>CM057082.1:13797886-14192886 GCA_029379335.1 Thymus mandschuricus | reverse complement strand
TATAGGTATAGATAAGGAGAATGATAAATGGTTTGTAATAAATTGATCTTATAATCTATTAATACATGATTGATTTGAGTTACCTCTTGTGATCATGATTTGTGTGGATGTTTTAGTGCTTGATCACCGTTGATTTGATGCATGTTTTAGATATTTAGCTGAGAAGAGATAGATGAGATTTGATATTGAAAAACGATCACAAGGCATAATTATTCAATAACTCGAGAGGATGAGAATTTTTGTGAGGGCACTTGATTCTTCAAGCTTTTAGGAGTTACATGTTAGAGGTTGGTAGGAGACTACAATCATAGTTTATAATCAACGGTGTTTGTCATCCGAGAGGAGACAAATACGACTAATAGATCGCCCTAGATAATGATAGCTAATTTATGTGTTAATTAGATTCAGGTAATATCCTAGCATGCCATTGATTCTCAATCCTTGAAATAGGTTCCCTTCATTGGTTCCTCATTTGTTTCATTTCTTTTTTATTGTTTATTTGCATTGTGTAGATATTAGAAAACCAAATCAATGTTTGTTAGATAGATTGGAAGAACTTAGTAATAGTAATCACTATTTTATAAATTTTATTAGTCCTTGTCGAATACCCTTGCTTGATATATGATTGCCCTTACACTTGCAGTACTTGAGCATTAGATATATGGCTTGTCAAGTTTTTGGCGCCGTTGTCGAGGATCAATAGTGATTGGGATAGTGATACTGTGGTTTGAAAAATCTACGTTAAGCATTTATTTATTCACTTTTAATTTTGTTTTTAAGCGAGTACTTGTGTTTTTGATATTTGCTTTCACTTGTTTGTTTTAGATGGTGCATGAGAACAAGGTCTCAAGGTGATCCAGTCAATCCATTGAACCTTGAGATCGAGGTACTTTGTCAAAGAATCAACGCAATTGAAGGAGAAATACACAACCAAGATGTATATGAAATTACACAACCAGTACCGAATGAAGAGCTTATTCGCCAAATGCAACAAAAACTCAAGAGTATGCAAGCTCAACTCCAAGCTTAAGAAGCTGAGAGGAATATGCCTTCCCCTCCGCCTATTAATGATCTTTTTCAACCTATTGCACCACAAAGGTTAGTGAACTGAGGAAGAGTAGCGGCTAATACCTATGAGATTAAGTCGGCTCTTATTTGCATGGTGCAACAAAATCATTATCGATGAAGACCTCAAGAAGACCCCAATGCCCACTTGTCTCAATTCCTCGAGATATGTAGCACTAAAAAAAAGAATGGGGTATCGGATGATGCTCTAAAACTTAGGTTTTTTCCCCTTTTCTCTAATGATAAGGCAAAGATGTGGTACCACTCAAGTAATCCCAAACTTGTTGACAAGTGGGGTGATACGGTGAAGAAGTTTTTCTTGAAGTTCTTTCCTCCGGACATGACCATGAAGCTCAAGTTGGTGATACGCCAATTTCAACAACTCGATGGGGAGTCATTCTATGAAGCTTGAGAAAGACATTAGAAGATGTTGAGAAAATATCCAAACTACATATTTGACCAAGAGTCCAACATTTGCTTCTTTTACAAATGAGTGCAATGGTCATATGAAGAGACTTTTAGATATAACGGCCGGTGGAGCCTTAATGGGCAAGGATCATGAATCCTCTTTGGCTTTCACTGAAAGCATAGTTATGAACAACTACCAATGACCAGTGAAGAGGAATATGTTGAAGAAGGTAACATTAACTTAATGCCTTTGTCTATTTTTAAGAAATTGAAGATTGGAACTATTAGGCCAACTACAATTGCCCTTCAAATGGCGAATCGTTCTATCTACTATCCTAAAGGAGTTTTTGAGAATGTGCTTGTGAAAGTGAATGGTTTTATCTTCTCGGTGGACTTCGTGATGTTGGACATGGATGAAGACAAGAATGTTCCCTTGATACTTGGGAGAGCATTTCTTGCTGCAGGATAAGTCGTGATTGATGTTTCAAATGAAAGCTCACTCTCCAAGTCAATGATGAAAGCCACACATTCTCAATCTACAAGGCTCTCATCGAATTCCATGATGATGGAGAAGTGAAGCAAGTTGAGGAGTGTATGGCTATGGATGTCAAAGACTCTTGTGTCCAAACGAATGATTTGTATGAATCCAAAAAACCCTTGGAGAATTATCTTCTTAATTCCATTTCATCTATTTCCCTTAATGATGGTGATTTTAATCTTGATATAGTTGAATGTACTAACACTTTAAATGATGTGCAGGATATTCCAAGGAAAAGAGAGCATTTTCTTGATCTAAGAAATGGAAAGGCTAAAAAAGAGGAGAAACAATAAGGTGTTGGAACAAATTAAGGGACCCGGATTGGACTTGAAGCCACTACCATTTCACTTGAAGTACGCATACCTTGATGAAGGATACATTTATCCGGTCATAGTATCTTCTTCCTTGACTACTTTTGAGCTTGAGAAATTGTTTAGAGCGTCAAGAACATAAGTCAGCTATACGATGGAGTATCTCGAATTTAAAAGGCATTAGCTCATCTATATGCATGCATAAGATTTTGCTAGAGGATAACTATAAGTCAAAAAAGCAAAATCAAAGAAGATTGAACCCTATGATGCAGGCTGTAGTGAGAAAGGGACTTCTAAAAATGTTTGATACAGGTATTATATTCCTTATTTCTAATAATGAGTGGGTAAGCCCCACTCAAGTGGTGGAAAATAAAGGGGATATGAATGTAATGAAAGATGAAAGGAATGAAATGATAGTACTAGGGTAGTTAGTAGATGGAGAGTATGCATTGACTATAGGATGCTAAATGCCACCACAAGGAAAGATCATTTTTATCTTCCGTTTATAGATCAAATGCTTGATAGACTAGCCGACTTTGAATATTATATTTTACTCAATGGATATTTGGGATATAATCAAATCATGATTGCTCTAAGAGAAAACCGATTCTACTTGTTGTTTGGTGTCGATTTGTGTAGTTTTTAGTTGGTATTTTTACTTTGAGATGAACCGTTAATTGAACTCATGTGTGATGCAAGTGATGTAGCCATGAGGGTGACTTTGTGTCAAAAGCGGGATAAGCTATTTAGGGTAATCTAATATGCTAATAGAACACTTGACAAAGCCCAATCAAGTCATACCACCATGGAGAAGGAGTTGCTTGCGGTGGTCTATGCTTCAGATAAATTTTGTTCTAACCTCATGGAGCCAAGTGTCTTGTCTACACTGATCATGCCGCCCTCTATTATCTTTTTTAGAAGAAGGATGTTAAGCCAAGGTTAATCTAATATATTCTTTTGCTTCAAGAGTTTGATATTGAAGTAAGAGATTGAAATGGTTGTGAGAATTTGGTAGTGGACCACCTCTCAAGATTGAAGAATCTAGTTGAAGGTGAAGACCATGAAGTGTCAATTAAGAAAGAATTTTCGAATGAGCAAGATTTTTTGATCTAGGAGATGTCACAAGGTGTATTCATTCCATGGTATGCGGATATTGTATATTATCATGTTCTAATGTCATACCTTCTACTCTCACTTCATATCAAAATAAAATGTTATTTCATAATTTGAAGCATTACATGTGAGAAGAACCTTATTTTTATAGAACATATGGCAATGCGGTTATCCGAAGATGTGTGTCTCAAGAAGAGTGGTGGAAAATTTGGGCCAATTCGAACGGACATGAAGGTGTTACAATGTGGTTTCTTTTGGCTTACTTTGTACAAAAGTTGCTATGAATTTGTTACTAGGTGTGATAGGTGTCAAATAGTAGGGAACATTTCGAAGATACATGAAATGTCATTGAAAAATATTGTTGAGGTTGAGTTGTTTGATGTGCGGGGTATTGAATTTATGGGTCCATTCCCTATCTCCTTTGGAAATCAATACATCTTGTTAGCAATTGATTATGTGTCTAGGTGGGTTGATGTTATCCTTATATACTCAAACATATGACGCAAGGGTGGCGCTTAAGTTTGTCCAAAAGAATATCTTGACAAGATTGTGAACTCCAAGAGCCATCATAAGTCATGTAGGGGATGCTAGTCTACTTACAATGTTTAGGATCAAGCACAAGGTCACCACCGCTTAACACCCTCAAGCAAATGGCCAAACAAAGTTGGCCTCGGGAGATCAAAAGAATTTTTGAGAAGACTATGAATAGAACTAGGAAAGATTGGCAAAACTTTTTGGATTATGCACTTTGGGCCTACCGAATGGTCTACAAAACATCATTAGGTATGTCTCTATACCAATTGATTTTTGGAAAGTCTTGTCATTTGCTCGTCGAGCTTGAACACAAAACATTTTGAGCTATCAAAATTTTGAATTTTGATTTCACAAAGTTGGGTATGTTAGAGGTCTCCAACTTAACGAGTTAGAGGAATTCAGGTGTAAAACATTTGAGAATTCTTGCCTCTGCAATGAGAGATTGAAATTTTCCATGACAATTGACAAGATGATAAGAAATGGAAGTTTACCTCGAGGATGAGGTTCTCTTTTACAACTCGAGTCTTTCACTCTTTCTGGTAAGCTTAAGTAAGATGGTCGGGACCCTTAATCATTTTTTAGGTCTTGACAAATGGAGCAATTGAGTTGAAGAGAAATGATGGATCGACTTTTATAGTCAATAGACAAAGAGTAAAGTTGTATTACCATTCGGAGCAAAGGAATGAACCGTTTTTCACCAACCTCATCGATGTTTGAACCATGGAAAAGTCAGCTAACGACGTTAAACAAAACGCCAGTTGAGAGGCACCCCAACGAGGTATCTTTTATTTTATGTACTTCTTTTAGTTTTTCTTTCTTGATAAGTAAACCATACTTCCTTTCAAACTTATTTCTTACTATGTATGAAATAAGTTTTCCAGTGTTGGAAGTTATGGTTTGCTTATCCTGTTATCCTATCCTATCTTTAGTTTTTGATTTTAGTTTGTTGGATTTGAGTACTATTTTTATTTCCTTTTATTTGGTATGATGGATATTTACTTTTATTTTCATGGTATATGGAATAAGAGTAGGGGTGAAAACGGGTCGGATATTTCTCGCCCGATCCGGAGCCGAATCCGGTCGGATTCGAATTCGGGTAGAAAAATCAATATCCGATCGGATTCGGATTCGAATCCGGATAGTTGAGTTCGGATTCGGATTCGGATTCGGAATAACTAATATCCGCCCGTATCCGGATTTTCCCGGATTTTTTCGGATATTAAGCGGATTTATAATCCGGATATCCGGATTTCCTTAATATATTATAATATATTTTATATTTTATACAATATCAGTATATATAATTATATATTATATAACTAATATAATATTAATATTTATGTTATTAAAAAAAAGACTAATTTCTTTTAAAAAAAAGAGGAAAAAGACTCGCGAAGTCGCGATTCACGAATTCAGAATTCAGTTTCTTCTTCGTCAGTTTAGCCTTTAGGGTTAACTCACCGCCGCTGCGCCGCTGCGCCGCACCTCCGTTCCACTTTAGCGCCGGCATCCATCCGGCCACCGGTGCCGGACTACTAGTAAATCGAAGAAGACACAAGCAATAGAAAGATATTTTCAAGCAAGTCGTCCCAAATGGAAGAAGACTCGTCGTCGCCGATGAGTGTTGCCGCCGGCGAGGTGCCCGACGCCGCCAACAGTTCACAACCTCTAAATCTCCAAGAGATTAGGTTTGCAATAGTTTCTTGTGTATGAATTTGAGTAGATTTGTTTTGGTGGATTGATGTCTGTTATTTCAATTGCTGGTAGAAGCTGTAGAACAGAGAGACTAGGCGTGTATGTATGAAGGGAACAATTTATATTGAAGGGCATAATTTAACAAAATCTTGCGATAGAAATGTTTGCAATTATAATCTGAAATGTTTGCTGTTTGCAATTAATTATCTTAGTATCCATACTTACTGCCTCCTTTAATCCTTTTCCTTGTAAGGAAGTTGTCATATAAAGTGTCAAATCTAGGAATTTAATTAGAGACACGAGGATAGATTTTTTTAAACTTATATATTTCATGCAATTTACTAAGAAGCTACGAAACTTGATTGCGGAACTTTGCTGAATTTTGATATGTGGAACTTTGCTGAATTTTGAAGCTACACAAAGATTTTGATGGGTATTTTCTGGGGCAAAGGAAGGCTGACCGAAGAGAAAATGAATTAGTCATATTTGGTAAATGAACTTATGAAATATTGCATAGGAAGTTACTTTTTATGTGTTTCAATCACATACTATTGATTTTCGTTTGAAACATACTATCCGATTATATTTATTCGAATTCGACCCGAATTCGTTCCGTATCCGTCCCGTGTCCGTTTACCGAATACTCCGAATTCGTATCCGAATCCGGCTTTCCCGTATCCGATTCCGAATTCGAAAAAAAAATATGGGATAGGATATGGGAAAAGCACTATCCGCCCGTATCCGATCCGTTTTCACCCCTAAATAAGAGATTATGGATATGTATGGATCGTGATCTTTGATTGTTCTTGATCTATTAGGATGAGTATTAAAAGTATTGGAAACTTAGTGTTGGGTGAATATTGATATGAGCTTATGATCATTGATCATTATATATATATATATATATATATATATATATATATATAGAGAGAGAGAGAGAGAGAGAGAGAGAGAGAGAGAGAATAGATCATATGAGAACCTTTCATTTCGTGAGAACTAGGAACTAATCCCGTCCATTTATTTAACTAGATCTAACGGCTGTAAATTAGGGAGTAGAATTAGTGGTAACCGTGATGAAAGGTTATTTTTGTCAAATTCGTTAAATTGAATCCTCCACATCCCTATTATATAGGAAATGCATGTACGCATATTTGGGGAAGATTCTTTATATATTTATATTATATTCTCTTTTATTTATTTTATTTTTTAGAGTTTTATTTTATTGATATTATTAATTTACCATTTTTTAGTAGTTCGTAAATTTCGTCCCTTGTTTCGATGCTTAATTTACTTTTTTTTATGCTTAGGAACCATTATTATATTGCTTACTTATAGTAGTTCTTAATGATGCTTAAAATTTTAATTAATTTGTTCTAAAAGACGCCATAAAGTTATCAACATAGAAATATTTTTAAAAAAAAAAATATCAACATAGAAAATTTTAATTAACTATCTCTCTTTATTTTCACTGTTTTATATGAATTCCCTCCTCACTATTATATTATACGGAATAATATATTCATTGTGATATTAATTTTTTCCATTGACACTGAGAAAGAATTCATCCTTGAGAAGTTATTTTTTTCCCCTTTAAATTTATGAAATGCATTGTGCAATTTATTGTTCATGTTTAGTTGATTTTTTTCCTCATTTCTTTTAAATTACTAGATCTAGAGTAGTAAAAATATTATAATTGAGCATGTCTAAAAATAAAATAAGCCTTGAAACACAACATGCAATCTCAAACAACAGGGAATTGATCCTAAAATTGATGCTTAATTTATTTCATTGTCATGCTTAAGTGTCATTATTATATAAGTTATTTAAGATAGATTGCCGATTTTATACTTCTTAAATGCTTATTTCACTTTTTTGTTAGTGCTTGAATTCTCTAGTTGGTAGTTAATTAGTTGATAGTTAATGTGTAAATGTTAGATTACAATTTAGGATTTTAGATTTATGCGTATGGTTTAATCATTGAAAACATAAAATAATCGTAAAATGATGAAAAATGCATTTGTAAAAGTATATTTTACATTATCAGTTTAACTTATTAGAATTCGTGAGTAATAAGCATAGTAATAACATGAACAAGCTTTTAAATAAAATAAATTAAGCATTTCGGTATTTCATAAAGGAAAATAACAAATGAAAATAATCTTGATAAGCATTTTGATAACATAAATTAAGCATTGTTACGACTTGTATTTGATTTTCTTAATTTATAGTTCAATCAATAATAATTTATACATGCATGGAAATGACACTTCCAATCTTGATAATAAAATATAAATGAATGTAGCAAATTATAAACATTGTTGAAAGTGTAAGTAAGCATTATGAAAATATATATCAAGCACTTAAAATATAACACATTCTAGCTAAAATTTCAAAATAATATTCCGCTTTTTTGTAATTGAAGTTATGCTTTGTAATAAATCATTTTATGCTTTTTGTATTCCATATTGTGCTTTAAAGGTTAAACGAACTTGCGTTCAAATATAAAACAAAGCATGACTTTTAATTTAGTAAATAAAATACAAAAGAATTAATAAGGGGAAAAGAAAACATAACATAATTAAGCATAATTATTCAAACTATCAAAGTTTTGAGACTTCAACGTGGTGAAACTAAAAAAATCTCACGTTAAAAACTGCAAGGTTGAATGGGTTGACTAAATCCCATAATTATAGGAACTTGCAAATTTAGATTTATGAATTAGGTCGAAAATAACCCTATGCATTAAAAAAAACGGTTATTAATAATTTATGTCTTTAATTGACAGCCTTAGATCTACTAAGATCTAATGGACGTGATTAGTTCCTAGTTCTCACAAAAGCATTGGTATCCATGAGAACCGCCCCCTATATATATATATATATATATAGTGGATGAAAACTAAATATTTCGTGCAAACTGCAAACCATGCATTTTTATGCATAACATGTTGCATAAAAATATATATTTTATATATATATAGGGAGTGGTTCTAGTGAAAACTAAATATTTCGGCAAAATGCAAACCATGCATTTGTATGCATAGCATGATGCATTTTTGCTAACCCTGATACTCTATTGTCGAGAAATATTTTCCTGTATGGGATTTCTTGAATGCAAAATGTGGGCATAGTCCAAGTTATACTTGGAGGAGTATCTGTTCTTCTCAAATGCTTCTGATAAGGGGATTAAGGTGGAGAATTGGCAGCGGGATTAACATTCGGGTATTTCATGATCCTTGGCTTCGACGAGATAACAATTTTTACATTTCTTCTACTACGCATGCTGATCTGATGGATTTGAGGGTTAAAAACCTCACTATTCCAGGACCAGATGCTGGGATGCTGAACCAATAATGGATTTATTTGATGAGGCTGATGCAACGGAAATTCTTAGTATTCCGTTAAACCCTTCAGTCTCTCATGATAAGCTTATTTGGCATTTCTCCAAAACAGGGATTTTTACGGTGAGGTCAACGTATGAGTTGGCTTGTGCAGAAACTATTGAGTCACAGTATGTTGTGAGTGGTAAGTGGAAGGTGTTATGGAAATTAAAAATTCCCCCTAAAGTTAAGATGTACCTTTGGAGAGTAGCTCATAACTGCATTCCAACAAAAGAAAACCTGATGAGAAGGCGAGTAGAAGTTGGAGAAGAATGTTGTATTTGTCGACAAGGGTATGGAAATTTATGGCATTCTTTTGTCTCGTGTACATTTGCAGAACGATGTTGGCAGAAGGCTGGTTTAACAACTGTGATTCAACGCGGGGTTGAGAGGTGTGAAAATTTTACATCTCTTCTTTTTTATCTCATGGAATTACTGGAAGAAGAAGCTGGAGCTAAGATTTCTATGATTATTTGTGCTTCTACCCATTCTTGTCGGGGGTGGCATGATTTACAAGTGGGATGGGTTCATTGTGGTGTGGATGCAACATTTTTTGTGTCTTCTAAGCATATAGGAATTGGCATGATTCTTCGGGATGCGAGAGGTAATTTTGTGGCAGCAAAAGTTTTATGTCTTCCTGGTTGCCTACGAGTTGAAGAGGGTGAAGCGATGGGTATTTATGCAACTCTGTCATGGATAAAGCAGAAAGGTCTTCACAATGTCGTGATAGAATCTGATAGCAAGATTGTTGTTCATGCAATTATTTCTCGAAGTGGAGACGTTTCAGAACTGGGTATTATTGTTGAAAATTGTAGGGATATCTTGCATCCCAGTCCTAATTTCAAAGTCAAGCATGTGTTTCGAGATGTCAACATGTTGGCTCATCGTATTGCGAAAAGTGCTAAGGATTTTCCTAATGCGCATGTATGGAATGAACCTCCGGAGTTTGTGGAGGATCTTCTCCATTTCCCATGCTCTTGTTGATAAATAAAATGGTGGTTTTCGTTTCAATATATATATATATATATATATATATATATATATATATATATATATATATATATATATATATATATGTGTATATATAATGCATTTTTATTAATAAAAAAATATATTTTTTATGCAACATGTTATGCATAAAAATGCATCATGTTATGCATAAAAATGCATCATGCTATGCATAAAAATGCATGGTTTGCAGTTTGCACGAAATATTTAGTTTTCATATGATCCACTACCTATATATATAATTTTTTTTTATGCAACATGTTGTGCATAAAAATGCATCATGCTATGCATACAAATGCATGGTTTGCAGTTTGCACGAAATATTTAGTTTCACCAGATCCACTATATATATTTTAAAATTCTCAAATTTAATCATGCTTGTTGATATTGTTTCTTCATGTTAATGAATCTAGACATTTGCCTCTTGAGGAATATGAACAAAATTTTATTACCCGTGAGAGGAATTGAGTCTTGACTATTACATAACTATAGTCTAAAAACTTTCTTGTGTGATTTATCCTAACTTGCATGATAATCTCCAGAACGTGTCTTTATGTCTTCTTTGAGGTTGCATTTTGTGCTTATAATTTAGAGATGATATGAGACATTCCTTTGTTAGCCACATTTACCCATATTTTTATCCCTTTTTACACTAAATATTCTTAGTGAACCCATTTGAGTCTTAGCTTCTTCTTTTTCCCTAAACCAAGGAAACAATATGATATTGCCGAAAATGACAGTTGAATAATCTGCAAATGTGGCAACAATTTCTAATAGGGTGGAAAGAAGCGCCATAGGAGAAAATATCGTGGAACATGAAAAACTAGTTCACGAGTTGAAGGCAACAAGGTTGGAAGAAGTGGAAAACATGGAACATGTGAATCATATTCACTTTGAGGTTAGCAGCGGATAGGATGCGGAGCATGAGGAGCATGCTCACATCAAGGAGGACATCAAAATCATGGCGCGTAAAGGAGACACTCATGACATTGAATCTAGAGAAGGCCTTACTGAGAAGGAAGCAAGAGTTGCAGAAGAACAGAAGTGTGAGGAAGCGGTTGCATGCGCTTGTGGGAACAACACTCTCCATGCAAGGTTAGATGTTGATCAAGCCAAACTTCTAATCCTACAAGCATTGAGTAGCCGCCCGCCACCGATGAAGTAACAACTCTACATGTTTTCGGACCAGACACGTTTTGAAGTGTCAAAGCATCATAACAATTGGAGTTAAGCTTTAAGATCTCAACGAAAAAAGAAAATAAATAAAGCTCGAAGATGTAAAGCAAATTAAATGAGAAGAAGTGCAAAAATCAAGCATGAAGATTCAAGTTGGAAGTGAGCAAAAAAGGCTTGGCAATCATTCATGTGGTAATCAACTGGCCGGTATGAGCAAATTGTAACCTAACCTCACATTTTCTTTTTCCATTCATGCATCATTATCTAAATAGCATCTCATACCTTAAAAACGTCCTACTTATAAACGAGCAGATGCGAGAACTCATTGTATCTCTAGGTGCATTTTTTATGTTGCCAAAAGGGGAAGAGAAGTTGAAAACTTCAAGATGTTAAAATGAGAAGATGAGAAGAGAAGATAGAATGCAAAGCATGTGGGTGATAAGAAAATCTAGAGAGAGAAGAATGCATAGAGATGTAACTTGAAGATATAATGGAGACCAAAAAGACATACAACTTATCTTTAATGACAAACATCAGCGAGCGTCAGACCCTTTCAAATGAACGGATCATTTATTGTCAAATTGTATTGCATATTCTATTGTATAAATAAATTAATGACATGTGGCAAATGTTAGGGTTGAGAGCTTTCAAATTATTAGGGTATATATTTTCCTGATATAAATCTTAAATTAAATCATTGATTAAGCCACATGTAAATTATCTATGAACCCAATAGAAAATGTCACATACAAATGTAATAAAAGATTTAAACTACTTTTTAAGAGAAAAAGATTGAGAGGGAGAAAAAAATGTAGAGAGATGCAACGTGAAGACAAATGCAGCCTCTAATGATAGGCATATCAATGTAGCCGCCAATCTTCAAAGATGGGCATAGTGGGCGAGCGGCGCCCACATGTACATACATACGTCAAATGCTCTATCACCGGAGTATATTACTAACTGTATTGCCCATTTCACTTCACTCTCTTGTTTCGTAACACTTTTATGTACTTGTGTAAAACTCATTATGCCAATATATATTTTACATGTAAGAGTGTGTGCAAATATAGACGTGCAATAATACATATGTATATTTGTTATTAATTATATTGTGTACAAAACATACTACATCCATCTCACAAAAGTAGTCCTACTTCTAAATGGCACAAGAATTAAGGAAAAGTAGAATGTGTGGTTGTAATTAATTTTGAGGAGAGAGAGTTAATTGTAGCCAAGTATTATTTACTATTTATAGAAAGTGGACTAATATATGAGATGGACAAAAAAGAAAAGATTGACTACTTTTGTGAGATGGAGGTAGTAATTTTTAAAACTTTTAATTTTAATCACTTCAGGGATATCTTTATAATATATATCATTTAGTATATTATTAATTAATATATAAATCAGTTAATTAATTAAACTGTTCATCCGTATCAACCAATTGAACCATGATTTGAATGTTTCGCCGGTTCGATCTTCGGTTGAATTTTTAAAACATTGCTTAATTCTCAACATTGGGGCAGAAAGATTTGTCAGCATTTCTTTACAAATTTCATATGTGAATGCTGTTGCTATACGGTGGTTATAGAGGAGGAAAATTGCAGCTCAACTCTCCTATAAATTGAGCTCATTTCTAATGAAGAAAAGGTATGCAAGAGTTGTGCAATTCTAAATACAACTAAGAGAGGGCAAAACAAGAGAGAGTTTGATAAATGCAATTTAGGGACGAGTTGAGATAAAAATACGTACATAACTTTTCTCTCTCTTAAAATAGCAGTTCAGTCCGCTTGTGATTTCCGAGTTATTTTAACTCAAGATATTTTTGTGTTTCCCCTGTTTTGTTTCTTGGTTTGGTTCCATTTTATATCCAACAAATGGGGAAATAATTATACCGGTTCAACTGTGCATGTGATATTTATTTTAAGGCACTCTGACCCTTTATCCTCAACAATCTACACAACTCTCACATTCAAGAGACTAAGGATTATTTCTCACTCACTTTTCTATTCGAACCTCAGACTGCTCATAAGACGTTTAGTCCCTTCAATATTAAACCTATAATCAGGAGAAAAATAGCCGAAAAAACTAGATCGACAGCTCATTTTATACACCTAAGTTTCCGACGTATTTGCACAATGATAAAATTTGGCCCGATCGAGCGTTGACTTAGTAAGAATAATCAGTAGCAAAGGTCACGTATTTCTAAATTTTATTTAAGAGTTTCTAGACTACTGTTTTGTTTGTTTTAAGAGTATTTGGCAATAATAAACTAATCATATCAATCATGTATATGAACCCAGTCAATCCTTGATCAACAACTAACCCATCGATCGGCCCATGTGAAGTAAACAACAGTTTTAACAAAGAAAATACACTATACAGTATATGGCAAGGGACAATACTTATAATACAAACGCTCTTCGAAATATCATAGTGGATCTGCCTCTCAATATACTCATATACTCTCATCAGAAACACGCCCTGCTTGCCATATGTGACAGTGATGGAATTTATATTTTTTAGATAAGTTAATATATTTATTTAAATCTTTTAACTATGGATAGGGGAGCAGTCTTATTACAGGTCTAAAGCAAACCCTAATTTCAAAAAAAAATCTCAACCCTGAAAGAAATTTAAAATTAAAAATCACCGTAAAATAATAAAACAACGAAAAGGTTCTTACAGAAACATCAAAGTAACTACTATACAAGAATACAAGTATTCTAATAGCGATTCCGATTCCAAATTTACAGTCGACTCTTAGCCTTTACTAATTAGATAGTAGCAATCGTTCTGTGCTTTAAAATCGTAATCATAATCAATATATTCGAATATCATTAATTATGCATCGAATGATCGTACCCAATCGATTTGTTGACAGTAGTGCAATTTATTTGTGTTTTATTCGAAAACTAAGTACGGAGTACAAAGCAGAATACAGATCTCCAACTAAATGAAGAACCGGCTTAAGTTAATTGATGCTGGGTAACAAAATAAATAAATTCAAATTCAGTGTTGCAAAAATTCAAAAAAGGCATTAAAGCAGAAAAATAGGTTATCACCTGGAGGAAATTGTGATTCGTGACCAGTCGCTCGATGTACAAAAGAAGACGCTAGAGGTTCTGCGCAGCTCCGGCTAAGATAATCTCTTCTCTAGGAGGGAAGAAGAAAGTAGTTGTTGTGATTGTTGTGGTTATCTTTTGTTTCAAGGAATATAAAACAAAAAGATTCGTTCGATTTATCTTTTTTATATATAATATCGGGAGGGGCGATCCTAAATACAGGTCAATCTGTCTTCCATACCTCCCCCTCTCGTCAATTGAAAAAGTGGCAAACTTGACTAAAGTAGGGGGTCCCTCTTCCCCTACCATACCCTGCAGCGCCCCCCACCCCCAAATAATCTGAATTCCTCACGATCACCCACCCCACTACCACCTCCCATTTTATGGCCCACATAACAAAAATTCTTTTTTAATTTAATATCGTGTATACTCTCGTTCCATTTTATTTAACTTCCGTTATTTAACAATAATTAGCATACATAACATAATTATATAAACCCTCGACTGCATACAATAGACACTTTTTCTTTTGCTCCATCGAAAAGGAGCGATGGACATTTTTATTGTAACAGTTATAAGGTTTATTTTTTTAATAGTGTATATTTAAATATTTTATTTATTAAATTTTTATTTATTAATAGTATGTCGTTTCATTCAGTGATTTATCATTCCTTTACACAATTAATTTATATTTAAAACGTGATAAATAATAAAACAACTTGATAAATAATAAAATAAAGTTTTATATAAGGACAAAGGGAGCAGTAAGTAGTAGTATGATTTCAATAATTTATTGTATATAATAGTTCCGTTTTGTTAGCTATCGAATTTTGTAAGCAAAAAGCAAAACCCCATTCCATATCTTTTACATTAAAATCGTACGACTGGTTAGGTTAATTACATTTCAGTTTGATTTTCAGTTCAATTTTGTGAGTTGTTTTTTTATCAGTTTTCTGTGCTCACCCTAGCCATAACAACTTATTAGCTATTCCCTCTATCTCTTCCTAAGTGACTCCTTTTATTATAATCTACCTCACATCTACACTATTATAAAAAGTGTCTTGTTTATAAAATTTGATTTACTTATTATACCCTTACTGCAATATAATAATAATAATAATAATAATAATAATAATAATAATAATAATAATAATAATAATAATAATAATAATATTTAATAGGTCAATATTCAATTAAAATTATAATCTATAGAAAACTCCATCTCAAATAGTGAATACTTCATCGTCAATTTGTTATAGATACATATTTAATTTCATAGGCAATAATTCCATCGCCAATTTATTTTATCTTTATGTTTTAATTTCGTTAAATGCCTTTTCAGTTATTATCATCAATTTGTTTTAAGTTATATTTTTTTTATTTTTATTTTTTAGAAGCATTTTGATTTATTGTATGTATACTTTACAACAAAGAAAAATAAAATTTACAATATTATACTTTAATTTGCGTTGGAATAAAAAAAATCTTTTGGATTAGATTTAATGTTCATCGGTTACATGGAATATAAAATTTAATTGGAATAAATTAATAATTTATTAGGATTAAATTGATTTTTGGACGTGTGGCATAAAACATATTATGCATATTATACGTTATAATATTACACTAAATTATTGAGGAATCATCTCCTATGCAACGTCGACATTTTTAATATGTTCACCGATAACGTGCATACTGTTAATAAAAAGTTATTTAAATATACAACTTTCTAAGAAAAAGGTAAACACTATCATTACCACATCAGCTATGGGCATGTTAAAATTTCACGGTGGTCAGGGGAGCATTCATGCTAAGTTATTACTATGAGGATTAAAATTCATATATTGCATATTATACGTTATATTCATTATTAGTCATTGTTATTATTTTGAGCTCCGCCTTTTTTAACGTGAAAAGACGTTTGATATACATAAAATTAGGCCAGACTTTAAAAAAGTCTAGGCAATTTTATACTATATGACAATATAGTACTCCATCGATCCCACTTCAATTGTAGTAAGGGTTCACATCAAATGTAAGAGTTAATTATTTTCATTTTAAAAAACATGATCATTCATGTGGTACAATCCGATTAAGAAAGCATCTCAATTGAATTGGGACATAATGAGTATTAGTATAAGAAAGTGGAGTGATAATTTTATATCACCTTTTGTAAAAAGATTTCTCCACCCTCACAGATTTCAGTATTTCAATAAAAAATAATAATGACTACTTTTATATTTTATCCATCTATATTCTTATTACAAAGTAATTATACTATTCCTCAAAATTAACATGATATAAAAATTGTAGGTTCGGTTGTTTATTCTAAATTTATTTCACATTAAATTATCCACATTTATCTCTCTAAATATATAGAAGTATAAAAGTAAATGAACAATTATTGTACAATATTTATTATTTTTATTTTTTTTCTTACCTCCAATCATACTTGAGTTAATGAAGAAGATTATTTTTTCTTGTAAAAATATATATTCATCATCTTATGTGCACTATAAGATGGTGAATCTTATAGACAATAGAATTGAACTATAGATACAAGAATTAAATTAACTAACTATGAGGGCATATACTTTGATGGATTGTTTGATTTAGGAATTGAGAAATTTTGGGATAAGGTATATGACATACAATAAAACCTTTATACAGTCATATTGTTGGGATCGGAGAAAATTATTCTTATAGGGAGGTTAATCTTATATAGAGCTTTACATAGAAAAATAATTTATTTAAAAATAATTATATATGTACGTGCATCATATGATACATTTAGCATGTTCATATACTAAATTAATATATAAATTTGACTCAATTATGCATTTTACCTTGTGAAATTGAAATCTTTTTTACTTTGACAATATAATGTATATGTAAATGTGTCATTGCGTGCACAAAAATGAAGGAACGAAGTAGTGACAACCATAGAACTAAAATATTTTTAATCAACCATAGATAGTGTCATCTTAAATTTTGTGTAATGATATTATATATATTTATGAAATTGTTATTCGTATATAGAGGCATGAATTCTTAAGATGGGACGGGAAAAAGATATGTTTTACTCCCTCCGTCCAAGATTTAGTGACATTCTTGCTTGGGCACAGTTTTTTTGCATTTTGATGATATAATAATAAATTAATGTGTTAAAGTGTTAAAGTGAAATAATTGTGGGCCCATTTGACTTTTTTAATAGTATTAAAATGTTAAAATAATAAAAAGTAGATAGATAAAGTGTTAAAGTGATTGTGGGGTCTACGTCCTAAAACGGAAAGTGTCAGTAAATGGTGGACGTCCCGATATATTAATTGTGTCAGTAAATGGTGGACATATGGAGTATTACATTGTCAAGGTTATTCCTAAATATAATTGGTCCCGATTCGGGACCATGATTTTTTATTACTATAAAGAGGTGTTCCTACATAGAGTATCATTATAGGGAGGTTTTACTGTAATAGGATTAGGCTAATTATATGTGTTTGGCTTCAATTCATATTGTACAATTAGTTCCAAATCTAAGTAAAAATTGTGGGTCGTCTTAACATGTACTTCGAGATAACAATGATTTGCAATCTTACAAAGTAAATATGAAATTATATATGTTGGATGAAATAAGTCGGTTCATTCTTATCTCTTAGAATATATAAACGCCCACTAAGAGATTATTTGATGCCTGGATACCCTCTTCATGTTATAGAAATATGTGTACTATATTCATTTATATTTGAATTTTTAGCATATACGTATTAGACACATGCAATATGCTGATGTTTTGTTTCTTCAAATAGTAAGTTTTAAGGAGAAAATAGAATAGAATCTCAATTAACAGTCCACACTCCACATCTTAAAATATTTGAACACTCAATAATTACATCATAATCATCATATTATTATTACTGTTGTACGGAGTATTTAATAAACTTTAGTGCTACTAACTTTTAGAAGAGTTCGATGTGAACAATTTTACTTTAGCTAATAAAGTTTACGCTAATAATTATTGTTGATCTATGACAACATTATATATAAATAATCATCTGAGAATAATTTGAGTTAAGATGCGAGTACAATTATATTTTTTGATGGTTTTGTTGACAACAATGTTAGGGGCTATATATTCATTTATCTCTAACTAGTAATTTACGTATAAGTATCATAACTTTTTCATTGACTATTTAGAAGCTTTACTTATGTTTATGGAAAAAGCATCTAATATTAGACTTATTAGTTTGAGAATGTAGTAATTGGAATTGACGAATACTTTCTGTATATAAGAAGAAGTAAGATCATTAATTTCTCTTTTATTTTACCACAACTACTTAATTTTGTTTTTATGCTTTTGAGAAATAGTTTAGACTATAAAATAACAAATTAAGTCTCTCTTATAAGTTGTCTATTATAAGATATACTCCCTCCGTCCCGCAACAATTGTCCCATAAGATTATTATATATCTCACGTATGAATATCCTAGGGGACAATTGCTGATTGGTGTTTAGATGTTAGGATTTTCGTAGTGTTTTCGAGTCCGTTTTCGTTATGTTTTCGTGTCTTTTGTGTGTTTACGGCTATGATTTGGTTGTTTGGAGTTTTTGGTGCTTGTAGGTGTTTATAAATGGAAAAGGAGTGGAAACGGGTCGAAAAGGCGAAAAAGTCGAAGTTTGGACGTCTGAGGGCAGATCGGGGAGTTGGACGGCCGTCCAACTCATCTGGACAGCCGTCCAAGGTATCACGTCCAACTTTGGACGGGCGTCCAGCGGGCAAATCAAATTCATGCAGTTTCAAGTTTTGGACGTACGTCCAGAATAAGTTGGACGTACGTCCAACTTCCGGCGCCAGCTGTATTTCCTTATATCTAGGATTTTATACCTAGTATATATATATATTACTTCTTATGCACGAATTATGGACAACTTTTACCTTAGTTTTAGCTCTAGTTTCGCATTCAAACACTTTAGTTTAGTTTTTCCTTGTTCGGATCCGGATTCTTAGTTCGTTTCGCTTTTAATTCAAGACTTCTTTAGTTTAATTTGCGTTCTTCGTTCTTCATTACTTTTGTAAGTTCTTTATTGCTTTCGTTTAATTGATTTAATTGCTTTACTTAGTTTTAGATTTACTTTCGTTATTGCTTCGTTCGTTTTAGATTTATTTAATTTCGTTCATTCGACTTTTAAGTTCTAGTTTAGATTCGTTTTTCCTTTGCTTTCGATTCCTTCGTTTTCCACGTTCTTAGAGTTAGATTTATTTACTTTAATTTCCAGATTTTCAGATTTAGTTTAATTCATGTCTAGATTCGTTTTCGTTTCTTTCGTTGCTTTCTTTATTGCTTTCTTTTTTATTCTTGCCTAGGTAGTTTATTTGCTTTCATCTAATTTAATTCTTTAGATTAATTAGTTCGATTTATTTCTTTGCTTTCTAGGTTAGTTATTTACTTGTTTTTATTTACTTGCTTTGATTTACTTTATTGCCTAGGATTTAAACTAAAAAAAAAAACCCAAAAAATTTTTTACTTGCTTTTTTAGATTTAGGCTAGATTTGGTTGTTTTGCTACACGATTATTTGCCCTGCAAAGTTTTCCTTGAGATTCGACTTAGGGTTTTGCTTACTAGTGCTACGATAGGATTTCGTTCTATTGCGAACACTTTTTAGTGAAACAATTGCCGCGGGACGGAGGGAGTATATTTTTTATTTTTTATCTTATGAGTTGTCTATTATTTATATTATTTAAAGATATATAGTTTTTATTCTTTAACTACTTTCATCTTGTTTATCAGTTTTCTTTCACATTTTTTTTTAGCTTTGCTTGATATTCATTACATAAAATATATACTCCCTCTGTTCTTTGCAAGAGGAGACATTTCTTTTAGGGCACGAGAATTAAGAAATGGTGACTTTGTGTATTATAGTGGAGAGTACATGTGGAAAAAGTGATTTTCTTTCAGTAATTTCTTTCTAAATAAGAGAATATATCCTCTTACTGGGAACGTACCAAAAAGGAAAGCGTACCCTCTTGCGAGGAACGGAGGGAGTAATTAATAACCATCATATGATAATAATATAAATATTTAAGAGGAATGATACCCTATCCACCGTGGACATTCTTAATGTGCTCATGAATGATGTGGCGTGCTATCAATAGATAAAATATATAAATGTATATCATAACCTATCCTAAAAAAGTAAACATTTTTCTGCCACATCAACGATGAGCATATTAAGAGTGCTCACGGTGGATAAATAAATATTTCTCTATATGCACCCTCTATTCAATCAAATTTGACCTCTCTTTGATTTTTGTGAGTCTAAAATAATAGGAAAATGTCGAATTGAATGGGACGAAGGGAGTAAAATTAATGTATTTCTTTGTTTGTTAGAAACACCTTTAGCCATATGAAAATTTGTCCAATTTGATGTCTTAGGAAAAAACTATCTTATAGATAAAACTTTATATTTTGTATCAATCTCAATCTTTAAACTTCTCCCTTTCTATCTCTTCATCTTTCTATTTTTTCATAAGTGACTCAGTGTATTATTATATACCTCACATAAGAATAAATAAGGAATAATATAGGGTGAGACAAATGAAGTAAATAATAAGTCATATTCATTATAATTAGGTACGTGACACATTTTTTTTATTTTTAAGATCTAAGACGGTGTGTGGTGTGATAGAACAAAACATATAAGGCTTGAATAAACTTAACGTATAAATAGTGGGAACTTTAGCAAGACTTCATATAAAATGTTAATGACTTCGAAAATTTATAAGAAGAAAATTTATAAAATGTTAATGACTTTGAAAAGAAAAATTATTCGTGAACTAACTTTTAAAATAAATAAAAAAATCAATTTTAATTTAAGTGAACTTTGAATTAAAGGTTGAGTCTTGATCAAAATTATTTATAATGTAAACTATACAATATGACAACTAATCTATCAAAATAGTAATTTATTCTACTCCCTTCGTTTGATTAACGTGACTCGTTTGTTTATTATATGAGTATTATAAAATAGTAAAACAGAGCACGTCTGCAAAAACAGAGGTGGTATAATATAATTGAATGTCTTGCTTTATTTAGATTATTTCACTTTTCAAGATAATATATACTACCTCCATCCCATTTAAGTTGACTCGTATTCCTTTTCGGGACATCTCATTCATTAGACTCGTTTCCATAAAAGGAAACAATTTAACATCAAATCACCATCTACATCAAACTTAATTAACATAAATTAATCACTAATTAACTTGGGCCCAACAATTAGTCCAGCCCATACCCTAAACCCAACCCTTACTTCGAACCCTAAATCACTTGGCACTCCCACTTCATCCCTCTCCACCAACTACTCTCTCTCTCTCTATCTCCACCGATCTCTACTTTAATTCTCCGGTGCATCTCACTCCCACCACTCACCCCACCTCCGATCATGGAAAATGAAAAGCATATATATAAATGCTCAAGGGGTGCGAAGCTTGCAGAGATCGAAGATCTCAGTCCAGAAAAAAGGAGATCTGCGACTCCACCACCCCCGAGATCTGGTTGTCACCGGCTTCACCCGATCTCTACCCGGCGTACCCTGCGTCGGCCCCCTTCTCGTCTGTTTCGCCGGCCGATGGGGGCGAAGCTAGCGGAGTTCAAAGAAATAGGTCCAGAAATCCCTATTTCTCTGACGCCACCGCCGTCCCCTAACCCGAAATCCGTAGATTTGGAAACATCTTCGTCGCCTCCGGCGTTGCCCGCCCCTACAGGCGACTCTCCGGACCGTTCTGACCCGAAGCTATTCCGTCGCCTTCCAGATTACTCCTACAAGCAGGCCAAAACGAATCTGCCCCGCCGCCTTCCAGATTACTTTTATGGGTCTGCTTCACAGAATATCGGCACTGGTGATGCTGCCGCAGCGAGGTCCGAGGCGGCGCCGGACAGTGCACGAAGATTTGAGGGGCTTTGAAGACTCACTTCAGTGACTTCTATCCTATCTTAGATTGATTACTTATGTTTTTTCTTCGATGGTGATTTGGGTGAATGAATCATGCTCCTCTGTTTTTTCATTCCTTTTGTAATCCAATGAGCTATATGATTATAAAGTAAGAAGTCAATTTTGAAACATTCACATTTGGTTTGTAAAGGGAGTAAATTCATTAACTTGATGGACATGCATACACACTGATAAGATTTCATAAATGGGAGGTTACCATAGCAAGGCTATCAGCTTAGTGCAAGACGAAGTCCTAAATTGGTGATTTCTATCCTATCTTATGTGCTTATGGTTTTTATTCGATTGAATCATGCTATACTGTGGGGAATTGTGGCTAAATTGCTCTGCAATGATGACATGCATTGTTAACCTGATGACATAAATTGGTCAAATGATGGGATTCACTTAAGTAAATTGCATTCACTTTCATAAAAACAGCTGCTGCTAAATTACAAAATGACTAAATAAGTAAATAAATTATTTCCATGCCAAAAAATGGTGAGATCTTCTGCTTGCTTCAAAACATGCATTTTCATGTTGGTTCAAAAACTGCATCTGAAATCTGAACACAAAAGAAACTGCATAAACACTTCACTTCCTACTGTCTTCATTGAACCCGCACAAAAAACTTGTTGAAGTGCCAAACTACATGTTCAAAACTGGAACCCCTTCACCCTGATGTGGCACACTGATTCCCATATCATGCATTAGGCCTTCAATTCCTTCTGTGCTTTCTTCTGCAATCATGTAATCAATACATTCCCTTACTTAGTAGTTTGGCACTTCAAGATTTGTTGGTAGTGTGCCCTACCTTAGCAAAGCATTCTTCTTCATATGTGGGACTTTGAAGTTGTTATGTCCTCTGTGCTTCATGATTTATGTGAGAACACATTGTAGTGATAGGAAGACTTTATTCAATGTCATTGGAGCCAAGATGTTGAAACAATCTGTGACTGCAGTTATAAGATCATCTGCAGTTCTGCATTTTTTCCTCTGTTGTAAGGCTTGAATAGCACAAAAAAATCCTAAGTCATTCACATTGCACTCAGGTGAGTTTGGTGGTTGTTGGATCATTTTGATGTGAAAGCCATCTGTATTGGCTATTTGTTGAAAATCTGAATCTGTGTTGTTGATGTGTGTCCTTGCATTATCCTGCTGGATCATTATGTTCTTGCTAAGACACTGAGGCCACTTCTGCTTGATTGTTGGCAGAATCTGAAATTTATTAACAAAATCAGTTCTGCATGTTTGCCTCTGTTGAGGTCAGAATTCATTGCATTCATTGTCATATTGGTTTAATCATTGCACTTCTAATTTACAAGCAATACATAAATGAAAATACAAACATTGTACCTGTTTGATTATGCAATCCTTGATCACTTGCCTAGTGATAGATTGGACAGGCTTTATCTGTTTAGTTCTTTTTTTCCTGTGGATGCTATCCCTGTGCTGTTACCTCCTGAACAAATGGCCAAATACCTATCTTTTCATCAAATAAAACACTGCCATCTACATGAAAAACTGGTCTGCTTGCTGCACACATGAACATGACTTTTGGAATAAAATTCTTTGACTGACATACCCTTAGTGGGTCTGCTTCCATTGGGGTAAGATAATACCTACAACTCTTTCTTGATAAGTAATACCACTTCTCATCAATGTGTATTGTGTTTTCCATGGGTTTGAATTTGAGAATGGTGAGGGCAGAATTATAGTGTAGGGCTTGTAGACTAAATGCTAACCTTCTAAGCATATTTTCTGGTTTCAAAAGAGGCCTGATGGAATTTGTATGAGGTCTGAGCAGGTGAGATTTAGCCCATCTCCCCACAGTTGTCTTGGGTACTCCAATAGCATCTGAAATTGCTTGTAGGGTACCTCTTTGTTGGACTTCAATGGCTTCAATTTGTGCATAGTTGATGTCATGCTTTAGTTTTCTGATTCTCCTCTTTTTTTTGACAGCCATTACCTCACTTCTAGCTCGTTGATCCTTTGCAGTTTTCCAGATTCTGCTCACAGATTGCCTACCACAGTTGTAAAAACCAGCAGCTTCAGCTATCTTCCCGCGTGGTGGTCGGCCATTTTTGCAGCTCTCCAACAAGAACTGCAACACAAGCATTCTACAAGAGTCTGTCATATCAGACTTCTGCCCCATGGCTCCTTCAATTCTGCTCCTTTTTCGTGTGAATGTTTGAAGTTGTAAATGTAGTGATGTAGTGAGTGTGAAGTGTTTAGCTATATAGACACACTTATTCAGATTGGGAGGGAATTACCATGTATTTGAATTAAAATATCTGGAAAAAATGGCTCCAAAACTGTCATTTAAGTTTTTAATCATTTTTTTATGAACAGTTAAATGAGCTACAGTGTAACCCGCTACAGTAGTTTTTGAACAGTAATCAAAATTTTAATTTTATGCTAAATATTCTGCTAATACACCCCTTATTAGATTCACTTGGTTCTTGTGCCAATTAGATATGAGTCAACTAGAATGAGATGGAGGTAGTACTAGAGGTGCCCACGGTTCCGGTTCGATCGAGGAAGGAATCGAAACCGAACCGCAAACACACGGTTACGGTTACGGTTCCGGAACTGCCGGTTCCGGTTACGGTTCCGGTTCTAGCCGGAAAAAACCGGACAATTATTTATTTATTTTTTAATTTTAAACTTTTTTATTTCATAAGGCTTTGAACATTCTTTCAATTTTATAGGTGTTCCTCATGCAACTCTTCTCATAGTTGGATGTGTTAGATATCACATATCAAATAAATAAGAAGCTTGAAAAGTGTAATACTCTTATAAAAACAATAAACATACCTCACAATGAAGAAATAACAAATGAGTGTTTGAGAGTAACACTTATATAATTGAAAAAAATCCAAATTATATATATATTTAGTTATTATTTATGAAGTTTAACAAATAATGTTATATTTGTTTATAAATTATATTTTAAAAAAAAAAAATAATAGAATTTATATAAATTGGACGGTTCCAAAATTTGGAACCGCCGGTTTGGAACCGGAACCGGAACCGAACCCGGTTACGGTTCCAAGCCTTAGGAACCTTAACCGAACCGCCGGTTCCACCGGTTCCACCGGTTCCTTTTCCGGTTTCGAACCGCCGGTTCCGGTTCCTGTTAAAAAACCGCCGGTTCCGGTTACGGTTACGATTTTAACCGGCGGTTCCGGTTCTTTTGAACACCTCTAGGTAGTACTACCTTATTTATGTGACAAAAATAAGAATCACTCCTGAAATTTTATTCTCATTGGAGGTCTCCAAATAAGTAATCAGGTTCTTATATAAGATGTTGTATATTAAAAAAGAAATACTCCCTCCGGTCTTTCTTAGTTGAGTCGAAACTTTTCGACACGGGAATTAAAAAGAGTTGTTTAGCACTTTAAGTATGTTTGGTAATTGAGAAGAGAATGAGATTATGTTTATAATTACTAAGTACTGTATTTTATTTTAATTAATATAAAAAATGTTTTTTATTAATTAATATTTTTTTTGTTTTTCAGTTTATTTTAAATTAATTTAAAATTTTCTGGAATTTTTTTTTTAAATTACATATATGAACAATTTAAAAAACTTTTCTGGATTTTTTTTTTATATAAAATTAAAACTTTTCTAGATTTATTTTAAATTAATTTAAAATTTTCTGGATTTTTTTTTATAAAATTATTGTTGATGTTTAAAATTAAAATAAAAAACTTTTCTGGATTTTTTTTTATAAAATTAAAACTTTTCTGGATTTATTTTAAATTAATTTAAAATTTTCTGGATTTTTTTTTATAAAATTATTGTTGATGTTTAAAATTAAAATAAAAAACTTTTCTGGATTTTTTTTATAAAATTAAAAATTTTCTTGATTTATTTTAAATTATTTAAAATTTTCTGGATTTTTTTTTTATAAAATTATTGTTGATGTTTTAAATTAAAATAAAAAACTTTTATGGATTTTTTTTTTTTTATAAAATTAAAACTTTTCTGGATTTATTTTAAATTAATTTAAAATTATTTCGAGAGAGACGGCAATGGCGATAATGGAGAAATTGAGAAATTGGGGCGTAATTAGTATGTTAATTAAGTAAAATAAGGGGTACAATTAGTTGTGTTTTTAGTACTTAATTATTACCCAAAAAGGAAACGACTCAACTTCGAGAGACCGGCCAAATCGGGAAAGTAACTCAACTGTAAAAGACCGGAGGGAGTAGGTCTCACCACATGTATTTTAATTTTGATGAATTATTTTCCCTCTATGTTTCTCTTTTTTTCCTTTTGTTTTTTCTTTTATTTTCCCTTTCTACTTTCAGTTGATTTCATCTATTTCAGTAGCAAATTTGTTCTTATTTTTTGTTTTAATTTCGTATATTTGTCCTCCTTTTCTTTTGAACTTTTCTTGTCCTACATTAATTAATTTTTTAAAAAATTTAATCATTTTTTGGATCTAAACTATTTAAATACTAAAAACATACTAGTATTATTTTAAAATAATTTATAATTTACATTTCGTCAAATATTTAGTAAATATATTTATTTTATTGTAATCAAGTTTATTAATTATATGATAATAGAATAAAATCTATTGTTAGATAAATGATAAAAAAATAATAATAATAATAACAAGTGGGACCATCTAATTATAATAAGATCCTTCATCTTTTAATAACAATGGGTCTTGTCTATGTGACATCTCTAAGAACCTTATTTGGGGATCTAGCATTGTACATGCTCTTAGAAGCTTTACATATAGCCCGCCTTTCTTAAAAATATATGCGTAACTCTCAACACTCAGATTAAAAATCATAGAATGCATAGTGTGCCGGCTGCGTTCCAATCAATAATTATTAGCCGTAAGGAATATTCCAGTGTTCACAGCAAGCTTCCAAGTTCCAACCACCATCCATTTTGCAATGCATATTTTATCTTTACCTTTAAATCACTACGCCGTATCTCGACAATCGACTTGTGTATTAGATGAGTTAATAGCGACATATGAATTATTGATTATTATAATTTATAAGCGTCGACTTATTTTTTGTTATCAAGCAGGCATAAAGAAATTTTAAAACATAAAATAAATAAATTAAAATGTAATGCGAAAATAAGACCAGATAATTTGTCAGAATTTAATGACTATTTCTTCATGATTTCAACTATTGACTTAGAAGCTTTATAATTTATACATAGTCGTTCTTAAAAATCTATATCTATATCTATATACTTTATAATAGTAAGCCAATAGTTATTTTTAAAATTTTAGTTCATTAATTATATGCATTTAATTTAATTTATGTTAACAGTTTTTAGTATTAATAATTATTTAGTTATTAAATTTGTTTATCAAGTATTTTTGGGATTTGTGTATTAAAATACTATATCATTATTATACATGAATATATTTAGTCGCTGAATTAATAGTAAACGCTAAAAAAGTACCACTCCGGTCCAGGCTTCTTGACTCATATTCCTTTTTGGGACGTCCCACACATATTGACTCATTTCCTTTTTTAGAAATAATTAGAGTATAATAAGTACAATTAGTAAACCCCTTATTACACTTAACATTCCATACTTAAATCTCATCCACTCATTTCTCTGCACGTAGTTCAATATAATTTAAATTTTGAAAGTTTAAATTATTATAACTTGCTCGTTTGTTATCGGATTTTTATGATTTTTATATCAAATTAAAGGTCTTGATACGATCTTTCATTTAAGATCAGACAAGAACATGTTTTTATGCATCTATGATGCTCTAGTTCTAAAATATGTCTAAATACATAAACCACATTATATTTCCCTACAAAATACACTTTATACACTAAACATTTTCGTCTTAATTCCCGTGTATAAAGCAAATGAGTCAAGAAGCGTGGTCCGGAGTGGTATAATTTATGACAATTTAATAATTTTGGCTATTTAACTAATACTCCCTCCGTCCACCTATTTCTGACACGCTTTCCTTTTTGGGCCGTCCACCTATTTCTGACACGTTTCCTTTTTTGGAAAGAATTAGCCACTAAGTAGTACAATTAGTAAATCCCTTATTACACTTAACATTCCATACTTAAATCTCATCCACTCATTTTTTCTGCACGTAGTTCGATATAATTTAAATTTCGAAAGTTTAAATTATTATAACTTGCTCGTTTGTTATCGGATTTTTATGATTTTTATATCAAATTAAAGGTCTTTATACGATCTTTCATTTAAGATCAGACAAGAATATGTTTTTATGCATATATGATGCTCTGTTTCTAAAATATGTTTATTCCCTACAAAATACACTTTATACACTACACCCCAAAACACTATACACTTAACACACTAACCACTCCCGTCTTAAAACCCGTGCAAAAAGCAAACGTGTCAGAAATAGGTGGACGGAGGGAGTATATATTACAACTTTAGGATTATTTCATATTTATGTTATTACGTGCCTACAGAGAGTTATATCATATACCTCTCATATATTTAAGAAACGTCCACTATTCATTTAGATAGGGGGAGTATTTTCTACTTTCAAACTTTTTCTTGATTAAGATTTTTAAATTTCACAATAAAAAAATAATTAATATTCACATCATTTTTTCATATTGTAATGACAAATGCTAGATCAAGATGAAATAACATAAATTCCTATATATATTCAACATCCGATGGAACAAATGATAACTAATGAAAGGAGAAAGAAAAAAGAAAAAAAAATTATACTCCCTCCGTCCCATCTGACATGGCCACATTCGTTCCGGCACACTTTTTAAAGAGGGGTGAATTAGGAAGCTTAGTAGTGCCCCACATTTAATTACTTATATTGAATTAATTAGTAGTCCCCAATAAAAGAGAACTAAAACTAGCTTGTTAAGTGTGGGCAAAATGTGAGCTAAGTGGACTATGTTGGACCCAAAAAGGATATTGGTCAAGTCGACTGGAACACTCCGATTTAAAAACGTGACCAAGTCAGGTGAAATGGAAGGAGTACCATACATAACTCTCAACACTCAACACTAGTATACATACATAACTCATAACTAGTATACATACATAACTCTCAACACTCAGATTAAAAATCATAGAATGCACAGTGTGCCGGCTGCTTCCAATCAATAATTATTAGCCGTAAGGAATATTCCAGTGTTCACAGCAAGCTTCCAAGTTCCAACCACCATATTCCATTTTGCAATGCATATTTTATCTTTACCTTTAAATTACTATCTCAACAATTGACTTGTGTATTATATGAATTAATAGCAACATATGAATTATTGATAATTATAAGGGTCGAATTATTTTTTGTTATCGAGCAGATATAAAGAAAT
The DNA here is from genome assembly GCA_029379335.1 of Thymus mandschuricus. Classification (NCBI taxonomy): domain Eukaryota; kingdom Viridiplantae; phylum Streptophyta; class Magnoliopsida; order Lamiales; family Lamiaceae; genus Thymus; species Thymus mandschuricus. Next base: position 14,163,282 of record CM057082.1, on the reverse strand, counting down.
TTTATAACAAAAAATAAACAAATTAAAATGTAATGCGAAAATAAGACCAGATAATTTGTCAGGAAAAAAAAAAAAAAAATCGCTCACATTTAAATTGGTGGGTAATTATACGATAAGGTTGAGAAATAAATCTGACTAATTTAGTTTTTCTACACAGGAATAACTAATGAAACTAATAAATAATTTTACCTCCAACACATTGTTTACTATGTGTCACTAAGTTACCACCCATAATTATGTGTGACTGATTTATGTGTGGCTAAGAATTCTACTGTGTGGATATATAAAATATACTCCGTATTTAATAGATAGGTGAACATTTTTGTATGTATATCCTTATTATTTAATAATATTACAACTTGATATAATTTTTTTTTATAAAAAAAAACATTAATTTAAAATTTGTATGTATATCCTTATCATTTTTGTATTAAAAAATAAATAAATAAATAAATAAAAAACTCCCTTCATCATTTTTGTATGTATATCCTTATTATTTAATAATGTTAAAATTTGTAAGAAACTAATTACTGTACATTAATTTAAACATTATGCGTGCAACATCTGTCACGCATAATCTGTCATCTCGTATATAAAAATACGGCAAAACAATACATCATTGTCTCCCTATTGGATAATGAACTTTGCATATAATTGGCTGTGAGTTTACTTACTCCGATCGACGCTCAGGCTCTAGCTTATTGTTGTTGTCTTTTTATCAAATGTTTCTTGATACTCCCTCCCACTTCCAAGTGATCTCATTTCATCACTTTTTTTTGGTATGTGCAGTTTGGTGAATGGGGACATTTAAAAAATAGGAGGAATTACCTTATAGGCTTATAGGACGTAATACAAAGAATATTAAAAGTCTTATGGTATGGTGTGTTCTCTTTGATGAGAAGAAAAGGAGTGAAAATAGACAATCATCCTTTAAATTTCACATTTTTGTTCACATTTTCACACATTTTATCAACGAAGAATAATTTTACTCCTTAAGAAATTATTTACAACAACACAATAATAAGATAATATTTTTTTTAATTGTAGTGCAAATGATGCGAAAAAGAGCAACTATAATGTGAGAATAAATAGTTAAAGGGTGAATATCTCATTTTTTTTTTCACATCAAAGAGAACGCACCCTTAAAAGATTTGATTTACAATCTACTCCCTCCGTTCCATTTCATTAATCATGTTAGAATATTATATACCTTACATATGAATATTCAATATGATTAATGACATAGGATGAAGGGAGTATAAACCAATTTCTAAACAAATAAGTAGTGAACTGAAAGATTGAGTTTACCTAACACTAATTTCATAATTTATTTTTAATTTCTTTGTCAATTTTTCTCTAGTTTCAACTTTTCATCTAAAAAATTACATTATTCCTCTATTTTCGCATAACTCAACAACACATATCACATATTATTAACAAATTTATTTCCATTTAAAGTTTAGTAAAATTATTGGATTAGGGAGAAAATGAGCCCTCACATCATTGTGCACGGCCACCAAGACATTGCCCAATTTATATATTTCAAACCTAATCGTGTATAATAGTACTATGTTATTGCTAAATAACAGGTGAGGTGCGGACTCCTCCTCGAAGCCATGATACCGTTATTTTTTGAATTTCATTATTTGTTGTGCGGTTTGAGTACAGTATTATAAATAAATTTTTAAAAGTTATTCAACTACAAGTACATAAAAGTCCCATTCGCAACAAATAAAATAGATTAATTTTGAACGGACGACCTAAGCCTTCAGCCATTGACTTAACTTTGCACCTCATAAGTTCCAAACTTTTATGCATTTTGTCATTCACCTCCCCAGAGATAGAGCTAGCTAAGCATTTGCACGCGGAATCTCAAACAAAGACTCTCAGTTCGGAGAAATTAAGGTAACTAATCAATTTTCTTCTGTTCATGCTAATTTTACTTGCTTTTCAAGATTAAAATTATATATTGTTTCTTCAGCATTCTATTCATGCTGCTGTCTGTCAACATCTATATATTGTGAGTTCTAGTTATTGGATTTTACTTGTAAATTTGTTGGCCCTAAATCCTACGTTCTTTTAACTTAAGAGAATTGGGGCTGAAAGATGTTTTCTGATTATCTACATACATATTTTGGTTTAAGAACGTTTGTCCTCATAAGAGTTAATTTGTGTAACAAACTGTCATTAGTAGGACTGGTCAGGGTCGTTCTTACAGAGACTGTTGTTCTATGGAGCTCATTACAAGAACAAACTTGATTTATCAAATAACTATTATGAAAATCTTTGATTAGCCTTGTTATTTAGTGCAAGGTCGTTTGTGTGATATGCAAGTATGAGGTTGTTAAACAAACAAATATAATATGTAATTGAGAGCGAGATAGATATAGATATAGAGAGAAAGAGATACACCAGCGTATTTACGTGGTTTGAAGATAACTCTCCTATGTTGGGTATTTTAGTGTAATTGGATTGACAAGTTTGATCAAAATTATCATAGTAATACATCATATAAGTTTGGATGTGCGGAGTACACGCTTATGTGAATTTATTATGATTTTAGGGGCGAAGCCCCTTAAGGACGGGGGTTCGGGGGCAGCGCCCCCGATAGCAGGGTCCAAGGGGGCGGCAGCCCTGGCGGGGGTTCGGGGCAGCGCCCCCGAGCGGGGTCCAAGGGGCAGAGCCCCTGGCTGGGGTCGAGCATAATCGGAAGTTTTTTATTTCCGATTATGTTGCTGTGCAGGAAATTCATCGAAATTTTAATTTTCGGAATTTGGAGTACTATTTTGCAACTTTCGAAAGGTTGCTTTCGAAATGGTGCTTTTCAAAAAGTCGTTTTCGAAAGGGTGCTTTAACCGATTTTTAAACTGATAAGTATCAGTTTTCCTATTCTGTTTTTTTGATTTTGATCATTCTTCTTCTGGTTCGAAAATCTCTAACATCACATACAAAAGTTCAACTCTGAATTGTATCTGATTGAACAATTCAATAGAACCGTCGAATTGATTCGATCTGAAAGTGTTTCGCGCCTTTTAGAGTATTCTGTTTTCGTTCGTTTTTCACATCATAATCTTTAATCTCCCCAACAACCTATGTCCACAGAATCTATCTCGATTTACGAATCCCTCTAACTCTGGGGCACAATCCTGTCAGTCCGGCCTCATCGTGAGGCCGAACCTTGATTGACACTTTTATTAATAATGATTGACAATTTTATTAATAACTAGTAAATGTAACGTGCGTTGCACGTTTTACCTCCATTTTAATTTGAGTAATTTATATTTTTAACTTATCAGAATTGACACGTACAACTGCAAATATTATTTTTATAAACTTTATCACTAATGCTTGCTACTACATTGATTCACTAATACTCCCTCCGTCCCATGGCAATTGTCAATGTTGTCTTATTGGGACGTCCCATTTAATTGTCCACTTACCTAAAGTGGAAATATTGCACACTCACAACTAATATAAAATAAAATCCTTTATCCCTTGTGACATTGGTTATTGTGTCACTTTCCTAGTGGACAATTGCCATGGGACAGAGGGAGTATTACTTCTTTCATTTTTCAAAACCTTATACTCCCTTCGTCCCACTCTATTAGTCTCATTTGTCATTTTAGTTTGTCTCACGTATTAGTCTCATTCCCTAAAATGGCAAAGAATACTTGTTCATAATTCACTCTCTCTTCTCAGGACCAATTACAACCACTTATTCTTCACTCACTCTCCACTCACTTGGTCCATGTGCCGAAAGCAAATGGGACTAATAGAGTGGGACGGAGGGAGTAATAACTTGATCATGAAAAATAAAAAGAAGCACTCTAGTATTAAAAAAAAAAAAAAATAATATCTTTATGTTGTGCCGGCAACAAATAGTTTGTTAATAAGTGTCTATCCATATTTGTTAAATCATTATGCACATCATCATCGTTTTATTAAAATATAATAGAATTTCACTTTTATATAAGTAATCAACATAACTTTTACTGGAATATTTACTGTATTACACTTAACATTAACCTTTAAAATGAATACGAATGTGTTCTCTTTGATAAAAATAAAATAAAAATGAGAACACTATAATTTTTAAAACACGTTTATCTGACCATTTCCCTTCTATCATGAGAATACGCTCAATTGTATGATGGGGATAAAGCTAATAGACATACAAATAACATAACATTCTTCCATAAACATACACATAACATAATTAAAATCATAATATCACATTCAAAGCTATTTAATCATAAAGTCAAACTTCATCAACGAACTTTTTAATAAAACGCACATATCACATATGTTAGACAAAGAGAGTAATATTTTTATAGTGCCACACATAAATGCTGAAATAAAATTTGGACTCAATAAAAAAGATTATCATAATTTTATGTAAATCAATAATTTAAAAAGAAAACCAAAAGTAGCATATTAATAAAATTGATGTTTGTTGTATAATAGTGGTGGTCCACATGCTTAAAATGAGAATTTAATGTATAAAGGTGATATATTAAGGGGTTAATGGAGGTGCACATGGGATTGTCGGACTAAAATAGGAAACAAACCATTTTGCACGAAACGCCTCTATTAGGAAGACATGTTATTTATGAAGAAACGGAGGGTGTAGATATTATGGACACACACACATTCTCGATGAATATTCTTTGTTTTCTACGTCCAAGGGAAGTGACTTAGCTTCTTACAACTTGAGAGCTAAAGTAATAAGTTTTACAACGAACAAGTCTAATTTTCAACCCTGACACTTGAAAGATACACAAATTTCAAACAATCAACTCAACACTAAACACAATCTTAATACTCACTCAAGCTTGAGTGTTGAAGGAATATTTAACTATGAGTATCTCTTTACAAGATTAGGCTCATAGTTGAATAGGTTTTTGATATGGATTTGAGTCAATCTTGGGATGATTGAGTAGTCTCTAAACACAAGAACAATCGAAGAATAATCTAAGGATTTGATATTCTTGCATATCTAGTTCGAGAGCAAAATGATCTACAAGAGAGCTCAAATATGATGAAGAACTTGACCATATTGAATTTTGTGTTTATTTTTGAACCCTCTTAACCTTCATTGAGTGTTGAACTCTATCTAGTTTTAAGATAGACTCGTAAAACTATCTGTTGTATATGTTGCAGAGATAGTCATTTGAATATTCTCTATGGAGTGTGATCAACCGCAATAAATGAAGTTTCCATTTTTAGCTAGGTTGCCGACACTCTTTCAAGTCGCTTTACTACAATTGCAAATAATAACAAGGTCATAGTTTGCCCGTTCTAAGTTGAATTTATCACTCTAAAAGGTTTTGCTTTCGTTAGGGTTAGATTGGGCCAACAAAAGCTTGTCCTCGTAGGTTTAGCGCAAATTATAAGTACAACAGCTATTTAACTTGATAAGTTTAAGTCATTGCACGAGATCACTTTAATAAGTTGTTGATTTCAAGAGTCTTCTTTTATTTATTTGTTGCGAAAAACACACATACATGCAATCACGAAAGATAAAATAATACATGATTTGTTCACCTAGTTCGTCTCACAACTACGTCTGGGGCGATTTTAAGTCAGGATTTTCTCACTATTTTTCAGATATATAATTCAAAGAGTAGACAACTAAACATAAATCAATTAGGATTAACTGGTCTGACTCCAATTTGTTCATTTCATAAGTGTAAATAATTAAAGCATTCAAGCTCACATAATTCTTTTAATTCAATAGGTATAAAATTTGTCATAAGAAAAGAGTTAAAAGTGTTCTCCATCCAAGATTTCCGAACTAATTAGTTACTTTTTTCTAAGCAATTTTAATATGGGGCACACTCCTGTGAGGCCGGCCTCACCGTGAGGCCGGATTAAGATTGACACTTTTGTTTATAAAGATTGGCACTTTAAAACATTGACACTTTTGTTTACAAAGATTGGCACTTTGAAACATTGGCACTTTTATTCATAATAATTGGCACTTTTACGAAAAATACATAAATAATGAATATTAATTTCATGTTATGAAAATAAATAATATGTATATATATAATAATAATATAAATCATAATATCAAAACATTATAATAACAAATCGATAAAAAAATATAAAATTTTCGATATCAAATAGATTGGCACTTTCATTCAGAACAATTGGCACTTTTATTGATGAAAATTGGCACTTTTGCTGAAAAATTATATATCCTAAGTTTCAATTTATAATCCATATTCAACCTTATAAAATTGAAGTTAAATACTAAACAATAATTATAAAACCCTAAATTGATATATGAACCCTATAAAGTAATTTTAAAATTATTACATACATAAAATTACGTATAAATTTTTATTTATAAGATTGAGACTTTTGTTCATAAAGATTGGCACTTTTATTAACAAAGATTGGCACTTTACCTAAACGGGTCGGGTCAACACATACCGGGTCGGGTTGACCCAAGTCAAACCGGGTCGGGCCGGGTCAACGGGTCGGGTCGGGTCGGGTTGGTGGGTCCAGCCGCATGGTGCGGCTGGCCGCACCCAAGTTTTTGTGTTTTAATATTATAATTTCAAAAAGATATCACATGGAAATCTAAAATTTGAGACATTTATGATGTATGTCTTAGGCATTAACATTAACATTATTAATGTTAGACACACACACACACAAATAGCTACCTTAGTTACTTCATATTTCATTCACTTTATACATAGTTTTTTTTATTGCAAAAAGACGCCTACGTCATTCGACTCGCGTACAAGTGCTCCCCCTGTTATACAAATAGAATTAACAAAATACTGCTCAAAAGATGACACTTTCTTGACCCTAGGATCATCTTAAAATTATTTGAGCCTAGTTACCATATTCCAAAAAGAATATTCTTTTAGTTATATAAAATCTTACACTCTACCCCAATCTAAACACTACTTATATTACTCCACCAAACACAACTCATATTTTCCATGGCTCTTAAGATCTAACCATCACATAAATCCATATATCAAGACTTAGGAGTACTAATAATATCTCCAAAAAAAATGTCTCAATGTCCACAATGATAACACGTTATATTTGTGATTTATTAAAATAATTTTTAATTTTTAATTTTAATATATCTAAATACCTTATTTTATAACATTTCAATTGTATGCATAATACGTAATTTAAGCAGCTTTTATCTTTTATATGCACTGAGAAAATCAATTAAAGATTGATATATTGAAGACACAAACATATAATTTCAATTAATGCATTCCAATCTTTTATATTTTTAGGTATGGAGAAAGACAATTATCATAATTATTCAAAAAAATAAATAAAAAGGAATTGAGAAATGAGAAAGAAAATAAATTTGAAGAGTAGCAACTAAGAAGAAAATTATCGCAGTCGTAGATTAAATATTGAGTGAAAAAAATAAATACCTATATAGAGATAGTAATAACAAAAGTTGACCATCAACTTAATTTACACAAAAAATATCCAACAATTTAAATTTTGGACAAAGATACCCCTATGACACATTTTACTTTTGAGTGGTCCCCACCCTTCTCTCTCCTCACATGAGTCTCTCTCTCTCTTCCACATGAGTTTTTTTTTTTTTTTTTTTTTCTCTCATCCACATAGGTTGTTCCTTCTCCCCCTCTCCTTTTTCGTTTATATACCTAGTTTTTTTTTTTTTTTTTTTTTTTTTTTTTTTTTTTTTTTTACAATATCTTGTACGTGTTGTAAGGAGGTACAATTTTAACATTCGTACCAAACTCTATTTTGCTTTTTTTTTTTTTTTTTTTTCGCAATTGTGATCTTTGTATTTATTGTAAGAAAGTACGAATTTGACATTCCCACCAACATTTTTTTAACTAGATACAAATTCAAGAACTTCTTTAATTCTTATCTTATACATATGTAAACCGCAAACTTGGTAAAAATAGTAACACTAATAATAAATCGTACCTCGTACCTTGAAAATTTAGAATATAAAAAATTGTGCAAATTTTTTTTACATGACAGTAAGATTGGTACGAATTATAAATTTTTAGGTGACAGTAAAGTAGGTACGAATTTTGAAAATATATATAAATTAACATTAGTCATACCAAAATCGAATATAAATCTCTTAATTTACATAAGTGGGTTGAGAATACTAGACAATTCGCACCAATTACTTATAGTACAGTACGAATTGTATAAGTAAATATACAAGTTATTGACACAAATTTTAGCAAATTCGTACCACTTACCTATAAAAAGTATATTGTGTTGGATAATTCCAAAATTCCGTCGTTGAAAACTAAACTCATCTAGGATAATCTGAAAGCTAATAATAAATCATACCTCGTACCTTGAAAATTTGTAGAATATAAAAAATTGTGCAATTTTTTTTACATGACAGTAAGATAAGTACGAATATTAAATTTAAATTCAATCTGTAAATGAATCTAAATCGTGGTATATGGTAAAAATATTGTCAAATTGTTTCTCGTACCTAACCAAATTTATACGTGGTACAATTTGACATTATTTTTACCATTTACCACATATAGTTTTATATCATTCGTACCATGATATTTGAATTATTCGAGCATTTGAACTCATTAAGAAATGAGAATTATGTACCAAATTTAGATATGTAAACCGAAAAAATGCATCGATAATTTGCAATAAACTCACATTAAATGCACTATACAAACTCAATTGTGGTATGAAACCTAATAAAATATTCATAACGAGGTACGAACAATGAGAAATGAGCCATTTTGTACCTGGTAATAGTAACGATGTACGAATTGCATAAACAAAAAGCTCTCAAAATAGTCAATACTTATCACAACCATGTATAAGAAAAAATAGCAAAAAGAAAACGAGGAAGAGAGATAATTAACGAGATATTCACAATGAGGTACGAACAATGAGAAATGAGATAATTTCTACCTGGTGGTGGTAATGATGTACAAATTGCATAACTACAAAAATTGTAAAATGATCAATACAAAATTTTTCAGTCAATTGAGAAAGATGAAAAAAAAAAATGGAGAATTGAGAATGAAGAAGATGAAGTGAGGGAAAAGGGAATGATGAAGAGAAAGAAACATATTAACTATTGAGAAGAGAGAGAAGAGAGAGACTCATTTAATTATTGAGGAGAGAGGAATGGTGAAGTGAGAGAGAGTAAAGAGAGAAAGGGGGATATAGAGAGAGATGACACATATGAGAGAGAGAGGAGAGAGACATAAATTATTTTGTCTTTTATCTGAAAGTGACATAAAGTAAAAAAGTAGATGGTGATGTTGACATTTCGGGGGCATTTTGGTCTAAAATTTGAAATGTTGGGTATTTTTTTGTAAATTAAGTGGGTGACTAACTTTTAAGTGTACTAACTTGAAGTGGGTACTTGACCCTATTTCCTCTTAAATATTAGTATTGTGAGAACTAAATCTACATAGATCAAATAAGAAACTTTTGCCTAAAAAATAATCTTAATCCCTTACAATCTCCAATGTTTAATACTCCCTCCGTCTCGCGATTTCTGAGCATCTTTCCTTATTGGGACGTCTCAAGATTTATGAGTCCTTTCCTTTTAGGGAAATAATTAACATACTAATGGTGCAATTAGTATTCCCTTATTACAATTATTTTCTTTAAAAATCAATTTCTCAAAAACGATTTCCCTGCATTTTGGCCACCTGCGATTTCCGAAAATCAAATGCTCGAATTCCAGTAAATATACGCAACAATCACACCATAATTCTCCCTCGCCATCACCATCAAAAAATTACCAGAATCAAAAACCTAAATTCCGGCTCCGTTTCCATCAAAATTTGCAGATTAACACACAAAATTGGGGAAAACAACAAGTGTTCTTCTTCGTTCTTCATCTCCAGTAAATTCAACAGAATAAATCATTCCATTAATAAGAGAGAATTAAAACAATACAGAATCAAAACAGGGGCACACATCTTTTGCTTCCATTAATCAGAATCAATGCAGAGAGTATGTGAGCCATTAATCAGATAAACGGGGATCGGAAATCACCGAATCTTTTGCTTCCATTCTCTTCAACATTTTCCACATCTTCTCCTCCCATTCGCTTTGTTTGATCTCCTCTGCCGTTGCCACCGCCAATTGCTTAGGGTTAGGGCCGCTGAGAGTAGGAGCCGCATCACAAAAGCCGTCGTATGTGTCTGCGACGATGTATCCGGCCCACAAAGCCGCCTCAGACTCAACCGCGGAAACATCAGCGACGTCGCCTAGATCTTTATAGGTCTCCGGCACAAAAGTGTCGCCCCATTGATCCACATCTTTCTGTGAATCCATTGTAAAATCAGATGACCTAGGACCGGCATGGCCGGACGGCGGCAGAAGCGGCTCAGATCCAAGAGGATATCGGTATGCGATGTTAGGGTTCTTGAGAATAGGGGTTTCTCTGTGAGAATAGGGGTTTCTCCATTGCGGCCGCAGGAACCATCGGAAAAAACCTAGGCGGCGGATGGCGCATGATGACGGAGACGATGGACAGTTTTTTCAGATTCAAGGTAGACGTGAGGAAGAGAGAGGGGAGAGAACCGTGGGTTTAGAGAGAGAAAGAAAGTGTGGTAGAAGTGAGGAAGAGAGAGGGGTAGGTGGACAATTAATTTTCCCTAATGGCTTAAGCATTATGGGCCTGATTTTTTCCTAACAATACAATTAAAACACTAAACCCTCCCGTCTAAATTCCCGTGCCGAAAAGAAAAGACTCAATAATCGCGAGACGGAGGGAGTAGCTAATTTTAATTAACTTGACTCTATTAATTTATTATACATAATAAATTATCACAAAAAACCAAATAAAAAACTTTTGTAGTAATAAATTATAATTACAGTTTTTTCTTCAATTATTGAATTCACAAATCCTTATTAGATGCAAATATTGTTGTAAATTAAATATTGATTGTTTACTAAAATAAATTAATAATGTTTTAATTTTTATATCAAACGTTAGGAATAATAACAGTTTATATAAAGAATTTATTTCCCATAAGAATTATAATTAGACTTTAAGGTTGTGTTCTCTTTGATGCGAAAAAAAATGAGAGAAACCTATTTATAAATAAAATAATTTTAATATAATTATTTTTGCAATTAAACTAATATTAAATCAATTTACTTTTTAGGATTATTATAAATAGACTTTATCAACGATGATTTTATGAATATTTATTTTGAGAAAACTATTTGAATTTAGGTAAATAAGATATTTCTTTATCTAAGAATAGATTGCATTTTTAATTTTTTTTTGTAACTTTAATTTTAATGAATATAAATCCAATTATATATTTAAATTCAATTATATATTTATAACTTAATTATGATTTTACTTAATTACTTATTTATCCTTGATTTTTAGTTATTTTAAATGACATTATAGGCAATACATTATTTTGTAACATAAGGCTCTTTTTAGTATATGTATAGATAGGTATAGATAATGATTGACACTAAATATAATTGACATTTTTATTTACAAAGATTGACACTTTTAAAATCATTAAAAACATTGACACTTTTATTCATAATAATTAACACTTTTACGAAATATACGTAAATAATGAATATGAATTTTATCTTTTGGAAATAATTAACATTTATGACTAATATTTATATAAATAAATCATAATATTAAATTATTATAATAACAAATTGATAAAAAATAAAACAATTCGATGTTACATAGACGACCAATTTCATACAATGACACTTTTATTCGTGAAGATTGACTCTTTCATTGGAGATTATACAGGGGTGTTCATAGTTTGGTTTAAACCGTTAATCAAACCGGATCAAACCATATTTTATGGTTCGGTTTGGTTTATGGTTTGAAAAAACATGGTTTGGTTTTAACGTAAAAACCAAATCAAACCACATAATACGGTTTGTAAAATTTTTGAAACCATAAACCAAACAGAACCGTAAAATACAGTTTGATCCGGTTTGGTTTACGATTTAAATAAAACTGTAAACACCCCTAATACTGATTGAGTATCAGTTCTAAACACACTCAAGCTAGAATGTACTTAGACACAAATTCTAGGTCGACCCTTACAACCTTGTACAGTAACCTTACACAAGTAAAACAACCTATCAACTTAACTCAAACTAACAATTTATTCAATTTTCCTTTCTTGTTATCTACTAATTCGTTTGGTTTAATGTTCAGTTGTAAACGCAATTGTAATAGCTCTTTTCTTACGTGTAACCATTTCCTATCATAATAAGTATATTGATACAAACAGAAACACTCTCTTGCCTACGGTGGACACACTTAATATGCCTACTGCAGATATGGCAATACCACGTTTGTAATTTATTTATTAGGTTTTAATTTCTATTAATAGGTTCTGGTATATTCTCCGTCCGACCTTGGTTATTAGTCCCTCTAGAACGGATACAAAAATCAAGAAATGAGAAGATATGTGGCTATAATCAATTCTAATGAGTATGAGTTAATTGTAGCTAATTTTTCTTTATTATTTTAAGAAGTAGGACTAATAAGCGAGATAGATGAAAATGACAAATAAAACTAATAATAAAGAAGATAAGTAGTACTATTTAAATCATTTTATTTATAAATATTATTATCACTTTATTTTATACGTGAGCATATTATGCGGTCACAATGAACATTAGAGCATTACCTTAAATATAAGATTCTTTTGATCTTTTCCCGTAAATAATCAAAACATAAATTTATTAAAAAGTTCCATCTTTGTGTGCTCATTTTATTCCCTATCAATTATCAATTGATGAATATATTTACTTAGTTGATAAAAAAAAAACTATAGTATAAGATTATAAGAGCATCTACAATGGTTGGATTCTTGTCTACATGGTAAAAGATAGAGCCCAATTTTATTTTTGAGCATTATTGGGGAGCCCAAAATAAAGAGCCCAAGCTCTCCTGCAAGAGCCCAGGCTCTATGTTGCTTGTGGGGGGGCCACTATACGTGCATTTCATTCTTTTTTACATTTAATAATGATTATATTGATAAAAAGTAGGACCCAATAATAGTATCAAGAGCCCTAAAATTAGAGTCCATGGTTGTGAAATATTTTAAGTATAGAGCTTTTGTCCATGTGTTAATTTATAGAGCCTCATTTGAGGCTCTCGATTGTAGTTGCCTTAATATGGCCATTTATCTTTATAAAATATAAATAATACTACCTCAATCTCACAAAAATAGTTCTAGTTTGACTTGACACAAGAATTAAGGGAAAAAGAGAATGTGTGGTTATAATTAATGGGTTTATTGAGTAGAGAGAGTTAATTGTAGCCAAATATTATTTTTCATATATAGAAAGTGGACTAATGCATAGGACGGATAAAAAAGAAAAGATGAAATACTTTTGTGAGATGGAGCAGGAGCAATAAACATATAAATCTAGTCATTTTACATTTAATCATAAAAAATTACCCATAATAAAAAATTAATTAAAAAAAAAAAAAAAAAAAAAAAAAAAAAAACACTATTGATGATTTGCATCCTTCTTTTTTTCTTTCAAAATATAAATCATTTGACAATTACATCCACACATGGAGATGGAGTGCAGTAATAATATACATCACCCATCCCACTTAAGTTTAGTTGTTAAAAAAAGGCAAAACACATTTTCAGGTTTATGTACTTTTATTTTTTATTTTATCGGGTCCCTTTACTAAATTTTATTTTAATAGGTCCTTATACTTTTAATTTAAAATTTTATCAGGTCCTTATTTAACGATTCCAAACAATCCGTTAAGTTTTTGGTTATTCAAATTCCACATCATCATTTATTTATATAATATTTTTCGCATCATATCCTATTCATATGGGGACATAAAAAAAAAAAACAAAAACAAAATCAAACGTTATTCATACTTCCAAACGCACAAAAGAGTTTCAAGATCGAACTGTTGTCCCGTTTTCGAAAAAAGAAAACAAAAAAAATACTAAGAAAAAAGGAAAAAGAAAATAAAATAAAAGAAATGCAACAACCATTAATTTTAATGTAAGAAAAGTTGGAAGCTCACGTGTCCATACAAATCAATAGCTGTTGCACTTTTTTCTTCTTTTTTTTTTTAATTTTTTTTTTCAAAAACGGGACAACAGTTCGATCTTGAAACTCTTTTGTGTGTTTAGAAATATGAATAACGTTTGATTTTGTTTTTGTTTTTTTATGTCCACATATGAATAGGATATTAATATGATATGATGTGAAAAATATTATATAAATAAATGATGATGTGAAATTCAAATAATGGAAAACTTAACGGATTGTTTGGAACCGTTAAATAAGGATCTGATGAATTTTAAAAATAAAAGTACAAGCACCTATCAAAACAAATTTTAGTAGAGGGCCTTGATGAAACAAAAAATAAAAGTATAGGGACCCGAAGATGTGTTTTGCCTAGAAAAAACTAAACTACAACCTAAAACTAACCGCCAGCCGCGTCCACCCTCCCATCTCTCTCTCCCCCTTCCCCCTTCTTCTTCGTATAGCAGATCGACGCCCCCCCCCCCCCCTCCCCTCTAACTTCACCGGTGCCGCCAATTTCGATCGTAAGATCCGGAGTCGTGCTGCGTACTGTTGTCGGCCCCTCTTTCTCTCTCCCTCCTTCATGTCAGATTTCTTACTCCTTTCACCTTAATCTCTTTCTTCTACCCATTGCTTCTTTCTGCCGGACACGTTGCACATCGACCATGCATTGGTGGCTACCTGCACCGCAGTGGCAGAGTTATGATATTTATTTTGGGGCGCAAAGTAGATGCCATTCAATGGTGTTCTATTGTGTAGAGGTGGTTCGATTGATAGCGATGGTGGGCGGAACTTGAATGTGCAATTTTTATGTTCTATCGCAAATACACAAAGATTGTTTCTTGTTAAAATGTAAGTATTTTTAAATGCTATTATTTATTTTGGGCTCATATCTCATTGGAGAGTAGGGTTATTGTGAAAAAAAAATTAAATAAATTATTTAATACTACCTTCATCTCACAAAAGTAGTCAATCTTTCTTTTTTTGTCCATCTTATACATTAGTAAACTTTCTATAAGTTGTAAATAATAATTGGCTACAATTAACTCTATCTCCTTAAAATTAAATTAATTACAACCACACATTTTCTTTTTCCTTAGGTCTTGTGCCAAGTCAAATTATGACTATTTTTGTGAGATGGAGGTAGTAATTATATATATATATATATATATATATATATATATATATATATATATATATATATGTATATTGGTGTGTGTATGTATATGTATAAGTACTGAAAAAAGTTTGTTTTTGGGGGTGCAGTTGCACCCCCAAGTACCCCCCCTCCTTCCGCCAGTGCCTGCACGAATGGACTTGAGTGGGCTCGATCGTGTCATCCAGGCTCGAACGAGCCTCTCCTCATTGTGTCAAGTGCAAACGGGCTCGAATGGTGCTCGATTGAGCTTTTCGGACTCAAACGAGCCTGTCGAGCCTCAATAAGTTAGGTACAAATCGGACTCGAACAAGCCTCTCAAGATCTCGATCGAGCCTCCACATGTTTGGTGCCAATAGGCTCAATCGAGCCTCAATTTATTTATAAGACATGCGAGGCTCGATCCGGACTTTCGGGCTCATACGAGGGTGTAATCAATTGAAGTTTGTTGGATTTTATAAGACTTTGAAAAGTTCGTAGGGGACTTTTAAAATCCATAGACTCTTTATAGAACTTGACTAGACTCTATGCAGAATTTGACTGACTTTATTTATTGATTTAGATGGATTTTCATGCACTTGCAATATTGTAAAATATATGTTTTTTATTAATTTATATGGAATTTTCATAGATGCCGAATTATTTGAAGTATTTATTTTAATAAATAAATGTATATGAGGCTCACATGTAAATAAATAAATAAAATTATCTAGATTGTTTTTAGAAAATATCAAATAACATTATAAATAAAAAAGTTATCAAATTATTTGAATGTGTTTATAGGGTAACATCAAAATTTATCGCATTATGTCATCCTCCAAAACAATAATCGGCACTTTCAAGAAAGTCTAGTTAATGTATTTGTAATCAAAACATTACTTTTTTTTTTGTTCAAATTTTATTCGCTACTAGAAAAATAACCTATAGCTACATTGACACACATGACACTTCAAAAAATGTCATTATAAACTACCTAATAATGCAAATAGCTAACGCTACATTTGACTGATATGACACTTCGTTGGTAACAAGTGTCACAAAAAAATATATAACATGATATGTTTATCTATTGTTACATCGGCATAGATGACACTTAAAAATGTCATTATAAATAAAAATGTAACAATAGTTATTTTAATATTTCATTTCTAAGTGTCGTTAAAGGCTAATTTTTTAGTAGTGATTATTTCAGTTTAGTCATTATCTCTCAAGCTTAAATAACGCAGAGGTAATTTAACCATAAAAATTTGATATGAAAGTTAAGATTTAAAAGTTACATGTTTAAATTCTACAAGATTGAAGATTTTCACGAAAAAAATTGATTTTCAAGGCTACTAGCAAACAAATTTTTAGTGGACGACCATAATTTGTGTTGTTGCATAATTCTTGAGACGTTGTGGCATAGTTTATGTATGCGGTGTTTCGTGAGAAGTGGAGTCGTGGTATTAGAGTTTATATGGTATAAGGATTTATTTTCCTTATTATTTTATATGGAGATTTACACGCACAAGATATAGATTTGCATGGAGATCCGTATCTACTCCAATAAGATATTCTTAGAGATATACCTTAATTATATCCTTTAGGGTTTGCATGAAGGATTCACTATATATATTCGAAGATCGATACTTGGCCGTTGCGCGAGGTACAAGAGCATTCTTTGAGAGCTGTTATTTGATCTTCGTGTTCTTCATATTGAGAGTTGTTTAATTCATTCATCAATTATTGTGTAGAGTAGTTGGTGAGTGAATTGTAATATCTTGAACTATACTACGTTCAAGATTGGGTTGAGTTTTTCGTTTTTTTGGAAAAACTTTGAGGGTAGACTAGTTGAGAGTTTACCCTCAAAAAATGACTAGATTTTGTATATTTTCAATATGTGGCTATTATTTATTTTGTATTGCCCATTTTCTAATCCCACGTTAATCCAGCATCTATTTTTTATTAGCATGGATGGAGGAAAAGTGGCTGTGCAAGTTTCCGGAAGTGCATACTCCATTCTTAAGGATCTGGTTGTGTACATGAACGGCGAGGCAAAATACGTCTCAAAACTAGAACACAATTTATCAAAGATGATTCAACACTTGGTCGAATTCTATTCCAGGAAAGACGCAATTGATGAATACCTACTTAAAAGAGCCACGTCTATACAAGCTAGTGCTGAATACGAAATTTTGAAGGAGCAAGTTAAGGTCTTCCACGAAAAAGGCTGCAAGTTTATTAACAAGTACAGAGGCCATTGGGAGGATCTCCCTAATTTCGATGTTCAAAATGTCTCAACTGCAGCACAAATGATTGCTGCTCTGGGAAACCGAAAGCCGACCATCAAGACCAAGACCATCTGTTTCTTCAAGCTTGCTAAGCTGAGTAAAAGGGTACATGAGCTAAGTAGTGACATCTCTGAGATCATCAGTAAAATGGTACGAGAGAATATGTTCATCGACAAAAAGATCGAACCTGTTCGACTGATCCCAAACAGTAGCGATCTCCCTTCATCCCCTAAATATGTTAAGGAAATCTTGGGCTACCTTAGAGTAGAAGGCAACACTTACATCGGCGTTTTGGGCCCCATCGGTGTGGGTAAGACGTGTATTCTCAAAGACTTGAATAACCAACTCGGGGGGCGCTTGTCCGGAATGCCAAAGATGATAGAGTTTGACATTGTGATCTGGATAGATTGTGACAAGAAACACGATGCGAGAGGCAGGACTACGGAAATGATTCAGGATGTGATAATGGGGCGACTAGGGCTGGAGAGGAAGGCAGAAAATAGCATCGATGACAATGCATACATAATATCTAGCTTCCTCCGGTACATGAAATATATTCTGTTGATTGATCAATTCTCCCCAGAAATCAAATTAGATGAGGTGGGCATCAGTAAACATCAGAAGCAGGGCAAAGTTGTGATTGCATCCAGCAACCCCAAACATATCAAAAGACTGGTCGATACACTGGTTGAGATCCATGGACTATCAGAGGATGATGCGATGAATCTCTTTCAGCAAGTTTGCGGCCCGATTTCTGACTCGCGCATCAAACCGATTGCTAAAAGCATAGTGAAGTCATGCGGAGGGCTGCAATTGGTGATCAAGTTAGTAGCTTTTCATCTGCAAGGGGAGAAGGATGAAAAGGTGTGGAATAATGTGAAGTTGACTTTGCAATCCGACACCAAAGACGAATTGCAAGAGTTGGCAGGCGTTGGAAAAGCTTACGAGCTCGTGTACGAGAAGCTAAAGAAGTATCAGAAAAAGTGCCTTCTTTTTATGACCCTGTTTCCGACTGGCCAAAAAGTTCACAACGATTATCTTGTCGAATGTTGGAACGCCGAGAGGTTTCTTGAACTAGCTGTCCCTCTGCTTAGGAGTGCACGGGACCGTGGAGCAGAGACGTTGAGAGATCTAACAGATCAATATCTCCTGGAAAATCTCTCAGACATGCATGTTAAGATGCCAACATATTTCAAGAAAGTGGCTGCCGCGAAGGAATATCCTGATGAGAATGGTTCTCTAAGCTGGGCGCCCGTAGCGAAGCAGCTCCTCACCGAAGAAACCTTGAGGAAAACAAAGAGGCTGTCATTGATCTGTTACAAGTCCGAACTGCCAGATGTCTCAAGCTGCAATACTATCTCCACACTGTTAATGCAGCATAATAGTCACTTGGTATCACTTGCGGATACCTTCTTTCGCAATATGGAAATGCTTTGCATCTTGGACTTGCACGGAACGAGGATAGCATCACTTCCGATTTCCGTCTCTAGCTTGGTCAGTCTCAAATCTCTATATCTGAACGGTTGTCCTCTAGCTGAGTTGCCGCAAGAAGTAAAAGCGCTGAAGAAGCTCGAAGTCCTCGATATCCGAGGGACCTCGATCAGCTCACTGCCCAATGAAGTGACTGCACTGAGGTGTTTGCGGATTTCATTCGGCCCAATGGGGTGCAACAAACATAGGGCATGTGGAGAAGAGGAGATGGCCAACTGTCCTCTTGATATGATCACTCGTCTTCATCAGCTTGAAGAGTTGACCATCGAAGCAGGCTGTTGTAGCCAAGCTTGGAATGGCGTTGTTGATCGGGTCATCCAGGAAGTTGCAAGTTTGGAAATGCTGAATACTCTTTACTTTCACTTCCCGGAAGTGAAGATTCTGCAGAAATTCGTTGATGGCAGCAAATCACTGAATAACACAACCACACACTGGGAAGGAAATACTTTAAGGTCATTTGATATTTCTGTTGGTTGTTGTGAGATTGGACTCCCATATGGCTCAGATATCTCCCAAATCCCACCGGATAGACGGTTGAGGTTCTCCAGCAACGAAGAGATTTCCGCGGTCAAGGAATTACTGAGGCAGGCCAGCTCATTCGAGTTAGTTGATCACTCTGGGGTAAAGAGCTTGACCGACTTCGACTTGAAAAATGCCGGAGCATTAAGACATTGTGTTGTGAAAGGATGTATAAAGATGGTGAGTATTGTGGAAACGATGACAGAGGAAACGGATACACTTGGGTGCTTGGAGAAGCTGCATTTAGTTAATCTAGAAGCATTGGAGAGTATTTGGAAAGGACCGATTTCTGGAGGGAGCCTTGCAAACTTAAAGGATCTTACACTATTTGGTTGCCCGAAATTGACTAGGATTCTCAACTTTAGAGAGGCGGAAGCTCTTTCGAGCTTAGA
The DNA here is from genome assembly GCA_029379335.1 of Thymus mandschuricus. Lineage (NCBI taxonomy): Eukaryota > Viridiplantae > Streptophyta > Magnoliopsida > Lamiales > Lamiaceae > Thymus > Thymus mandschuricus. The sequence continues at coordinate 14,143,411 of CM057082.1, read as the reverse complement.
ATATGTAAGAGTCGAGAATTGTACCAATGTTCAAGTGATCATAGAAGGAAATATATCGGAGGGTGCCAATCGGTCTGATCTACTTAAAAAAGTGATGACGATCGATTTGGCAAACTTGTCATCGCTGAAGAGAATAGGCAATACTGCCTCCATGGAATGGAAGTCACTCGTGAGAATTGCGATGATAAGCTGCAATACGTTGGGAAATGTTCATGAGGATTTGCGTAATGCAACAAGGATGGAAACAGTTGAGCTTGGAAATGGTTCAAATAGAATATCTCTTCCTTGGCTTAAATTTATTAACCGCGAGAGAGCAAGTACTCCTAACGTCCCTTGACCACTTTCTTTTGGCACGAGAATTAGGAGGGAGTAGTTTGAATGTATGTTTGTTAATAAAAGAGTATGAAGTATGTGGTCGTTAATGAGGAAGTTATTCACTAGAAAGGAAGGCCAGTTAAAATACCTTTCTATAAATATCGCGCATATTCTGAGATTCTAGAGGAGGAAGGATCTCTCCATAGTTGTTGCTGATTTAAGGAGTTTCACTTTAATTTTTTCAACACTTGAACGCGTCTTTATTTTGTAGCCAAAAACATGGCCTATTTTATGTACAGAAAGACAGACTTGGAAGTATTCTGAAAATGTTGAAAATATGTTCAGTCTGAAACTTGAATTCTTATCCGTTGTTGTTTCTGTTTTGAAGTCAATTTTTTGCGTGAATTCATCTTTTCCCTCCCGGATTTAACCCTGCAGACAATTCAAATTATTGAACGCACTCTTGTCAGCACGGTCATGCCGTGAACACTCTTGTTTGTTAGTTACTCCCTCCGTCTTTAAATAAGTGTTCCCTCCTCTCTCACGGAGAGGGACACTTATTTAAAGACGGAGGGAGTACTACCTCCATCTCACAAAAGTAGTCCAATATGCTTTTTGACTTTTTCCGGCACGCGTTTCCACCGAAATCTAGTATGAGTTTTACGATATAATTTTGAAATATTTTTTTTTTTACGGGATAGCCCGACACTCCTAGTATCCAGTAAACGAAATAATATTTCAAAATTATATCGTAAAACCCGTACTAGGTTTCGGTGGGAACGCGTGCCGGAAAAAGTCAGAAAGCATATTGGACTATGATGAACCTTCGATTTGCGGCCCAATTAAACTAAGAGTTTATGTATGGTTTGTGTGCGAAAGTAAACAGAAACAAGAGATTTACGTGGTTCGATCGGTGAGATCTACGTCCACGGGGAGGAAAAGAGAGTGTATATTATTCAGAGTAGCATCAGTGTGTACAATACAATCAATTCTTCTATTTATAGATAACGTGAATGACGGTTGTGAAGGTGAGAACGTGGAGGTGTGGGCAGTTTCCCTGCTCCGGCTTCTTCTCCATCAACCCACGTACTTGGGATTTAGGGCTCACCTCCCTGGGCCTGTGTTTGGTGTGGGCTGGGCCGAGCTGGTGGTGGGCCTGTCTTTACTGGGCCTATGCCGAGCTGGGCCTGTGCCGAGGTGAACTGGTTGGGCTTTTAGGCCTAGGGAGATGGGCCATTTCCTATCACATCCCCTCCCCCCCCCCCCCCACAGTCGTGGGGTGATGGAGGTATGCTTGCATTGTTGTGACGCGCTGGGCGTATGTGAGAGTTCAATTCGGGGTAATCCGAACTCGCGCTTGGTGTACCCCCTTCAAAACTGAGAGATCGAAATGATCCGAACTCACTCTTGGCGTACCCCCTTCAAAACTGAGAGTTCGAAATTGTCCGAACTCGCTCTTGGCGTACCTCCTTCAAAACCGAACTCGCTCTTGGCGTACCTCCTTCAAAACTGAGAGTTCAAAATGGTCCGAACTCGCTCTTGGCGTACCCCCTTTAAAACTGAGAGTTCGAAATGGTCCGAACTAGCTCTTGGCGTACCCCCTTCAAAACTGAGAGTTCGAAATTGTCCGAACTCGCTCTTGGCGTACCCCCTTCAAAATTGAGAGTTCGAAATGGTCCGAACTCGCTCTTGGCGTACCCTCTTCAAAACTTTAAGTTCGGAAGAATCCGAACTGGGCTCCCGCCGAAAACACATAAAGGTGTCAGGTGCATTAAATGCGACGCTTGGGGTACCGATAAAGCAGGGATTGGACGGGCGGTTCATGAAACGCCGTCGCATTAACTAGCGTACTCAATACGCATTAACTCTCCCCTCTTAATGTACCATGATTGGGGGAAAATCAATCATTCACTCTCTTCTATTTGCAAAAAACTGAACCCTAACTTTCAAATTCTCCTCACTGTTCATCGTCGCCAACTCCAACTTCTGCAAAATCTCCAAGAATTCAACCAAAAAGTAAGTTATGTCGTCTATGTCGATTTCTACTTCCCGGTCGTCGTCTGTGCGGTCGGCACATTCTATTTCTCTAAGTTCTTCGCCGGCGGCAGAAGAAACCGCCGCTTCTTCTTCCTCTTCGATTCCTGTCCATTTTCCCGACCACATGCGTGCCTGCGTGCGGTCGAACTGTGAAACTCCATATGGGCAGGAGGTAGAGTTCCCTGATCTTCCTGGTGTTTTCGGGAAGGTGGGGACCTACGATTCTTCTGTTTCTACCTCCAACCTTTATAACCTTGCTGTAGAATATAATTTTCCTCCTTCTGCCCTTCTTCTTCAACCTCGGGCCTGCGACAGAGCTTACCGGCCCCCTCGCGGTTTTGTTACTGTGTATGTTGACCATATTAAGGCCGGTCTTCGTATTCCCTTTCCGGCCATATACTCTGATATGCATAACACTTTTGACCTCTCCCCCGCCCAAATCTCCCCCAATAGTATCCATCAAATCACTGGGGTGGGGGTGGCTTGTTCTCGGCTGAATGTTCCCTATTCGGCCAAGATTGTCGGGTCTCTTTTCTCTTTTAAAGATAGAAAACAGGGTTGGTATTATTCTGCTGCCCGCTATATGTTTTCTTTGTCTGTTCCATCAAAAGTTTCGAACTGGCAGAAGAAATTTTTCTTCTGCCGGTTTGAGGGTGCCACCGAGGTGAGGTGGCACACTGGTGCTGTTAAGCTCTTGCTGAGGCGAAAGCAGTTTGCCGAGGTGGCACAACGGTTTGTTAGCCTCGGCAAGATGCCGATATCACTGGCCAAGCTCGAGTCGGCCGTACCGAGCCCCGATGAACCTTCCACTGCGGTGGAGCCGGGGAGGGGTGAGGTCCCCTTCCCTTAGCTTTTTTTTTTTTAATTTTTATTTCGGACTTCGGCTCTAACTTGTTTCTTGTTTCTTCTGCAGTGAATATGGTGAAGGGAAAGAAGGTGCCCGGCCAGAAGAAAAGGAAGGGTGTACGCCTGCCGATTCTAAAAGGCAGGCAACCGGGTCATCGGAGAGGACCCGGTCTGAAATTCCCATCCCCGTTCTCCCGGCGTTCCCCCTTTTGCCACTGAGGACATCGACGTGGCTGCAGCGGGAAAGCTGGTTATGGGTTCGGCCACTTCCGAGCCTGATCTTGCTATCACCGGGGTCCGATCTGCGACTCCGGTTTTTCCAGCGGTAAGGTTCTGACCCTTGTTTCTCTCTTTTTTTTTTTTTTTTGCTGACACTTCGATTGTGTAGGGGGTGGACTCCGCGCTCGAGGATTACGAGATCGCCTCGGGCATAATAAAGAGCTTGCTGAAGGGCTCGGTGGCCAAGTATGAGTGAGCCACCGAGAAGGTGAAGAGGCTAGCTGCCGAGAAGGAGCAGGTGACCAAGGAGTTTGCCCTTGCTATCACCCGGGAAGAAGAGTTGAGGAAACAGCTTGCTACCGCTACATCCGAGCTGGCCGCCGCCAAGAAGAAAGCAGCGAGAAGCGAGGAGGACCTGGCCTCAGCTCATTCCCGAGAACGGGAGACGGCCGCGACTCAAAGCGGCGTCCTCCGCGCTCTTGCTGAGAGGATGTTCCTCAGCAAGAGGTTCAGAGCGCTTGTCCGGGATGTGACTGAGCCGGCGAGCACCCGGGCAATTGCCGAGGTGTTGGATCGTGTGGCCGTGGACTTCCCCGCCCTTGACAAGGGGAAGTACGGTTACAAGGTCATCGAAGATGATGACATGCTCCGCATCTACTTCCGGAAGATGGTGAAGAACACTGCTGCCTTCCCGGTCATCAAGCACTTTGTCGGGAAATACACCATGCTGTCCGAGGAGGAGGTGCTGGAGTGTCCCGTAGATCGGGACTTGAAGTTTGAGTCCCTCATCGGACCGTTTAGGGAGGAGCTGAAAGCATGCTCGGTCTCCCCCTACGTGTCTGATGAGGAAGAGGAGGAGGACGAGCAGAACGATGCCTAGGTGGACAAGACGGCCGAAGAGCAGAGGCCGGACACCGAGGCCAACCCGTCTGGCGGGGTCAGTTGATCCCCCCTCCTTGTAATTTTTTTTTTTTTTTTGAACTGTAATTGTATCCATTTCCATCGATGAAATGAATCTTTTTTAGCATATGCTTATGTCTGCTATTTTTACTTTCTGTAGAACAAATCCGAACTGGACGTAACTCCTTATCAAACTGAAATCAAACAGCTTAAAATCATACTCGATGCTAAGGATGTTGAAATCGCCAGGTTGGATAAACGTGCCACACATCCCGAAATGAATTTGATTCAAAGTACGAGTCTCTGCAGATTAAGGCGGATGCTAATGAGGCCCGATATCTCCAACTGAAGGAGGATTATGCGGACGCCGAGAGGATCGAAGCCGAACACACTGAATATGAAAAGGTTATTCACGACCTCGGCGGCAAGACTATTTCCGAAGTGGAGGTTGAGGCACGTGAGGCTTGCCGAGGTGTGATACGAGAATGCAAGAACCGAGGTCCGGACTCTTGGGAAGTTGCTGAGCATATATCCGAGCTGCGATATCTGACGAACTTATTCCCATTGATCTTGACTCGAAACCGATTATGAAGAAGTGGCTAGATCGGTATCAGCAAGTGCAGCCCACGAAGCAGAATGTTTGTCGGTTTCAGGCTTTGAGTCCGACAGTCCCATCGCGTTTAATCAAGGATCGGCTAGACATGCTTCTTCCTGCTCAAACTCGCCGCCCTCCCATCCCGAACCGTGGGGATGGGAATTACGTCGCTCCTCGAGTGACGTATACAGGCCGCTCTTCTAGTGGCCGGGGTGGAGGTGCAAGCCGATCTGGAGGAAGCAGATGGCCGTGGTGGAGGGCAAGGTTCCAGAAAAAAGGAGAAAATCAACATAGATACGTTGCTTAATCCACCAACCACTGGCCTAGCCAGTTACTTTTATTGTAGCAAAAAGCCTAATGAGGGTGGTCCTTCTGGTTAACATATAAAATGTAAATCTGCATAGAATAATAAATACCTTGTTTTAGATCATTATACTTTTTTTTTTTTTTTTTATATGGCGAATTGCCTGTTTCCGAAGTGGCAATATTGCTCATTTCGACTTTCGAATTGACTCATGGGTCTTTGTTTGGGTCTTCCGAAGTGGCCCTGGGGCCTGACTTCGGCTTCCGACGTTACACTTGGGTCTTCCCTCGGTCTCAGGATGGCTATTGCCTATTATCCACGGCCGAGGTGGTACTTGGGTATTAATCGGGTTCCTGTTTTGCCGACCAGGTCGGTAGGGGTGGTCCCCTGTTCGTACGATTTAGTTTAGTATTCTAACACTTGTCCTCGTCAGGATAGTGTATGATATATTAGAGGTAACACGCATATAAGTGGAGTAATGCAAAATAATGTGAACACAAATAAAATAGAAACTACGAACTTTCATTAAAACTTTGAAATAATTCTGGAACAAGACTCGAACTGAAAAGAGACCGGACTGACACACTCGAATAAATGAACTGACGAACTAACTGACAAACAAGACTCTATCCTACATGATACTCCACTACTATGCATAATACCTTTTTAAATGGATCACATTCCATGGCTGCTGAACCGGCTCCCCGGACAAACTGGATAGCCTGTAGGCTCCTTTGCCGAGGACCTCGTCAACTCGGTAGGGACCCTCCCATGTGGCTTCTAGCTTTCCGAGCTTGCAAGCCTTGCTGACCTCATTGTTCCGTAGGACGAGATCTCCTACACGGAATTGCCGGTCTCGAACTCGTCGATTATAATACCGAGCTATGAGCTGTTTGTACCGGGCTTCCTTGATGTGAGCTGTATCCCGCTTTTCCTCTAATAGATCGAGATTCGCACGTCGGTTCTCGTCATTCACCTCGGAGATGAAATGAGTCGTGCGCGGACTGGGTAGTCCGATTTCGAAAGGGATAACGGCTTATGTCCCGTACGCCAGGCTATACGGTGTTTCTCCATTTGCGGTTCGTAGGGTAGTCCGATAAGACCATAGAACATTAGGAAGGTTTTCCACCCATAATCCCTTGGCTTTCTCTAGTCGGGTTTTGAGTCCCTTGACGAGTGTCCGATTCGTCACTTCGGCTTGACCGTTTGCCTGAGGGTGGGCTACCGAGGTGAAACGCTGCTGGATTCGCAGTTCGTCACACCACTCCCTAAAGACTCTGTCCGTGAACTGGGTCCCGTTGTCGGATACTAGAACATGGGGTATCCCAAAACGGCACACTATGTTCTTCCACACAAAGTTACGGACATTCTTACTCGTGATCGCAGCTAAGGTTTCTGCTTCCACCCACTTCGTAAAGTAGTCAATTGCAACTATGAGATGCCGCAATTGGCCAGGTGCCTTATCAAAGGGTCCCACTATATCTATTCCCCACTGTGCGAATGGCCAGGGACTTTGCATTGCAGTCATCTCGGTTGGTGGCAGCCTTGGCACATTTGCATGCAACTGGCACTTCTCACACCTTTGCACCATCTTCGTGCAATCCTTGAGCATCATGGGCCAGAAGTACCCGCATCTCATGATCTTCTTGGCTAGGGCTCGAGGTCCGATGTGGCTTCCACAGGACCCCTCGTGCACTTCACGCATGACGTAATCCGCTGAGTTCGGTCCGACGCACTTGAGTAGGGGCTGGAGGTATGACTTTTTGTAGAGGACATTGTCTAGAACGGCATATCCCAGCGATTTTGACAATACCCTTCTTGCCTCTGTTTTATCTTCGGGCAACTCCCCCCTTAGTAGATAGGTGAGAATAGGCGTCATCCACGTCGGCTGTGGCTCCTCATCCAGATTGTTGACCTCGGCCTCTTCCATGCTTCTATGCTGGACATCTTCCACTGGCGAAGTGCCAGGTATTGCTGCCAACTTACTGAGAACATCAGCCCGGGAATTCTGAGCTCGGGGTATGCGTTCAAGGTGGAAGTATGTGAAAGCTGCCTGCATACCTCGTGCCTTAGCCAGGTATCTCTTCATCCTATCTCCCTTCGCCTCGTACTTTCCTAACATGTGATTCACAACCACTTGTGAATCACAGTGTACTTTTATGGCTGTGACCTTCAAATCTGTGGCTATTCGGAGTCCGGCCAGCAGCGCTTCGTACTCCACTTCATTGTTGGTAGTTGCGAACTGAAAACGAAGCGAATAGGTGAATTCCTTCTTTTCCGGGCTGATGAGGAGAACTCCTGCTCCGCTACCCGTCTTTCCAGAAGCCCCATCAACATACATGTGCCAACAATCTTGAGGCTCTGCTGCGGGTGTGCGGGTTGGCTCGGGTGCCGAGGTCGGGACTTCGGCTATGGAGGTCTCAACCAAGAAATCTGCTAGGGTCTGCCCTTTAATGGCCTGGCGGGGAGCATAAGTGACGTCGTGCTCTCCCAATTCTATGGCCCACTTCGCTACTCATCCCGATGCTTCGGGCTTCGTCAACACTGATTGGTGTTTAGTTGTTAGGTTTTTCGTTGCGTTTTCGTGTTCGTTTTCATTATGTTTTTATGTCTTTTAGTGTGTCTTTTGGCTATGATTGTTTGTTTGGAGCTTTGGGTATCGTAGGAGCAAAAGGTGAGAAATTGGAAGAAAACGGGATGAAAAGTGCACGAAGAGAAGGAAAAGCCGTGAGAGACCAGAACCTGATCTGGCCGATCGGCCAGATTTCCTTAGGAATCTGGACGATCGGCCAAATGTTTATGCAAGGGCTCAGCAGTCCCTGATCTGGCCGACCGGCCAGAATTCATGCAGCATCTGGACGAGCGGCCAAATACATGCGAAGGGTTTATGCAGTTCCTGATCTGGCCGACCGGCCAGATTTCCTTCAGCATCTGGCCGATCGGCCAAATGTCGGCGTCCAGCTGTGTTTCCTTATTTAATTAGGTTTTCTTCCTAGTATATATACTAGTACTTTGGGACGAATTTGTATCAGTTTTTAGCATTAGTTAGCTTTATTTTTCAGCACTAAAATTCTCTAGATTAGCTTTACTTTGTTCGGATCCGGATTCTTTGTTCGTTTAATTCAAGACTTGTTTATTTAATTCGCGTTCTTCGTCTTCGTTTAATTCTCGTAAGTTCTTTTATTGCTTTCGTTTATTTGCTTTAATTGCTTTGCTTTAGTTTTAGATTCGTTCTCTTAATTGCTTCGTTTAATTTGCTTAGTTTTAATTTCGTTCTTTCGATTTCTAGTTTAAAGTTTAGATTCGTTTTTCTAGTTTCGATTCTCTCGTTTTTCAAAGCTTACATAGTTAGATTAATTAGCCTTTTAATTTCCAGATTTTATTCATCATGTCTAGAGTAGTTTATGCTTTCTTTATTGCTTTCCTTTCGATTCTTGCCTAGGTAGATTAATCGCTTTCTTAGTTTAATTCTTAGATTTATTTCTCAAGTTCTAGATTAGATTATTTACTTGCTTTAATTTATTGCTTTTATTTATTTTCTTGCCTAGGATTTAAAATAAAAACCCAACAATTCTTTTTACTTGCTTTCTTAGTTTTAGGCTAGATGATTTTTGCTACACGATTATTTGCCCTGTTAAGTTTTCCTTGAGATTCGATACTTAGGTTTTACTTGCTAGTGCTACGATAGGATTTCGTTCTATTGCGAACACTTTTTAGTGAAACAAATTTTGGCGCCGTTGCCGGGGAAAACTTTAGGCGTTTGATTGTGTAGTATTTTTATTTGCTTTATTTTTATTTGTGTTTATTCGATTTCTTGTTTCTCCCACTCGGTGCGTTTAACACTTTTGTTGAGTGTTGTTTATGCATGGTCGCCGAAGTCTTCAAAGGAATTTAGCGCCCTACGTCGACAACGTCCATCAAAGGAAAGCGATCTTAGCCGCGAAGGAGAAGGAGGAGATCGATTCTCAAGACTTTGGTTTAGTCTTGTTGTTTGCAGAGCCCGAAGCCATGGCAGCTAGAGTCATGGGCGATTTTGCTCGCCCCACATTCACAGCCACCACTTCGGCGATTGTCCTGACGGAAGCGGTCAGGAATCATGAGCTTAAACCTCACCACATGGCGTTGCTCCCATCCTACCACGCGCTGCCCAACGAAGATGCCTTGACGTTCATCCGAGAGTTTTGCACGGTGGTTCAGACTTTCCCACTTTCGGGACTCACGGAGGACAATCTGAAGATGAAGTGCTTCCCGTACACCTTGAAGGATCGAGCAAAGTCGTGGTATTTGGCGCTCCCGGCCAACTCTCTCGCCACATGGAATGCGGTGTGCGAGAAGTTCATGCTCAAGTACTATCCCAACCGCAAGACTCAAGAGGTGCGGTCAAAGATTATGAATTTCTCCCAAGACAACGATGAGCCGTTTCACGAAGCATGGGAGAGGTTCCAAGAGCTACTTCAACAATGCCCTCATCATCAAATGGCATCGGAGTTGCTTTGGCAATATTTCTACGACGCCCTCAACCAAACTTGCCAATTCATGGTGGATAGTTCGGTCGGAGGCAACATAGCGGTCAAGACAGCTGAAGAGTTGAAGGATATATTCGAGACGCTCGCTGCGAGTTCTCAACAAAAATTAGCTAGGCCAAGGAAAGTGGAGGCAAGTGCAGTTTCGATGAGCCCCGACTTGAAGAAGCAAATTGTCGACATGTATAGGGATCTCGAGAACTTGAAGATTAAGCAAAATGCACCGGCCCCGAAGGAGGAAGAGAGAAAGCCCGATCAATGCGAGATTTGTGGAGAGCTTGGACACATCAAGGAGGTGTGCCACAACATGGGGGAGTTTCAATACGAAGGAGGAGCCGAGGTCTACGCCGCTCAAGGATACCCACCTCAAGTTCCACCTCAAGGATACCAAGGGGGATACAATGGGCGCTACCAAAACCCGAGGCCGACACAAGGGCAAGGTAACCCCCCTACCTATCCAAATAGGCGTCCTCCACCATATAATAACCCCTATCCTCCTCCACCAAATCCCTACTACTCTCAACCTCCACCATATTATCCACCTCCTCAATACCCTCCAAATCCATATTATCCACCACCTCCATACTACCCTCCTCAACCTACTCCTAACCCACCACCACCATACTCAAATTCTCGTCCTCAAGGACCTCCACAAAAGCCTCCCGCCGATGAGGATCGTTTCCATGCACTTGATGCAAACATAAAGCGGCTCGAGACGGCCATTGGCCAAATTTCTGGATCTATGCACTTGATGCAACAACCAGGGCGGATTCCGAGCCAAGGGATTCAACCACAACAAGCTAACGAGGTGCAATATCCCCCATATGTTCCTCCTTTTCCACCGCATCAAGCCCAAGCTGTCTCGGTGTTGCGGAGCGGGAGGCACGTGGATAATGGAGTGACAATGCCACCTCAAGGACGCATGGGAGATAGATGGGGCCCGAGCCCCCGTTGGAATGGACTGAAGACGCCGGCAGCACCTCCGCATCAACACGTCCGTCCAGCACCCAATCTGGACGGTCGGCCAGATGTTGGCCGATCGGCCAAAATGCAGGCGCCCGAGCCCCGTCCAGTAGCTGATCTGGACGGTCGGCCAGATTCTGGCCACTCGGCCAGAATTCCCAACTCGCCCAAGAACCCAGCAACCAATCTGGACGATCGGCCAAGTCACCCCGACTCTGGCCGAGTGGCCAAATCAGGTGAGCAGCACACGGAGTCCGACGAGCCCGAGAAGGAAGCCCCACCTCTACACAAGACTTCCAATCCTTATGTTCCTCCCATTCCTTATCCAAGTCGTGTGAAGAACAAGAAGCGTGATCAACAATTCGCCGATCTTTACAAGCTTCTTTCAAAGGTGGACGTGAACTTGCCTCTCCTTGATGTTATTCGCAACGTGCCACCGTTCGTGAGGTTCGTGAAGGAGTTGACATCGAGGAAGAAGCCGTTCGATGAGATGGAGACAATTGCGGTATCGGAGGTGGCGACATCAATTATGCAACACCCTCTTCCACCTAAGCAACGAGATCCAGGTTCTTTCGTTATCACTATCTCTTTAGGTAATGGTAAGGAAGCATGTGGTATGCTAGATTTAGGTGCCGGTATTAATCTTATGCCTTATTCTATCTTTAAGCAATTAGAGTTAGGAGAGCTTAAACCCACTCGCATGAGCCTTCAATTGGCGGATAGGTCTATTAGGTACCCTAGAGGTATTATTGAGGATATTCTTGTTCGCGTAGGGGGTTTGATAGTTCCCGTTGATTTCGTGGTTTTAGAGATAGGTGAGGTGCAAGAGAACGGTATTGAGCACACACTTTTGCTAGGTCGTCCTTTCATGGCTACTACTAATACTTTGATTGATGTGAAGAGTGGTGTGATTAAGATGTCCGTTTTAGGAGAGGATGTTTCGTTTTCGGTGCATAAGAGTCGGCCTATGTCATCGGTCAATTTAATTGATAATTGTTCTTTCATCGATAAGGTTGATGCCTTGGCCGAGTGCTCTTTTGTGCAGGATTTTGACACCGAGGAGGTGTGTTGGGGATCCGGAGATCAAATGGAGTGGGAGCGAATGGAGAGAGACATCGGGATCAAACTCCCGTTTCCCCCTCAAGACCCCGAGCCCGGCTCGAAGATTCCGGAGCCGTTGGAGTTGAAAGAGCTGCCATCGCATTTGAAATATATATTTTTAGAGGGAGGCAATCAAAAACCCGTAATCATCTCTTCTTCTTTGTCTCTTGCAGAGGAAGGAGCTTTGGTGGGCATACTCAAGGAGAACAAGCTCGCTTTTGGATGGAGCTTGGCGGATATACGAGGAATTAGCCCGGCCACGTGCATGCATCGCATCAATCTCGAAGAAGGCGCCCGCCCCAAACGAGATGGACAAAGGAGGCTCAACCCAATGCTCATGGAGGTCGTGCGCAAGGAAATCTACAAGCTATTGGCGGAGGGTATTATCTATGCCATCGCCGATAGTGAGTGGGTTAGCCCGGTGCACGTCGTTCCAAAGAAGGGAGGAATCACGGTGTCAAAGAACGAGAAGGACGAGTTGGTCACCTCGCGCCCGGTTACCGGTTGGAGGATGTGTATCGATTATAGGAAGCTCAACGCTTCCACCAAAAAGGACCACTTTCCTCTCCCTTTCATTGATCAAATGCTTGATAAGTTAGCCGGGCAAGAATTTTATTGTTTTCTAGATGGTTTGTCAGGTTACTATCAAATCGCGATAGCTCCGGAGGATCAAGCAAAGACGGCCTTCACAAGCCCTTTTGGGACCTACGCTTATAGGAGGATGCCATTTGGTCTCTCACTACAACAAAATTTGGATTTAACAACACACATACAACAACGGTTTTCAAAAAAACCGTTGTTATTTTGCAAAAAACCGTTGTTGTTTCTTATAGCGTTGTCTATGTGCGAAAACATGCGCTCATAGACAACGGTTTTTTAAGTACCGTTGTTAAAAGTACGTTGTTTTATTGATTTTAGACAACGGTCTTCTATACCTTTGTTAAATGTACGTTGTTTTTTTAATTTTAGACAACGGTCTTCGATACCGTTGTTAAATGTACGTTGTTTTATTTTTTTAAACAACGGTCTTTTATACCGTTGTTAAATGTACGTTGTTTTATTGATTTTAGACAACGGTCTTCTATACCGTTGTTGATATTCTGTTGTCGTTATACGACATCTCCTTTTCTATCTGTAATCTTTTCTGGGTTATTGAATGTAATATAGACATCGTTATTTGATACCGTTTTCGTTTTTTATGTTGCTTATTTTCTAACTTAGAAATTAAATTTTAAAGGTATTAAAATTAATTAAATTAAAGGAATTTGTTTACAAATTGAATGAGCCTTTCCCAAAATATCAAATTACGCTTTAGTTTAGTCGATTTTAATTGGAGTTGTTAAGTAATTGACTTTACCTATTAAACTAATAATTTAAAAAAAACCCCAATTAAACTATTAAACTAATCATTTTAAAAAACCCCAACAAAAATAAAAAAATCCCCAACTTTGAATTGACGGGCTGCGCTGAAGGGGAGTAGCTCTCTGGCGACATTCTGGTCACCACCACCATCGCCGTTGCCGGTTCTCGTCGTCGCCGGTCTCTTTTACATACGACAACACCTTTGCTAACCGTAATCTTTTTTGGGTTGTTGAATGTAAAATAGACATCATTCTTTTACAGCGTTGTCGTTTGTATATTGTCTATTTTCAACCCTTAGAATTTTTTAAAGTTGATTTTAAAAGGTGTAATGTATTATTAAAATTCATTAAAACATGAAATGGTTGCTAAATTGTAAACACCCCCAATTCATCATAACATTTTTTAAATTATTCAAATTAAAGGTGTAATTTAATTAAAAAATTTATAAAATACGTGAAACCCTCCCAAATTTCCCAATTCATCAGAGAACACTTCTTTCTTCTTCTACGCCAAGTCTGGAACGCCGAGTCTGGTCACCGCGCCGTCGCCGAGTCTCGCTATCGCCGGTGTTGGTCGTCATTGTTGATAAGTTGGAGTCTTTCTCTCCCTCTCTGTATGTCTCTCTCGCCGCTATAATCTCCCTTTGTAATTCTCTAATTACGGTCGTTGTCTCCACCGCAGCGACGTCGCCGTCTCTGTCTAGCGCCGTCGCCGCCGCCGTCTTCCACCGCCGCCCAAAATCTGAAGACAGACGCCATATTCTCTCCGGCGACTGAGGTGAGTTCAACCTCTTGAAATCCTCCAAATTTCTTTCTCTTACCCGTTTAACCTTCCCCCATTAATTAATTTCTCCCCTTACATTTTTTCACTAGGTTATTTCGGATCGTTGTTCACCATTGTGATGTGCTCGTCGTTGTCATCTTCATTCCGTTTCCAGGTATTATCCTTCTTCTTTCTTGCTGTGGTTCCGTACTGTTCGCCATTAATTTTTGAATTTTTTGGATTGAGCGTCTTCTTATTTGATTGGTGACTGAGTTCTATTTTTGCCATATTTTTGTTGTATTATGTGTCTCTATTTCTGGACTTTGAGCTTCTGTGCAAGGATGAGTTCTGGTTTTAGAATGGCTTGGTAAATTAGTACAGTTTACTGAGTAGTAACAAGAAATCAGCAGTTTATGTGAATTAATAGATAAATATGTGTGGAAGTAGGAATTCGTAAGCAACTTTAGAGTTGAAACTTTCATGTAGTTTAGTTGTTTCGTGATTAACTTGTGTGTTTTTATATGGGATTTAAGTAAATTGTGAATTGATGGGGCTATGGTTGTAGGGTAGTGAATTGATTTTGCTTCTTGAGCCTCTGTTTTTACAGCAGCAGGACAGCCTCGTTAGGTCCAAATTCTGGTGAAGCACAGTTATCTAAAAAGACACTTATCTTCCGTAACAGCTTTTGAATATGTTTGAGGCTTACTATCATCATTCGTTTTAGGCACGCTTGAAGGATCAGGCACTCGTACATGATGCCATAACGAGTTTATTTGCTAAAAATGATGCTCTGGATTCCAAAATTTTAAAACATGGCAGCTCAAATGATGAAAAGAAAGACGAGAAGAACCGAGACACCCAGGCCTCAAAGGTGTGAACCTGACAGATAAATATAGGGGTTTATTTATCGGTCAGGTTCAAGTAATGGTTATTGTTTATGCAGGATAATTCTTCGGATGAGACACCTGATCAGAAAGCTGAAGAGAGGTACAGTACTCTTTCCCTCTCAAAGCTCTTTCTGTATACCCTTCCCATGTACTATGAGCTGATATTTTTCTTGCTTCAGATTGCATCCAAGTGGCCAAGATGATGGAACCGAAGAGAAATTTAACAAAGATGAAGAAGTAGATGGTGATGGCGGTATGTTCTTCCTTTACTAAACATATAGCTTTTTCAAAAGGCTCCAGGGGTTAAAAACACATTCTAGTCCCTTGTACTATTGGACTAATAAAGAATCACTCCACAAAATTCAAACACCCAATTCGTCATTAATTGATGGGAGTATATTTTGTCTAGCAATAGAATCATATGGTCCCTTCTATTAAATGAATTTCTATTAGTTGTTGTGCATTGTACATTTATTACTAGATAATTACTTGTTTCTACTTATCACCATTATCAACTTGCATTATTTGCTGCTAGATTTTCATTTTAGTTAAATGTTTTTGGTTTCTGTGCACTACACTGCATGTTTAGATAAACAAACTGATTGATTTTTATAACTTATAATAAGTTAATGCCTCTGATGAAAATGCTAACTTATTAACTTTTAGTAAGATCACCTCAGTTGTTGTGTGTTCTAGCTTGTGGATGTTTGCACCAAAGTCTGGGAAATGAGAAGGATGTAGATTCTGGTAAAATATCACCGGGTTTTGTTCTTCTTGTTCATCTCCTCGTTATCATCTATTTTGTGCTATTAACATTTAAAGTGGATAAAAAATTGTTGTAGGACGCAGAGGCTTTACGCTCATCTCTTAAACGTTCTTGCCCCAGAACTCAATGATCCCTCTATGCTAAAAGTAAAAAATCCTCTTGCAAGAGCAAAGTTGGTTCTCGAGCATGCTGATAGAATGGGTTGCAAGAGATACTTAACAGCAAAAGATATCGTCGAAGGCTCTCCAGACCTTAATCTTGCTTTTGTAGCACACGTCTTCCAACACAGGTGAGATGACTGATTATTCGTTCAAACTTGAAAACTCTGAAGACAAGATTGAGTCCGAGAAGATATTACCATACCAACTAATACTGTACTGTCTTTCTTATGTAGGAATGGACTATCAACTCAAACAAATCAGGTACGTTTCTTGAGACGCTGCCTGATGACTCACATACATCAAGAGAAGAAAGGGCATTTCGGTTTTGGAGATTTTTGTTGGTAACTAGCAATAGCATGTATGATACTTTTTAACCTTTATGTATTGGAATGTGATAATATTGTAAATGATATTGGTTATATATAGGATTTGTTTTGTTTTATAGCATTTGTTGTCCAAAATATTTATTTTACGTTATTACTAACGAAACAGGTCGAAAAATAAATATAAAAATGCATATTATTAAAAAAAAGAATATAAATTCGAATATTACGAATAGACAACGGTTTTAACATGTGTTGCTAATACTGTTGTTGTTCATATATACAACAAGGGGTATAAACCGTTGTCTATCAGAAAAAAGCGTTGTTGTTCAGATATACAACAACGGTCAATAACCGTTGTCTATGAGCGAAAACCGTTGTTGTTCAGATATACAACAACGGTCAATAACCGTTGTGTATGAGCGAAAACCGTTGTTGTAAGGGTAAACAACAACGGTAAATAACCGTTGTCTATGAGCGAGAACTTATAACAACACTGGATACAACCACAGTCGTGTATCTAGTTTAACAACGGGTAATAACCGTTGTTAAAGGCGTTTTTTGTTGTAGTGTCTGCAACGCACCGGGTACGTTCCAAAGATGCATGATGTCTATTTTTTCAAAATTTATCGGTGATTTTGTAGAGATCTTTATGGATGATTTTTCTGTTTTTGGGTCGTCTTTCCATGATTGCTTGATGAAAATAGAGAGAGTCCTTAAGAGATGCATTGAGAGTGGTCTTACTTTGAGTTGGGAAAAGAGTCATTTTATGGGTAGAAGTGGAATTGTTCTTGGCCATGTAGTCTCGAGTAAGGGCATAGAGGTCGACAAAGCGAAAGTGGAGGTGATTGAAAAATTGCCACCACCTAGTGATGTCAAAGGTATTAGGAGTTTCCTTGGGCATGCGGGCTTTTATAGACGATTTATTAAGGATTTTTCTAAGATTAGCCAACCTCTTAGTCGTTTACTTGCTCAAGATGTGCCTTTCCACTTTGATGATTCTTGTATGCACGCTTTTCTCACTTTAAAAGAAAAACTCATCTCTGCTCCTGTTGTAGTTGGTCCCGATTGGTCATTGCCTTTTGAGATTATGTGTGATGCTTCGAATAATGCCGTAGGGGCTGTTTTGGGTCAAAGAGTCGATAAGATGCTTCGTGTGATTTACTATGCTAGTTTAACTCTTAATCCTGCTCAAGTGAATTACACCACCACCGAACAAGAGATGCTTGCTGTTGTTTTTGCCTTAGATAAATTTAGATCATACATCATAGGGTCTAAGGTGATTATTTATAGTGATCATGGTGCTCTTAAACATCTTTTGACTAAAGCCCAAGCAAAACCTAGGTTGATTAGATGGGTCTTATTATTGCAAGAATTTGACATTGAAATTCGTGATAGGAAAGGTAGTGATAATCTTGTGGCCGACCATCTCTCTCGTCTCGATTCACCTCCCCCTTATGTTTCTCTTGATGATATTTGTGATTCCTTTCCCTTTGAGAATGTTAATGAAGTGAGTGCTACTCCTTGGTTTGCCGATATTGCTAATTACTTGGCCGATAAGGACACTAAACCCGTCCTTAACGCTCAAGAAGAGAAAAGGTTTCTTCGTTTGTGTAGGCAATACTATTGGGAGGATCCTCACTTGTTCAAGCTTGGGAAGGACGAGGTGATTCGAAGGTGCGTTCCCGACCACGAGCAAACCGAGGTGTTGCGACATTGTCACGAGGAGCCGAGTGGAGGACATTTTGGAGGCCAAAAGACTGCTCATAAGGTGCTACAAAGTGGATTATATTGGCCTACCTTGTTCAAGGATGCTCAAGCCTTCTACCTTGCATGCGATCGTTGCCAACGCACAGGTTCTATAGGTCGCCGTAATGAGATGCCCCTTAATCCTATTTTAGTGGTTGAGATTTTTGATGTGTGGGGCATCGACTTTATGGGACCTTTTCCAAAATCCCATGGTTTTGAATACATTTTACTTGCGGTCGATTATGTGTCCAAGTGGGTTGAAGCCATTCCCACACGGACGTGCGATTCTCACGTTGTCTTGAAGTTTGTGCAGGAAAATATTTTGTGTAGGTTTGGTTTCCCTCGTGTGATCATTAATGATGGGGGAAAGCATTTTTGCAACAAATTGTTCGCCAAGCTCATGAAGAAGAACGCCATCACTCACAAGGTGGCGACTCCTTATCATCCACAAACCTCGGGACAAGCAGAGACGAGCAATCGACAAATCAAGGGGATTTTAGAGAAGACGGTCAAGCCATCGAGGAAGGATTGGGCCGACAAGTTGAACGACGCTCTTTGGGCATATCGTACGGCTTACAAAGGCGTGCTTGGGATGAGTCCCTATAGGCTCGTCTATGGTAAGTCGTGCCATTTGCCCGTTGAGATCGAGTTCAAAGCATATTGGGCTCTCAAGCGCATCAATTTCGACCTCGACGATGCTCACGATCGGAGAATCTTGCAAATGGAGGAGCTCAACGAGCTAAGGAACGAAGCCTACGACAATGCCAAGATCTACAAGGACAAGGTGGAACGTCTACATGATAGACGCATAGCCTACAAGGAGTTCAAACCCGGAATGAAGGTACTACTCTTTCACTCTCGTCTTCGATTATTTCCGGGTAAGCTTAAGTCTAGGTGGGGAGGTCCATACACGGTGGTACAAGTCTTCCCTCATGGCGCGGTAGAGATCAAGAACGAGGATTCGGGATACATTTTCTCGGTCAACGGGCAACGATTGAAGCCGTACATCGAAGGGAAGATACTTCCTCACACGGTGGAGACGATTATCATCTCCGACCCCCCACTCTCCTCTTGAGTATTAGGTACGTCAAGCTAATGACGATAAACGAGCGCTTGGTGGGAGGCAACCCACGTAAAAAAAAAAAAAAAAAAATTAGATTTTGTATTTTTCACTGTATTTCTTGTTAATATTTGATTTTTCATGTTAGTTTGAGTGTTTTTGCAGGAATTGGCGTCACGCACTCAGTGTCTCATTTGGCCGATCAGCCAGATTCCTTAGGAATTCTGGACGATCGGCCAGATCGTTGCAAATAAGCGGCCATCAGTATCTCATTTGGCCGATCGGCCAGATTCATTAGGAAATCTGGACGATCGGCCAGAATTTTGTGGGCCCACTCCTTTGCCGAGTCAAACTCGATTTCAGCCCATTTATTATTTTTGACCTATTTTTCTACCTCCACCTCTCTTCTCTTCTCCTATCTTCATTCTATCTTCTCCACAGCGCACAAGATCCAGCTCGTACACCACACCACCGCGCCACCGCAGTCAGCCACCGTTCACATCGCCGCCGTCAGCCACCATTCACCAGTCGCACTACCACAATCGCCGTCAGCCCCGCCACTGTCAGCCACCCGCGCCGCTGCCGTTAGCCACAGCCTCAACCGCCGCCGTTAGCACCGACGCCGACGTCGTCCGTTCCAGCCACCACCGAGCCACCGTCGCTCAGCCACCACCCCGTCGCCGCCGCGCCACCGCGCTCGGCCAGAAATTTTTGGACGACCGGCCAGAATTCAAGAAGAATCTGGCCAAACGGCCAGATTAGAGGCTGCTCAATTTTTCGATTTCGTCGTTCGTTCTCAGTTGTGTGCCATCCTTCGTCTACCTCCTCAGCCCATCACCATGAATCGTACTCCCTACATTGTGAGTCTCGATCGCCACTCACCGGGTGACAATGAGCAAGAGTACGGGCGCCGCCAACGGGTTCCTTTTGAAACCGATAGGTACGCTACTACCAATCTCTACCTCCGTTTGAAAAGTCTTGATATACGTCCCCCTAGGCATTACGATATGGATTTTTTGAGGCGTTTGTCTATTTTTCCGACTATTCGCGAATATGCTCTTCGATTAGGATTAATGCAATGTATGTCTAGACAATGGGAGGCGCATGATAGTTTGTGTCTAGAGATGTGTAGTAGTTTTCGATTATCTAGACGTGGTAATGATGTTGTGATGGAATGCACTTTTCGTGGTGTCTTATGGGAAGTTTCTAAGGAAACGATGAGTCGGTATTTGGTTTTCGTGCTTATCCTAATATCTCTGATTGTGTGCCTGCGGATTTTAATGTTAATGAGGCTTGGATGGAATTGACGGGTGTTAATAATTTCAGAACTTCGGGTGTGTCTAGTGCCTTTTTACGCGATGATGCTTTGATCATACTCCATCGCTTCATATCTAACATGGTCTCCGGTAAAAAGGAGGCTAGTAAGGTAACGGGCATGGAGGTTTATTTGCTTTGGTGTGCTAGGTTCAATCGGAAGGTGTGCTTGGCTCCATTCATATGGACACAGCTCTCGAACGTGCAGTCAAAGAAAGGCGCTCATCCCACACTTGGATATATCGCGACGGCTCTAGCTCGTCACTTTGGCGTGGATATTTCGGAGGCCGACGGATTGGTGCAGAGTGTGGAGATGTCATCCACCGAGTTGATCAATGCCCACTTGATGAGGAGTCCAACCGAGTTTACTCGGGTTGAGGACCGAGCCTCTGTTCGTGCCTACTATGCTGACCCGCGTCGTATTCGAAGAGCCGGGAAAGCAGCCGAGCACCAAGAGGAGGAAGACGCTGAGCACCAAGAAGAGGAAGAAGAAGAGGAAGATGAAGGGGAAGAGGAAGGCGAGGACGACGGGAACGGAGACGAGGAGGAGCAGCAGCATGTCCCGGACGATGATGAGCGAATTGTTCACTACTACACTAGGAGAGATCGCGTCCGGGCTCGTCAGAATATGGAGGCCGAAGTCCCGCCCTATTGGGCCGACTTTCGGACTGATTTTACACACTTTCAACAAGGTGTGTTTGATCGGTTCGATTCTTTGTCGACCCAAGTGACGGGCTTGGATAGGCGGGTGTCGAACATCGAGGGCCATTTGACGCGGTACACCGACTTCTCCATTGGCTCCACCTCCGCTCCACCAAACCCGAATGATCCACGTTATTGGTCTCCCCACGATCCTCGATGGAATGAACCACGATTCGGAGGTCCTTTCAACTAGTCTTAGCCAAGTTTGTGTCTTTTATCTTTGTTTGAGTCTTTTATTGTTTTTCTCTTTATTGTGTTCGATTTTACGCTTTGGTATTTGTGTTTTGTGTTTGTTTTGTAGGTGATACTTGGAGTCTCTCGAGATTTTGGGTATTTGTGTTCGTCATTATGCGATAAGTTCTTTCTTTCCCTTTCCTTTTATTTTCTCGCAATGGGGACATTGCTTGATTTTAAGTGTGGGGGGGGGGGGGGGGGGGGGATCTTTGAACTTTTGGCATGTAGTTTTTAATTTTGTTGAGTCTTAGGAGTTAATTGAGTCATTGAGTCAAATGAGCATGTGATGATAGTATTGTGGACTTGGCCAATGATAGAGAATTGCGTTGATTTTTGATGAATTCATGATCTTTATTATGCATGGAACCTTGGCGAAGCGACGCATTTTATTTGATGAATTTGATGTATGCTATGATGTCGGGAACTAGTTAGTTTGAACCCGTGAGATTTTGAGCTATTGGTGCATATTTATGCCTATTCTTTGATTGAGTGATCATGCATGCTTCGTTGTTTCTAGAACTTGCCTTGTTTCTCCATCAAGACCTTAGTATATTTACGAACTAGGAGATGATCTTAGGCCATTCTTTCGTAGCCACATGATTCCTATACACTAACCTAGTTCATAATCCTTTGTTTACCCTTTTTGAGCCTTTATTAGCCGTTCTTTGTGAAACCGGATGATAGGAGGTTTGGATGATTATGGGTATCCTTAGTTGTAGTTGGTGATATGGAAGGAGTTAATTGGAAAATATTTGTTGTGGTGTAGAAGGAGAGAAAGAAAAGAAATTTTAGATGCTTGTTTAAGTGTAGTTAGCTATCCCTATGAGCTTAGAAAAAAAAAAAGGAAAAAAAAAAAGAGATAAGAAAAAAAATAGAGCCTTTGTTCAAATTAGAAAGAACATGTATTAGTTGAGCTCTAGAGAAAAAAGAAAAGAAAAGAAAAAGAAAAAAAAAAATAATAAGCATAAGGGGATAGTTAGCCTTGATTTGTATATTTTAGCATCTTTGAGTTTGTATTTGGTGTGTTGAAGGGTAGAAGATGGAGATTAAAATCCATATTTTGGTTGGAGTTGAAAAAGAGGTTGATGAATTAGAGCATTTTGAGTCACTTAGCCTATATATTCCCTACCTTAACCAATGTCCTTACATTACAAGCTTATATAAAGACCTTTTTGATCCTAGTTTGTAAGTATTACATTAGGTGGAGATGTTGAGATTAAAGGCAAGCTTATGGTAAACATGTTGCATTGCATTGATGTTGAGTGAACCCTCTTGATGTGCATTATATTACATCTTTTCTTTGAGAGAGTTGAGTGTTCACTTTCATATACAAACTTTCACATGTTGGAGAGTGTTTTTTGATGGATTAGCATACTTTGAATTAGTTGAGTAGATTGTGTTGATTGATGCTAAGGTTGTGTGCATAGTTTTGATCATGAACATGAGAGTTTGTTTTTGAAAAGTTTTGAGGCCTATATAGTTCACGATACTTGAGTCTATTGTTTGTTTTGTTTTGCTTGAGGACAAGCAAAGGTCTAAGTGTGGGGGAGTTTGATTGGTGTTTAGTTGTTAGGTTTTTCGTTGCGTTTTCGTGTTCGTTTTCATTATGTTTTTATGTCTTTTAGTGTGTCTTTTGGCTATGATTGTTTGTTTGGAGCTTTGGGTATCGTAGGAGCAAAAGGTGAGAAATTGGAAGAAAACGGGATGAAAAATGCACGAAGAGAAGGAAAAGCCGTGAGAGACCAGAACCTGATCTGGCCGATCGGCCAGATTTCCTTAGGAATCTGGACGATCGGCCAAATGTTTATGCAAGGGCTCAGCAGTCCCTGATCTGGCCGACCGGCCAGAATTCATGCAGCATCTGGACGAGCGGCCAAATACATGCGAAGGGTTTATGCAGTTCCTGATCTGGCCGACCGGCCAGATTTCCTTCAGCATCTGGCCGATCGGCCAAATGTCGGCGTCCAGCTGTGTTTCATTATTTAATTAGGTTTTCTTCCTAGTATATATACTAGTACTTTGGGACGAATTTGTATCAGTTTTTAGCATTAGTTAGCTTTATTTTTCAGCACTAAAATTCTCTAGATTAGCTTTACTTTGTTCGGATCCGGATTCTTTGTTCGTTTAATTCAAGACTTGTTTATTTAATTCGCGTTCTTCGTCTTCGTTTAATTCTCGTAAGTTCTTTTATTGCTTTCGTTTATTTGCTTTAATTGCTTTGCTTTAGTTTTAGATTCGTTCTCTTAATTGCTTCGTTTAATTTGCTTAGTTTTAATTTCGTTCTTTCGATTTCTAGTTTAAAGTTTAGATTCGTTTTTCTAGTTTCGATTCTCTCGTTTTTCAAAGCTTTCATAGTTAGATTAATTAGCCTTTTAATTTCCAGATTTTATTCATCATGTCTAGAGTAGTTTATGCTTTCTTTATTGCTTTCCTTTCGATTCTTGCCTAGGTAGATTAATCGCTTTCTTAGTTTAATTCTTAGATTTATTTCTCAAGTTCTAGATTAGATTATTTACTTGCTTTAATTTATTGCTTTTATTTATTTTCTTGCCGGATTTAAAATAAAAACCCAACAATTCTTTTTACTTGCTTTCTTAGTTTTAGGCTAGATTAGGATTTTTGCTACACGATTATTTGCCCTGTTAAGTTTTCCTTGAGGTTCGATACTTAGGTTTTACTTGCTAGTGCTACGATAGGATTTCGTTCTATTGCGAACACTTTTTAGTGAAACAAACACCTGCCGAAGTGGGGAGTCGGTTCGGACTTGGACAGAATGTGCGTGAAAGTATGGGCGTAATCGTCGAGCAGCGTTGACTAATGCCAAAGAAAGCTTTTCCAACGGCTGATATCGCACCTCGGGTCCCTTGAGTGACCTGCTTATGAAATATACGAGCAATTGACGCCCTGCTTCTTCTCGTACGAGCACCGCGCTTATGGCTTCCCCCGAGGTCGCCAAGTATAAAAATAGCATCTCTCCCTCCTTTGGCACCGATAGGGTTGGCAGATTGTTGAGGTAATCCTTCAACTGGCTTAGTGCGAGATGGTGTTCCGAACTCCAGTTGAATTCGAGAGCCCTTTTCAAAATCTTGAAAAAGGGCAACTGTTTCTCCGCGGCTTTGGAGAGAAATCTGCTCAGTGCGGCAAGGCACCCAGTGAGTCTATGCACGTCGTTGATCGACTTCGGATCCTTCATCTCTAACACAGCTTTGACTTTTGTTGGATTCGCCCTTAGCCCCTCTTGTGAGATCCAACAACCTAAAAACTTCCCCGAGGTCACAGCAAAGGTGCACTTTTGGGGGTTAAGTTTTAGGTTGACCTCCCGTAGGAGGGAGAGCACAGTTCGGAGATCGGCTACACTGGTGCTCTCTTCCTTACTCTTTACCACTATGTCATCGACATAGACTTCTACCTCTTTTCCGATGTGTTCTTTGAATATTTTATCTACCATCATTTGATAGGTAGCTCCTGCATTTTTCAATCCGAACGGCATTTTGCAGTAAGCAAAAATGCCGAAGTCCGTAATGAATGCTGTCTTCTCTGCATCCTCGGCGTCCATCAGAACCTGGTGATACCCTTTGTACAAGTCAAGGAAGCTAAAAATCTGGTGGCCGACCAGAGAGTCCACCTTTTTATCGATGTCGGGCAGAGGGTAGCAATCCTTAGGGCAATACTTGTTGAGATCGGTGTAATCAATACACATGCGCCACCCTCCTCCAGCTTTCTTGACCATCACCGGGTTCGCTATCCAAGTCGGGTAAGTGACTTCGAATAGGATTCCGGCGTCTAGCAACTGTGTCACCTCGGTTCTTATTACTTGATTCCGCTCTGCAGCGAAAGAGCGTTGTTTCTGTTTTATCGGTCTGACCTCGGGGTCAATCTTAAGCCGATGTGTGATTGTCTGGGGTGACACTCCTGTCATATCCAACGGGGACCACGCGAAGACATCTTTGTACTCCTTCAAGAGCCGAATAACCTGTTCGCGAAGATGTGGGAGCTCGGTGAAACCTACTTTGACAACCTTGGCAGGGTCGTCATCGCATAACGCTACTTCCTTCACTGAGCTCACCTCGGCATGTGACATCTTCCTCGGCTCTTCGGAGTTCGGTAATTGTTATGCTTGGGGCAGTTGAGGCGGAGCCCCTTGCCCTTTGAGTGCCACGTGTAAGCACTCCCTTGCTATTTTTTGGTCTCCTCGGATCACAGCTATCCCCCCCTTGGTTGGAATTTTCAAAGCCAAGTGATAAGTAGAGCAGATCGCTCTCACCGCATTCATCCAAGTCCTTCCCAGGATTATGTTGTAGGGAGACTTAGCCTCCACCACAATGAACTCAGTCACATCGATAGAACTCCTCGGCCCCTTCCCTATGGTGACCGGGAGTTCGATTGTTCCCAGTGGATGGGTTTCTTCTTGGGCGAAGCTTCGCAAAGGCCGTGTGGTCGGCATGATCTTCGACTTGTCCAACTTCATATTGTCGAAGCAGTGCTTGAACATAATGTTCACCGACGCCCCAGTGTCTATGTGTATCCTCTTGATAAGTTTGTTGGCCACTACGGCCTCAATGACAATGGCATCGGAGTGCGGCACCATAGGAGGCACCGGGTCCTCGGCAGAGAAGGTTACGACCTCTTCTTTTTTGAATCTCTTACTGGCCGGCTCTCTGTTCGGGAGATTCCGTGCCCCATTCTTAAGGGATGACTTCGTCTGCCCCTTAGCGAGTACGGAGATCGTTGCTACAATCCCATCGTATTGATAATCTCCGTCCTCGTTGGCATCGTCGTCATTGTGCTTAGCCTTCTTCTCGGCTTCCGAACTGCAACTTCCTCCTTTGTACTGCCTTTTCTTCTTTTGATTTCGGGGGGCATCTACTTGATCGACCCCCGCACTTCGGTCTTGATACTTCTTAAGAGGGCCACTGCGAACTAGGCTCTCAATGTCCTGAGCCAGGTTTCTGCAGTTTTCAGTCTCATGCCCGTAGTCGTCATGGAATTAGCAAAACTTGCTCTTCAACCTCGGCTTGCCATCCTCTCTCATCGGCCTCGGTTTCTCGAACAAGTTAGCATGTAACTCAAGGATCTCGGTCCTTGGCTTATTCAGTGGAGTGAACTGTGGAGGGGACCTTTGAGCGGACTGAGACGCGGGTGGACCTCGAGGCTGCGCCGGATTTTGCCGAGGTCTGAGATGAGATTCTAATGGACCACGCTGAATTCGCTCCATCATACCTTTCCGAGGCGTGTCTTCTTTCTTTTTCGAGGTCTCACCTCGGTCAACCTCTCTTCGGCACCTCGTCGCCTCGTCGATCTTAGCAAACTTGTCTGCTATTGCCCACAACTCTGTAGTAGTTTGTGGTTCTTTTGCCAGAATCTCCTTGTAGAGGAGGTCCGAACTGATGGCATTCTGAAATGCCGAGATGATGAGTAGATCGTTAGTGCAGCGACTCTGTAAACACTCCCTATCGAATCGGGTCATGAAGTCTTGAAGTGATTCACCTCGGCTCTGCTTCACAGTTAGCAGGTGAGCCGGGGTGTGTCTCACTTCGGCACGCTGGGAGAAACTCCTAGCAAACACGTTCATCAGATCGGCATACGATCTGATCGACCCGGGAGGTAGACTGTCGAACCATTCCCGCGCATTATCGATTAGCAGTTCGGGGAATAGTTTGCACATGTGCACACTCCCTAGATTCTGGTTCAACATGCTGTATTTGAACTGGCTAAGGAAATTGCTTGGATTTCCTACCCCATTATATGGCTTGATCTTTGGCACCGTATACCCAAAGGGCATGGGTGTGTTGAGAATTTCCTCGGAGAGCGGACTGATGATCCTGCCGAACGCATCGAAGATCTGTGCTCCCCCAGCCAGGTGTCCTTGGGGGGGTGCACCATGGGGCGGTGCAGTAGCGTAGTTCGGCTGGACCACGTGTGAGTTCAGCTGAGGATATCCCTGAGTATGTCCTCGGACTTGCTGGAGATAATGCCATAAGTCCTGTCTCCCGGGTCCGAGGTGAGGGACTCCCTGTCCGAAGTGAGGGACTCCTTGTGTACCGGTGTACTGACTGAGGAACTCGCGTTCGCGGTGGTGAGATAATTTCTCAGCAGCTCCTCGATTCCAGGAGGTGGCGGGGCTGCTGAGTTCGGTTGGATGACCGGAGAGAGGCGAGCGGCTAAGCTCGGTCGGGTGGCTGGGGACAAGCGTAAAACTGCTTCTGGACCGAACAGCTCGCGTTCCCGATTTGCTGTGAGATCTTCCACATGCCCCTCTGATGTTGCTTGGTGGGCCTGCGGTCCCAGGCACGAGCTCACGCGAGCCCGGCGTGCCTGGACTGGCTGTGCTTGCGAGGAGGGTGGTGCCGCTGTGCCTCCCTCAGCATTCTGTTCGCCGGGATTAGGGATCTCCGGGATCTCTCCAGCTTCCGTTTGATCGTTGACGGGGACGTCGTGGTGCGGTTGTTCTTCACAGCCTGCCGAAGCGGCTGGTTCTTCAGGTTGCCTCCGACGGCTTCGTCGGCGGCGAGGAGTTCCTAGCAGCGATTGACTTCCGGTGGGTGCCATGAATGGTGAGAATGAGCAGCAAATACGAGTTCAAACACGAATTTTCGTTCCCACAGACGGCGCCAGTGATGAACCTTCGATTTGCGGCCCAATTAAACTAAGAGTTTATGTATGGTTTGTGTGCGAAAGTAAACAGAAACAAGAGATTTACGTGGTTCGATCGGTGAGATCTACGTCCACGGGGAGGAAAAGAGAGTGTATATTATTCAGAGTAGCATCAGTGTGTACAATACAATCAATTCTTCTATTTATAGATAACGTGAATGACGGTTGTGAAGGTGAGAACATGGAGGTGTGGGCAGTTTCCCTGCTCCGGTTTCTTCTCCATCAATCCACGTACTTGGGATTTAGGGCTCAACTCCCTGGCCTGTGTTTGGTGTGGGCTGGGCCGAGCTGGTGGTGGGCCTGTCTTTACTGGGCCTATGCCGAGCTGGGCCTGTGCCTAGGTGAACTGGTTGGGCTTCTGAGCCTAGGGAGATGGGCCATTTCCTATCAGACTACTTTTATGAGATGGAGGTAGTATAAATTAGTGCTTTTGGTCATCTACGGAGATTGTCCTCCGTTTTTTGTTTTGGATCTTCTATAAGGATTGATGCGAAATCTCCTGTTTTTGATTTGGATTTTCTATTATTGTAACGATCATGTTTGATGTGACATTGTTTATTAGTCGCGTGTATTTTTTTTAATTATAATTGATTGTGAAAATATTTTAACTAGTGAAATATATCGGACTGTGCAATCGTTAGATCAAATTTGTGATAAATAAATTTGTGACAAATTTGACTATTTGTTCATTTTCATTTTTATTTCACGTTGAACTTAAATTAAATGATTTATTAAGTTCTTATATATAAACTCTATACCGTAATATTACAATAAAGTTTGATATGAATATAAAAAATAAAATAATAGCTTTAATTTTTACTTGGTACTTTTTATTGGGAATCATAATATGAGCCAATAGATTCCCACCCTCTCTATAAGTTCGAGCCTTTAGATGAGACAAAATTCTATCATGATATTAGAGGGTAGGCAAACGCCGAGGTCCTGTGTTTGAATCCCGCTAAAAGCAACTTCACTCGGTGCACTTGTTTCCTATCCAGATGGTAGAGTTGAAAATCGAGCCCATAAATGAGATTTAGATGAGACGAGGGTAGAGTTGAAAATCGAACCCACAAGTGATGTTTAGATGAGACGGAATTCTATCACTTCTTGTACCTGTGACCTCCCCTCTCATCAATAAAATTCAATTAAAATGGTAATGTGTGTGCGCTTATGTTAATCTAATAGACTAGTGCAAGGTTAAGGTTCAGGAACATTAAGGTTCAGAATCAATTGTCTTGAGTTCGAACGCGTATATTGGCCTAATAGACTAAGGGGGGTGTTTGATAGGCTATATAGTATGTGGTTAGGACTGTCTAACGGTATTCGGTAATTCGGGAGTACCGGTACCAGACCGGTACTGAGTACCAATTTTTCGGTACCCGGTACCACCTTTGAAAATTTTTTGATACCCGGTATTTCCCGTACCGTACCGGTACCATACCGGGTACCGATTTAATTTTAATAATTAATTATTTATATATATATCTATATATAGGGGTGAGATCCCATAAAAAATTGATATAATGTAAGAAATAAGAAAGGTCTTAGACCTTTGATTACATCACTATGGACGGCTAAGATTTCAACTGAAATGTTGACTTGGCATGTAAAAAGGGTAGAATAGAACAAAAAAATTTCTCTCACTATGCCATGAAGAGAAAATTACGGAATTCAAATGAAAAATAAAAAAAAAATCTAAATATACCAAAAAACGAATGATATGCTTCGATGCATTACATCTCATGATTATTGATATAATGCATTATATTTTAATATTAATTGATGCATTACATCTCGTGATTATTTATATAATGCATTTGATTTTAAAATTAATTAATAGGGGTGGGATTGTATACACGATACGATTCCTTTGAAAATAAAAAATAATACTTTTTATGTAGAACTATAATGCATGATATGCATAATTATAATGCACTGTTCATTATAATGCATTGTCAATTAATATAATGCATCAAATATAATAATGCATTTTCAGTAGAATTATAATGCATCAAATAATATGGACCATAGATATCACTCAGATCAATAGTTTAGAACACTTCTCATAGCATACAAAACATGTCTTTTGTACGTGATTTTTCCGCTCAATTAATATAGTGGTATTATATGAATATGCTAAGAGGTTATTCCGTTAATGCATTATCAACTTGAATATAATGCATCAAAAGAGTCTTTCTTAATACATAAATTATAACACAAGGAGAAATTTATCACACATCAATTCATACCATAAAACACGACAAAACATTGATGTGAGTTGGAAGGAAGTACTAAACTACTAGTACACAAATAAATAAAATCTTCCTGAATACTATTCAATCATAAATTCAAAACTATTATTCCTTTTATCTTATTTTAATAGAGCTACTTTTAGTGAGATTGAAGCTATTATAATATACAATTATAGATATATTAAAATGATACATAAGTATGAAGTAGTAAGTACATTTTAGTTTCATTATTATTTATCTAGATTATATATAATGCATTATATTTCAAGATGCATTAGTATATGTATTATAATGCATTGTACCGTATTATATAAATGCATTGAAACTAAAAATATTTACTACCTACTAAACTTTTTTAAAATAAACTTTTCAGACTAAGATCATAAAAATTATAATATTACGTAAACGAATTAAAGAGAATCAACATGTTAATAAATCCTTTCAATGGAGCAAAAAAAAAATGTTATTAAAATTTTATTTTAAAAAATAATAATCCAAATAATTAGTTACTACCTAGTTAACCGCACCAAATCCCATAACTTAAGGGGATCATCCATTAAATATATAAATGAAAATGACAATGTTATCCTTTGCATAATATAAATGCATTAATTTTACTTGAAAATTTTAATTATAATTGACCATTGATTACATAAAAGGAATGGTGGAGATCTTTTCTTATTTTTTACTAGATTGTCACTTTTTATTTGATCTCTTCCCTATATATATATATTCTCTATATAGGGGGTGGTTCTCATGGATACCACTTAGATCATGAGAACTAGGAACCAATCATAGCCTTCCATCCAACACTAATTAGTGGTTGAGATTTGATCTCACATTTCCATAACGGTTGCTTTTATTCAAAATATTAATGCTTATAAGGGTAATTTTGTATGTTTTGTTTGTAGGGAATCCAACCAAATCCTATTCTTATGGGATTAATTAATTTCCATGTTCTTCTCAAATATTGTGTACGATTATATATTTTTTATAGTTGTGTTTGTTTCATAATTCTAATTAGGTAATTAGGTAGCTTTTTTTTTTAACCATACCGTGCACCGATATTGCTTTTTTTTTTTTTCCGTATAAATTATGTAGGCTTTTTTTATTTAAAAAAAAGCAAACAAACCATATAACCTTTATAAGTAATTACCGATACAATCAATATGTTTATGCTTTATTAGAATATATTATTCATGATTTACATATATATTGACTTGTAACTTGTTTTATTGTATTTTTTATCTTATCTTTTTATCAATTGAAAAATTGCTTATTTATAGTAGTATTTGTTATGTTTTAAACATTTATTTTGTTGTTTTTATAATTCTACTAGAAAATTGAATATTTAAGCATTTTAATATTCATCACAAGCGTAGTTTCGTATTTAAATAAGCAAGATTGACATAATAATAATAATAATAATAATAATAATAATAATAATAATAATAATAATAATAATAATAATAATAATGATGATGATGATGATGATGATGATGATGATGATGATGATGAAAGTGGATTATAGTTGAAGCATACAAGTCAAACAAATTAAGCATAAAAAAAAAATTAAACTCATCCAGACAAACTAAATCATAGGATAAAAACTAAGCCCTAACCTAGGGGAAAACTAAGCTCTATTGGGAAAAAGTAAACCCTAGGGTTTAGTTTTCTCCCAAGGGGGTCATTTTTTTCCCCTTAGGGCATAATTTTTCTTGACAAGGTTTAGTATTATCACATAAAATTTTGTCTCGGTTCGATTTCATGCTTCTACAATATTGATTTCATGCTTTTTTTTAGTCTCGACTCTGTTTCATGCTTATACAATACTTGATTTCATGCATCTAAAATATTGATTTCGTGTTTCGACGATATTGATTTCATGCTTTTTTGTCTCGATTTCATGCTTCTAAAATATTGATTTCATGCTTTTTCTTTTGTCTCAATCTCATGCTTTTACAATATTAATTTAATACTTTTTAATGTTGATTTCATGCTTCTACGTACAATATTACTTTCATGTTTTTTTCTGTGTTGATATCATATTTATTTTAAACATTGGATTAAAATAAACTCTTGGATGTAAAACTAAACTTTGGATTATATACTAAACCCTTCTAATTAGGGGAAACTAAACCCCATTGGAGAAAACTAAACCCTAGGCTAGGGTTCACTTATCCCCCACTAGGTTTTAGTTTTTTCTCAACAAGATTAATTTTTCTAGTGCATAAATAATTATTATACTATGCTTAAACATTTATCAAATAGGATGTTTAAGTAGTTAATAATCAACACTTAAAATAAATATGTTAATATTATGAGTTTAACTCATATATGTAAAAGTTATTTGATGCGTAAATAATTATTATAGGATGCTTAAAAATATGTTTAGTGTGCTTTTAAACCCTGAGAACTAAATCCTGCTAGAGAAAATATAAACTTATAGGGAAAAATTAAACCCTAGGGGGAAAAGTGAACACTATTGTAGAAAAGGTAAATCTTGGGGTTTACTTTTAATTTCATTCTATGGTTAAGAGTGTCCTGAAGCACGAAGAATAATAACAAACATAATATTGTTATTGTTATTGTTATTGTTATTGTTATTGTTATTGTTATTGTTATTGTTATAATAATATTAAGATTACTAAAAAAATAAAATAGAAATGCATAGTTAGTGTTGCTTCTTTTGGCTGTTGAAATGCTTATTTTATTTTATATATGTGCTTATGGGTTCTAAGTGGAAGAAGACAATAACCTTAGTTTTATAATGGCAAGTCGAAGCATTACATCAAAATAAACTAAGCATAATTAATAAACGGTTGACTACACAAATTCATGAAGCAAAAAAATAGAGAACTGCTTTATGATTTCCGAGACAAATAAATAAAATAAATTTTCTATGATATAACCATACAGTTTCTTAAAATATGGTAACTAACCATTCAAAATCCCATAATTATAGGAATTATTTATTACGAGAAAAAAAGTAGACAACAATACCCCCAATCTCATTAAAAATGGTAATTGTCGAATTATATTTTTTTATTTTCGGTAATCATGTA
This sequence comes from Thymus mandschuricus, assembly GCA_029379335.1. Lineage (NCBI taxonomy): Eukaryota > Viridiplantae > Streptophyta > Magnoliopsida > Lamiales > Lamiaceae > Thymus > Thymus mandschuricus. The sequence goes on along the minus strand of CM057082.1, from coordinate 14,110,317 downwards.
TAACCGTCGATTTATAAAAAACGGATGGACGAGATTGGTTCCTAGTTCTCACCAATAAAAGGGTTCTCATATGATCTATTCTCTCTCTCTCTCTCTCTCTCTATATATATATATATATATATATATATATATATATATATATATATATATATATATTATTAAATAGAAAATTATAATAGATAATAATTATTATTTGTTTATTTTTTAAAAAAATAGAATACAATCGAATAATCAATAATCTATTACTATTATAAAAGTGTGCATTCTTACAAAATATGTATTGCCAAGTATACCCCTCTTCTCCTTTTATTTTAAAATATTATTATATTATTATTATTGTTATTATTATTTTTATATCAAAGATGTATTTTCTTCTACATTACTTTTATTATTATCCTTTTGTATAAAAGTGTGCATTCTTACAAAATATGTATTGCCAAGTATACCCCTCTCCTCCTTTTATTTTAAAATATCATCATATTATTTATGTTATTATCCTTTTATTTTAAAATATTATTATATTATTATTGTTGGGAACCCCCTGCAGTTTGATTTTGATGATGTTTATCGAAACCACACTTAGGCATATTTTACTTGTTTAGGGTCAAGGCCGATAGATCGACCTGCTACCTGTTAGTGCAGGTCGATGCCCTTTAACGTTTAGTATCAAGTTCGATCCACCCTGTAAGAGAAAGGTCGATTGTATCAACCTGCCTCAATTGGATCGAGCTGGATCATCAGTCTGTCTATCGACCTCCCCTATCAAGCTTCCAGCTGGCATTGCCTTAGAAGATTTCAAGAGCTGGATTATCAATCAAGGTCGATGCTCCGCCTTCATGGAGTGTCACGACCTGATCCTTGCCACGTCGAGTGCCAGCAAGGACGAATGTTCCCAACGGCTAGAAGTGAGTCAGCATCCAACGGCTAGTGCCACGTCAGCCCGACTCCAACGGCTAGTTTTTCAAAACTGCCTATAAATACTTCAGCCATTTTCGGATTCAAGCACGGGAAACACAAGCTATCAACGCCATATCTCTGCCCAAATCTCTCTCAAAGCTCATATCCATTCAAGTGTTCGAAATTCGATTAGTTTCCCAAACACTTGAAGAAGAGAGGTTTCCGATTCCGAAAAAACACCACAACGACGAAGCGTTCACTGCTGCTTGTCGATTGTTCAAACAACTTCTTCTCCGACTTGTTCGAAGTTAGAAAGCTTGTTTTTATTTTTGCCATTATAGAGTTAGTCAAGCTCTGTAACAACGTAAGGTTGTTTGTACGTTCTAGTACGAAGGTTGTAAGGGTCACGACCCAAAACTCGTGTCTAGTTACTCTCAAGTTAGATTGTAGCTAGAACTGATACTCAGTCAGTATAAATAAGAGAGAGGTGGATCCAAAAGAAAAGGGATTCTCAGGTCGAGTCGACCTGACGTGGACGTAGGAGGATTTCTCCGAACCACGCTACATCGCGGTGTTTCTCTCTCTCTCTTTATTTATTGTACTTACATTTTATTATCTAACTGACGAGCATCAACCTGCATTACACGAATCAACCTGCTATCCATTTTCAGCCTTTAAGATTTTTCAAAGAGTAATCAACCTCCACCAACTTCCGCATTAACAACAGTTTGATAAATCAAGCTTGATACCATACGGGCTTGATAGATCAAACTGCCTCTGATAAGGTCGACCTTGACAATCGACCTGCAGATCGACCTGAAATTTAAAAAGTCAAAAACGGTTGGTTATTGGTGTATTCCCCCCCCCCCCCCCATACACCAATTACTCTTTCCCGGGACCAACAAGTGGTATCAGAGCAGTGGTTCTTTTGACCGCTGCTTTGCATACTAAAAGTTCTTTATCAAACTTTTGGTCATTTTGAACCGATCCTTAGAAAAATCTTTTTCATTCATTCATATCATATTATTGTGCTATGGAGGCTTCTCTTCTCAGGGTATGTGAAGACTTCTCCGTTCAAGGCTATGAAGATTGGAGCTTTCGAATCAAGATGTGTCTCAAGGCACATCACGTCCTTATGTGGGACATCATCGAGAATGGACCCTCCCCCATTTATGCTGCGAAGATTATCGTGGATGGAACAGCCCCCGGGGAGGCTACATACGAGAAAGTCCTTAAGAATCCTCGCGATTACACAACTGAGGAAAGGAAGGAGGCCGGTCTTGATGACTACGCAAAGGGACTCATCTCCAGCACCGTGAAGGGCGTCTACCTGGCCAAGATCAGAAATCTTGAAACGGCCAAAGAAATGTGGGACACCCTCCGGTCCATCAGCCTTGGCTCAGAGGAAATGAAGGAGAACAAGCTGTCCATGGCGTGCAGCAAGTTCGATGACTTCAAGATGGTTTCGGGAGAAACCATTGAAGCAATGAAAATTCGCTTCACCGAGATTGTTCTTGAAGTGGCTGCCATCAACCCATACAAGTATACGCAGCGCGAGAAGAATCTCAAAGTGATACGTGCCCTCCCTGCAAATTGGCACGTATACGCCGCCATGCATCCAGCCCGATCGGATTTCAACTCCCTCACCACTGAAGATCTTTTCGACATTCTTGTCGGAAATGAGTATGAGATGATCCGCATCCATGGATCAACCCAGCCTTCCACCAGCAAGAAGGCTGAGGAAAAGAACAAGGAGATAGCCTTCAAGGCCGACTCAGCCTCAGCTGCTACCTCAAGTCCGATTGACGAATCCATCGTCAAGAAGTTCGAGAAGATGACTCTCGACTACGCTCTAGCCGCTAGGAGAAATGAGAAGCTCCTAGGGAAGGTTGTCAAATACAAGAAATTCTACCGTGACAACAAACGAAACTTCTCAAACCTCAACCACGACCGCCCTGACAAAAAGGGAGAAGGTAAACCCTCAACCTTCAATTCTTCTAACACACCCGAGGGTGGTTGTTTCAACTGTGGCAGGCCAGGTCACTACAAGACCGACTGTCCGGATCTTACCAAGACCGAGAGAGACGAGCTCCGCGCAAAGCGCGATAAGAAGCTCAAAGATCAACGAGCTGCAATGATTGCCGAAGAAACAAAGGAAGCTCACCTCTCGGATAGCTCGTCAAGTGATGACGAAGGATACATCGCTTTCGATGAAAGTGATGATGAAGAATGCTTCGTTGGAGAGCATCAACAAAACGAGGGATCTTCAAAGGTAGATCTTCAACCCATTTCACTTTCTTTTTCTGACAATGATTGTGCAGAAGAAGGTGATGAAGACCTATCCGAGGCTGTGTCTTGGGAAGAAATCAAGAAACAGCTAGACGACTATGCCGATCTCGTGGATACACTCAAAGAGGTCGTTGAAGACAATGCTGAGCTATTGGATAAGAATGAAAAATACAAGCTAGCATTGGAAGAAAGATTCTCTCCCTACGATGAAGAAAAGGAAAGGGAGATCGAAACCCTAAAGTCAAAGGTTGACGAATTGACTTTACGGGTCAAGGAGTTCGATATCAGGGAGCTCGAGAAGAACGAGTCCCTCAAGACCAAAGATGCCGAAATACACAGCTTTACCTCGAAGCTGGCTGACTTGGTAATCCGACACGAACTCCTTGTGAAAAAGGAAGAAAAACTTCAACTCACTTTAAGTCAGTTGAAGAGAAGCGGAAAGAAGTTGGAAGAAGTGCAATCCATGCAACGCAATCCGCGCGATCACTCTGGGATTGGGTTCAACGGAGAATCCAAGAAAAGCAAGGATAAAGACTGTGAGGTCAAGTTCGTTAAAGCACAGTCAAAATCAAAGAGTGTTCGGAAAGCTAATCAAGCTCTCCCTGATAAGATGGTCAAGCTGAAGAATCCAGCTCGACAGCCCCAGGCCATCCTCATAAAGCAACTAAAGAAGAAACAGCCCGCTCCTCAAAAGAAGGAGAGTCGACCTGCCCAGCAACGTCGACCTGCCCCCTACCATCAAAATAAGGCTGTTCATCAAGGGCGATACCAAGGCCAGCACTATCAAAGGCCGTATCACCCTGAGTTCTTCCACCCGGATTATCAAGGGTGCTACTGCCACTATTCTCAACAGTCAAATTTTTCAGATTGGCAGTATCAACCTGGGTTTTACGAAGAACAATATTATCAGCCTCGTCGCCCTCGCCCGAAGAAATCCAAGGCTCCTAAGCCCAAGACCGCTACTGCCTCGTCCTCAGCCTCGGATAGAAGCAGACCGGTGAAGCAAATATGGGTTCCAAAGGCCGTTCCCGCAACCGATGTAGCACCCAATCTCAAATGGGTTGCTAAGTTTAATTAATTGCAGGTTGGGAAGGCTCAAAGAAGGAGCCAAGCAGCTCATGGAGCTGTATGGATCATTGATAGTGGATGCTCCAAGCACATGACGTGTGACAAAACGCCACTTTCAAATTATCAAGAACGAGACGGGCCACTTGTAACCTTTGGAGGAAATTCTAAGGGATTTACGAGAGGCCAGGGCGATCTAAGAGTTGGTAAAACAACTATTTCTAACGTCTCTTATGTTGAAGGTCTTAATCATAATCTATTCTCTGTGTCGCAATTCTGCTCGAGTGGTAAACGAGTAGAATTCACCGCTAACAAGTGTCTCGTGAAAAATGAGGAAGGAGAAATTCTTCTTACCGGAATTTTGCAGGATAGACTCTATATTGTACAATGGACAGATTGGATAGAGACCTGCCTGGTCACAAAGGCCGATTCCGAGACAAGCTGGCTATGGCACAAGAGGTTGAGTCACTTAAACTTCAAGGCCATCAACAAGCTCGCACGCAACAAGCTGGTGAACGACCTGCCAGACCAAGTCTTCGATCGTGATCACATCTGCAGAGCATGTCAAGCTGGAAAGCAGACAAGATCATCATTTCCAAGCGTGACGGCTCAATCATCAAATCGAATTCTTGAGCTTCTCCATCTCGACCTCTTCGGTCCAGTCACTCCCTTGAGTATAAACGGTAGAAAATATGCCCTCGTTATTATAGATGATTATTCTAGATTTACGTGGGTTATTTTCATGTACAAAAAGAAGGAGACATTGGAGAAGCTACCAGCGTTGCTGAGCAAGCTATGCAATCAAAAGGAGAAATCCATCATCTCCATTCGATCAGATCGAGGCACTGAATTTATCAATGCAATGATCGAAGAATATTGCACAAAGAGTGGGATTCATCATCAAACTTCAGCCGCACGCACACCTCAACAAAACGGCGTGGTGGAACGTCGTAACAGATCGCTGAAGGAAGCAGCTCGTACCATGTTGGATGAAACCAATCTTCCAAAGAAGTTTTGGGCAGAGGCCGTCAACACAGCCTGCTACACCCAAAACAGGTCGATCATCACGACCCGACATGGAAAGACACCATACGAGTTGTGGAACAACAAACTCCCCAGGTTAAAGTATTTTAAAGCTTTTGGGTGTTTGTGTTACATTCATAACAATGGGAAATCTCAATTGAAGACTTTTGATAGCAAGGCCGATCCAGGAGTATTTTTAGGATACTCAGAGGTTAGCAAAGCTTATAGAGTCTTTAATAAGAAAACCCTAGTTGTGGAGGTAACACCTCATGTTGTGTTTGATGAATCTACTTGTCTGTACAGAGAATCAAGTACAGGAACAGAACAGCCCGCTGCTAACAGGCCGTCTAACTCCCCCATTGACGACCTGCTAGTATGGACTCCAAATGATTTGGAGGAAGAGGATCAATCTGATCCTAGGGTCACACAGCAAGGGGGAAGTGATGCAAACAATAATACGAGCTGTAATACATCAGCCGGACTTAACCAAGCTGATCCCCCTCCCTCAGTCCCCAAGACTGATGCTGTTCACGACCTTACACCACAAATCGAGCAGCTCGATAACACAATGGAGCGGCTCAACATCCAGGCCGAACAACAGCCTGATCATCAGCCCGAGCAACAGCATGTGCCCACTGATCAACCTTCAATTCATCCGGAGTTTGACGAACCCATTAATGAGCCCGAGCCAATCATTTCAAATGAAGAAAGATCACGACGCAGACGATGGATCGATGATCATCCGAAAGAGCTCATTGTTGGGAACCCAAACCAAGGAGTGCGAACAAGAAGGACGATTGGTGAAAGCGCACTGCTAAGCTGCTATCTCTCTCGCATAGAACCCAAAGATGCCATTGAAGCTCTTCAAGATGCTGATTGGATTGAAGCTATGCAAGAAGAACTCAATGAATTCAAAAGAAATGAAGTATGGTCTCTAGTTGATCGTCCTTATCATCAGGGCGTCATTGGAGTCAAATGGGTTTACAAGAACAAGAGAGATGAATCTGGAGAAGTTGTCAGAAATAAAGCCCGATTGGTTGCAAAGGGTTACTGTCAACAAGAAGGAATCGACTATGATGAGACGTTTGCCCCCGTTGCAAGATTAGAAGCTATAAGGCTGTTTCTAGCTTATGCCGCTCATCAACGATTCAAAGTCTACCAGATGGACGTTAAAAGTGCGTTCCTCAATGGCGTTCTCGAAGAGGAAGTCTATGTGGAACAGCCTCCTGGATTCGAGGAGGGTGATTCAAGCAAAGTCTACAAACTGCACAAGGCCGTCTACGGTCTTAAGCAAGCTCCTCGAGCTTGGTATGAGACGCTGTCATCCTTTCTCATCGAATCAGGATTCAAGCGTGGTTCAGTCGACAAGACGCTATTCACTATCAAAGTGAATGAACATATCCTTTTAGTACAAATTTATGTTGATGATATCATTTTTGGATCTAAATCTCCCATTTTGTGTGAAAAATTTGGTAACCTCATGACCGAAAAATATAAAATGTCTATGATGGGGGAAATGAATTTCTTTCTAGGGTTGCAGGTAAAGCAGTCCGATGAAGGAATCTTCATTAGCCAAACAAAGTATGCACACGAGCTGGTCGACAAGTTTGGTGTCAAAGACAGCAAGCCTGTCAAAATACCGATGCTCTCTGGTGGGAAGATCGACCCGGATCCCCAAGGAAAACCTGCCAACATAACACAGTACAGGGGTATAATTGGTTCATTACTTTATCTAACTGCTAGTCGACCTGACATCACTTTTGCAGTTGGAGTGTGTGCTAGATTTCAGGCTAATCCGAAGGAATCTCACTTGGAAGCAGCAAAGAAAATTCTTCGTTATATCAAAGGAACCACAAATCTAGGTCTTTGGTATCCTTGTGATGATAATTTGCAGCTTACAGGTTATTCAGATTCTGATCATGCAGGGTGCAAGCTCGATAGGAAATCTACCTCGGGTACTTGCCATTTTCTCGGAAACAAGCTGATTTCTTGGTTTTCAAAGAAGCAAACTTCAGTAGCCACCTCCACCACAGAAGCCGAGTACATGGCCGCAGGAAGTTGTTGTGCACAAATCTTGTGGATCAAACAACAACTTAAGGATTATGAAGTTGAAGTTAGTGAAGTGCCAATATTCTGCGATAGCTCGAGTGCCATCGCCATTACTCAAAACCCAGTTCTTCATTCTAGATGCAAGCACGTGGATATTCGACATCACTTTATTCGTGATCACGTAGAAAAGAAGAACGTGGTTATTGAGAAGATACACACTGACATTCAACGAGCTGATATTCTAACCAAACCCCTAGCCGAAGAAAGATTCAAAATGCTATGTGGAAAGCTGGGGTTACTAAATGTTGAGACATCAGGCCGATCGTAAGCCTACAGGCCGTTATCTCCTCATCGACCTGCCAAAATTTTCAAAAGCTTGAGTGGGACCAACAATCGGGACCAACAAGCTGGCCGTCTCCTTACAAGCAGGCCGATATTGAGGAGGAACAGGCCGTCATCTTCTCAACAGGCCGTTACCACTTGAACAAGAAGTTACTGTTTGAACAGGCCGTGTCTGTCAACAGGCCGTGTCCATCATCAGGCCGTCGACTATTCGATAGATCGACCTGTGTTCCTCAAATTGAGGGGGAACACTTAGCCAAAGTGATCCATCATCTGAGGGGGAACAAAGGCCGATGTCCATCTCCAGGGCGTTTATTTCGCCAGGCCGACATCTAAAGTCCAGGCAGTTCCAACTCACCAGGGCGATGTCATATGTCCAGGCCAATATCACAAATACAGGCCGTTCATTTTGACAGGCCGTTCTACGTCACCAGGCCGATATCATCAGGCCGATATCAACCTGAATGCAACTGCATTTATGAAGGAAGAATCAAAAGGGCAGTATCACCCTTTTGTCTTATAACTTCTTCAATACGCATTGAATTCTTCATCTATTAATGTTATTTATTTCTCAATGTGTTTCATTATTTAAGGTTCTGATAACTTGCAGAAAATGAGGAAAAAGGGAACAATGATTACCTTTTTTGTAAAACATCCAGTCAAGTGTCAAGTTTTGACACATTGACCGAGAATGCATTTAATTCCCTGCCTTCTCTCTGCAAAAAGTGCAAGTTATCGCACGTTCTCATCTCACGCGCGAATGTGTAACGTTTCACATTTCACGCGCACTCATCGTGTGGTTGAGAATTAAAGAGATATTTTCACCCTTTCAAATTCGAACGATCTCAACCGTTCGAAAATTCTATAAATATGGCATGCAGTTTTTCTCTCATTCTTACTTGTCTTCTTCATCTTCTTCGAAAAACCTAAATTTGTCTCTGCAAAAACTGCCGCCGTCGTGTTTATTTTTCACTACTGGTTTTCATCTTTTCACTCAATCGCACAAAGATTTCACCGTGGTTTATATTTTATTTCTTCTCTGCTTTTAATCTCTTTTAAGTATTTATTACTTATCTATCTATATCGTTGCAGAAAACCAACAACCATGGCTCAAACCTCTACTTCCGGTCGCAAAGAGATGCAGTGGTCGGAAATCGAGACCTACCTGTCCGCTCGTATCAAGTATGAGCCCTACATGGTGCGCGAAAACTACGGTTTTCGCGATCTAGACTCCATGTTCACTCTTGTGGAGAGATGCTTCCCATTCCATCAAATTATCTCCCATCGTCCGGCGAAGAGTCTGTCCAGGATGGTATGTGCCTTCTTCTACAACTGGAACGAGGGCGAGTCCGTGTCTTCCCACACAGTCACCCTCGGAACCCAGAAATCCATGGTCACCATCAACATTCTTGATGCGGTGAAGGGCGCCTTCGGTATTGGAGACGGAGGGGAGATGCAATTATCGGAGATTTCTCAAGACCAACTGCAGCAGGTTGCAGATCGGGTCTTGATTGAGCAGAGGCAGTTCGTTCCAGTGGCCTTCAAAAGGAGCGAGCTGCGCCCCAAATTCCGCCTCCTTATGGACTTCATCCAAAAGTGCTTTCTAGGGCACGTCGGGAATTACGACCAGGTCACCCCGTTCAAATTCCAGATTTTGACGGCCGTAATTCTCGATCTACCGATCAGTTGGGCAAAACTGATGGTCTCGCTGCTCTGGGAGGAGGCCAGACAGATCGTTTGCGAGACGGAGGGAGAGGCCATTGTGAAAGTCTATCTTCACAACGAGAAAAGGCCGATGCGCCTCGGGTCGAAGGCCACCTGTATTATCCTTTCTTACTTCAAGAATAGGAAATGGTCCAATGATCCGGCCTTTCCCCCCTGTGTATTCCAAAAGATCTCCATCAGCTTGAGATGGCGATTGGGGTGGCACCGCAAATCTATCACAACTCCCCAGACTCTGTCAGGGAGCATCTCGCCAGAACCGGGCAATCCAAGGTTGGATGGAGGATCCCAGATCGACCTGTCCATAAGAAGAGGAAGGCCGATGTCGACCTGGTTCCCGCTCGCCCTGCTAAGAAGGCACTTCCTGTAAAGAAGACTCCTCCACGGAGGACGCAGTCGGCCTCCGGTGATCCTCCCAGGCCGTTCCACAAGATCCTCCCCCTGGATTTCGAGGTTTCTGCACCTCCCAGGGAGTCCTCGCCCGCTTCATCGCCCTCTCTCTCAGCCGAACGGACTCCATCTCCAGTCCGTTCCGCCGCCGAGCCGACCGCCTCGCCGCAACGCCCTGCATCCTCTCAGCAGGTCGTTGCTCCCTCGCCAGTGAAGTCCCCCCTCGTCCATCGAGCTGGATCTGTTGAGATCCAGGATCTCACTGCGGAAGAATCTCTGTCTTCCCCAGTTCGGGATGCTACAGCTCGGGATGCACCGGTGGAGGAGGACGTCGTGCTGGAGGTCCAGCCGTTCGTTGAGCAGCCAATGTCTGCTGCTCACTCCCAGGTCGCTGCCAAGAAGGCGGAGGCCAGGCTGAAGGTCATCGACCTGATGCCGGGGATTGCCCAACTCCCCAAGTCTCTCGACCTCGCCACTCGCCTCCAGTTCTACCTGGATTGTAAGTCGAGTTATTACTATATGTTCGAGGCGTTGCTGCAGGTCGTCACTCTCGACGACCTGAAGGTCGAGGAGCTGGCTCTTGAATCGGAGTTCGGTTTCTACACCGTGGGGGATGCGGCCTCCAATTTCCGTCAGCTGGTGCTTCGCCGCATGAAGGTCGAAGCCAAAATTTTGGGCATCGACCTTCGCCCCCTATATGCGCACTCTCGCGCCCTGTACAACTCCGCCGCCGAAGCCGGAGACGAGTTTGATCGGATTCAAACTCCGGAGCAATCATCACCCAGGATTGAGGGTGATGATCAGCCTCTTGTTGCTGCTGCTCCGTCTCCAAAAGTCGATGTGGAGGCTGCGCTGGATGATATTTCTGCCAAGCTCGAGTCAATCATCACCAGCCTCCCAGAACAAATCAAGCAGGCCGTAGCAGAGGCCCGGGCCGACATAATAAAAGATGCCAAAGCCCAGGCCGATGAAGCTGCCAGGGAGCGCGTCACGGACTTCGCCGTGAAGCTTTTGAAAGAATATACCGATAAGCTCCTGCCGGGCCAGCTCGACGAGCTCAACATGGCGTCCCGTGACCAGATCGCGGAGGTATTGGAAGATTTGGCTAAGGTCGATGAGCGAGTAGAAAATCTGAATTCCTCTATCTCAAACTCGGCATCGACCTCCAATGAACAGATCAACGCCATCCACGGCACCATCTCCTCCCTTCTCAATGGGCAAATGGAGTTGAAGGATGCTGTGGTCAAGCTGCAGCAAGAGGATGCGACTCTTCTTTCCCTTATCAAGGCCCTGACTGATGATGTCGAAAAGGGGGAAGAAGAAAGAGCCGCCGCCGCGAAGAAGAAGAAGCCCATCAAAACCAAATCTGCTTCAACTTCCGTGGCTCCTCCTCCTTCTCAAAAGAAGCCCTCCCAGGCCGTTGCACCCAAGGCCGCTGCCTCTCATGCCGATCCCATCTCACAGCTTGGTGCGGAGCAGGCTGCTGCCGCCAAAGCTCGATTGGCAGCCGAGGCCGATCTCATTTCCGCCATGGTGCTGGCTGGTGCTTCGCCGGAGCAGGCTGCAAATCTGGAGGAGCAGCAGCGTTTCAAGGCCGAGCGCCGAGCTGCTGAAGCTAGGAGGAAGAGAGAGTTGGACTGGATCAGCCAGTCCGCTCTTGTTTTGAATGCAGGAGGATTGCAGCAGGTCGTCGATTGGCTTGATGAATCTCAGAACAACCTGCTGCGGGAGCTCAATTCTTGCTTCATCCTGCTGCACTACTTCATCAAGGACCCCTCCCTGCCTGCCGATGCCGATGAAGCGTATGCAGCCTATATGCGCAAGTTTCCATACCAAAAATTCATTGGTGATCTACAGAAAAAGGCTGCAGAGGCTGGTGTGACGATAAGGGCCCCTGCTCAGCAATATTTTGCGCCCTTGCGTCTTGGTGCTTCGGAGTATTTGGATTACTCTCGAATCGACCAGTACATCGCCCAAACTGCCATCGGCCTAGGCGTCAACGTATCGAATTCCGATCCCGACTATCGTCGTATCAGGGATGGAATCTACGCTAGCATGCAGACGATGTCCAGGGAGCAGATCCAGGAAGAGCGCCTAGCAGCCCGTGCCAAGATCCAGGCCATGTAGATAGATGATTTTGTAATCTTTTTCATTTATGCTCTCAGCTGGTTGTAAATTCTCCATGTATTCTGCTATCGAGCTTAATGAAACAAAATCATTCTTCGTCCTGACGACAATATCTCTTTGTCCAGGCATCTGCCTTTACTGCTTTATTTTAATTATGTTCTTATCTGCCTTTCATTTAATTCCTTATCAATCTTCATGATTGAAAAATGTTTAAGCTCTGATACCATCTTTCAGTGTTTTATCTTAGGAATTATTTGTAAAGTGTTTGGTTTCGACATCATCAAAAAGGGGGAAATTGTTGGGAACCCCCTGCAGTTTGATTTTGATGATGTTTATCGAAACCACACTTAGGCATATTTTACTTGTTTAGGGTCAAGGCCGATAGATCGACCTGCTACCTGTTAGTGCAGGTCGATGCCCTTTAACGTTTAGTATCAAGTTCGATCCACCCTGTAAGAGAAAGGTCGATTGTATCAACCTGCCTCAATTGGATCGAGCTGGATCATCAGTCTGTCTATCGACCTCCCCTATCAAGCTTCCAGCTGGCATTGCCTTAGAAGATTTCAAGAGCTGGATTATCAATCAAGGTCGATGCTCCGCCTTCATGGAGTGTCACGACCTGATCCTTGCCACGTCGAGTGCCAGCAAGGACGAATGTTCCCAACGGCTAGAAGTGAGTCAGCATCCAACGGCTAGTGCCACGTCAGCCCGACTCCAACGGCTAGTTTTTCAAAACTGCCTATAAATACTTCAGCCATTTTCGGATTCAAGCACGGGAAACACAAGCTATCAACGCCATATCTCTGCCCAAATCTCTCTCAAAGCTCATATCCATTCAAGTGTTCGAAATTCGATTAGTTTCCCAAACACTTGAAGAAGAGAGGTTTCCGATTCCGAAAAAACACCACAACGACGAAGCGTTCACTGCTGCTTGTCGATTGTTCAAACAACTTCTTCTCCGACTTGTTCGAAGTTAGAAAGCTTGTTTTTATTTTTGCCATTATAGAGTTAGTCAAGCTCTGTAACAACGTAAGGTTGTTTGTACGTTCTAGTACGAAGGTTGTAAGGGTCACGACCCAAAACTCGTGTCTAGTTACTCTCAAGTTAGATTGTAGCTAGAACTGATACTCAGTCAGTATAAATAAGAGAGAGGTGGATCCAAAAGAAAAGGGATTCTCAGGTCGAGTCGACCTGACGTGGACGTAGGAGGATTTCTCCGAACCACGCTACATCGCGGTGTTTCTCTCTCTCTCTTTATTTATTGTACTTACATTTTATTATCTAACTGACGAGCATCAACCTGCATTACACGAATCAACCTGCTATCCATTTTCAGCCTTTAAGATTTTTCAAAGAGTAATCAACCTCCACCAACTTCCGCATTAACAACAGTTTGATAAATCAAGCTTGATACCATACGGGCTTGATAGATCAAACTGCCTCTGATAAGGTCGACCTTGACAATCGACCTGCAGATCGACCTGAAATTTAAAAAGTCAAAAACGGTTGGTTATTGGTGTATTCCCCCCCCCATACACCAATTACTCTTTCCCGGGACCAACAATTATTTTTGTTATTATTATTTTTATATCATAGATGTATTTTCTTCTACATTACTTTTATTATTATCCTTTTGTTTTAAAATATTATTATATTATTATTGTAATTATTTCTATTATATATATCATGGACGCTTTTAAAATAGAATTTTTTTGTGATGTCTTGATTTTCGACTCTTTCAAGGAAATCAAAGCATACAAATTGTCCTAATTAATATCTAAAAGCAATTGTTATTCTTTTTTTTTTAATCATAGATTTTTATTATTTTTTTTACAAGGAATTCTTCTTCTAATTAATTCCTACAATCAACTATTCTATAAATACGTACTTCTTTTGCACTAATATACAAAACTTACCTACGCAAATCATTAATAGTTTGTAAGAGAAAATAGAATATATTTCTTTTCTCATCTACTTATTTCAAGAACATGAGGTGAGACTCTTTTTATCTTATTTTTCTATGATTATTCTTCATGTTTATGCTATTATAATTATAGTTTTAATTTCTATTGCTCGCTTCTCATTAATTTTATAATATGTTGGAGGTTTATTTATTTTATTTTTTTTGTTGAGATTTTATTTTAAATTGTTATTAATTATTATTTTTATTTCATATATTTGTAAAAAGTCAATTATTTTCGTAAATAGATTTGTCTGTTTAATAGATTTGTATGTATAAGCAGTTGTAAATAGATTTTTCATTAAATGTATTATAGAAGTAATCTTCATAGAGATGTATTAATATTTAGAAGTAATTTTCAGAGCATTAACTCTTTCCTTTGACTATTATAATACTCCCTATGTCCCACTCATAAAGGGATAACTTTTTTTCAACACGAGAATTTAGACGAGAGTGATAGTGGTGGATAAAGTAGCGTGTATGAGATTTAGTGGGTTAAAATTTTGCTGAATAAGGTAATATCCCTTTATGAGCGAGACGGACGAAAATAGAACTTATCCCTTTATGAATGGGACGAGAATTAAGTTCACGTATATTTTATAATTCGGTATTGAATTTATTTTAAACTATTATTTATACCACAATGTTTTAAACATACTTGAATCTTTTAATATAATAGTTGCTGATGTGTATCGAAAAAGGAGACTTTTACACATGAAAAGGAAATATTCCGAAATAAAGAAACGAAGTTTAATTATTTTCTTTTGGTCATGTTATGCACACGGGCACATGCAATTACAAACATTAATACTGACACACTTTAATTCATATTGTTTCTCATAGGTACAATAGTTCATGTATTTAAAAAAATCTCTGATTGTATTCATTGCGGTGCTGTCAGATTAGAGTACGAACCTCCAACCTTTTGTTGTGATAATAGAAAAATTGTACTTGCATCAGTTGAAGTTCCCAATGAATTGTACGAGTTGTTCACTTCAGAATCAGAAGAGTCAATTAATTTTAGGAAAAATATTCATTCCTACAGTTCTATATTTTCATTTACATCTTTGGAGTAAAATTGGATAAAGAACTTGCATCTGCAAGACGGGGAGTCTATACATTTCAAGCACGAGGAATGGCTTATCATTATCTTCCAACGTTAATTATTCCAAATAATTCCAATCCAGGATTTTTTTCAGTTGTACTTTTTTGAGACAGTGAACGAGGTTGGAAATAGAATGAACAAGCTACATAATTCAAATATATATCAAATGTGACGGTTAGGAAGCTGACAAAAATTATGGAGACCAATTCATTTGCCAAAATTTCTCGAAGATTGAAGGACTGGTCTTCCATAGATATTGTTGAGCTTCATATCTCTAAAGATGTAAATTTGGATCAACGGGTGTATAATTCGCCTATTGGAGATCAAGTTGCAGCAATATATATTGGTCAAACATCTCAAGATCGCCCTGATTGACTTCAAGAGTTTTTAGGGCAAAACTGCAAGAGTTGAAAGATCATTTATTCAAGCAAGAGACATTTGAAAATGTTGTTGCACATGTTCATGTCATTGAATTTCAAAAAAGAGGTTTCCCACACGCCCACATGCTAATCATTTTCAAGTCGGATTATAAGATAAATACAACAGATGAAATTGATAAACATGTTAGTGCCGAAATTCCGAATTCAGATGAAAATCACAAGTTACTTCCTCCATCTCATATAAGTAGTCTCATTTCAAAGTGGCACAATAGTCAATGAGGAAGGTAATATGTGGATGTAATTGATTCTGAGGAGAGAGAGTTAATTGTAGCCACATATTCTTTACCATTTTAGGAAATGAGACTAATAGATGAGATGAATAAAAATGGCAAATGAGACTACTTATATGAGATGGAGGTAGTATATGAATTGGTGAAGAAGCATATGATGCATGGACCATGTGGGGAAAAGAATCCAAAAAACTCATGTATGGTGAAAGGAAAATGCAAATGTCATTATCCACGACCGTATTGTGAAAGCATTATGCAAGGTAAAGATGAATATCCGATTTATAGAAGAAGAAATAACGAATCAGTCGTTTTTGTCTGTAATGCAGAGCTCAATAGTCGGTGGGTCGTACCATACCACGAAAGTTAGAATCTTCTCAAGAAGCATTATGGAGAATATTCGAATTTGAGATGAATGATATATATCCGGCAGTTATCAACTTACAACTTAATCTTCCTGACAATCAGTTCGTAGTATACCACGAAAGTCAAAATCTGGATAATCTTTTAAATTCAGATCACGTTTCGAAAACAATGTTGACTGAGTTTTTTTCTACGTGTGCTACAAGTGAAAAAGCAAAAAAGTACCTTTACAAAGAATTTCCTGAGTACTATGTTTCGGACAGAAGAGGCAAATGTTGAAAGAAAGATATTATGAAAGATTACTCTTGAATCATGTTGGAGGACCAACGTCTTTCAGATACTTGAAAACAATCAATGGTACTAAATATTTAAGTTTCAAAGAAGCAGCACAAAAACGATGATTGTTAGAAGCATATTGAAGTATCATTGAATGCTTGAATGAAGCAATGGCGTTCCAAATGCCTAAAGAATTACGAAGATTGTTCGCAATAATATTAGTACATTGTGCACCATCAGATGTTAGAATTTTATGGGATACGTACTATGATGCATTGTCGGAAGATTTCAGAAAGGAAGCAAATACCTCACTTGATCTACAAGTTTTCAAGACTGAAAGTGCTAGTTTGTGCAAAAACTAAAAACGATCTTAATTCTGTTCTTAGATGCAATAACAGAAAAGCAGTAAAGAACACAGAACTTTGGTAACCCAGTTCGGTGATAACGCACCTACGTCTGGGGGACAATATCCGAGAGATTCAATCCACTATAAGTAGTAGAGAGACTTACAGGACTTTACACCAAGGACTCCACCTTATGTCACCTATTCGTCTCGATTACAACTCCCTTACAATGAGATCGAATACAACCACGAGATAAACTCGTAAAGTGATAAAACACTAATATGGTTCTAAGCAACACGCCTAGATAAAACTGAACAAAGCCAGGGAAGCTTGTCCAGAAACACACGCTCGCTCAAAAACAAAACTTGCAAAACACACGTTGCAAGAACACCAAAACTCACGAACAATAATCTTGCAAAACACACGTTGCAAGAACACCAAAACTCACGAACAATAATCTCAAAGAGCGGCAGAGCGTGTCTAGGGTTTTCCTTAGTATATATACTCAGCACAGGAAACCCTAGAAGATCTTCAAGCTGATCTTCTGTGCATGGAAACTTTCCATGCAGAAAATATCTTCCTTCTTCGAATAATAATATATATAATATATATATATATATATATATATATATATATATATATATATATATATATATATATATATATATATATATATATATATATATATATATATATATATATATGCATATGATCTTCTATTCATGCAAATATCCAGTCAGCAACGCAGCAGAAGACTCAAAAGGAAAATTGCCAACACGAATCAGAGAAGCATGCAACGCATGCACTAACAATCTCCCCCTTTGGCATTTTCAAACACAGCATGAATTGCATGAATCAACTCACAGCAGAAGATCAGCAAAAACAGGAGCAGATAGAAGTACTCACACAGCAGACAGTACTTCATAAAAACATCAGACCAGAAAACATGCTCCCCCTCAAACCAATATTCATATCTTGAAAAGAACAGTGGCAAGGAGCTCACCCACACTACCAAACTGTTCACAAGATACTCACACATATTTTGAAACATGGTGGCAAGGAGCTCACCCACACTACCAAACCATATTCAAAATCACATAACCAACTGCAAACAAAATAGATCACATATAGCAGCAAACACTCCATATTCCATATCAGAACATCAACAGAGCAAACCAGCAGAAAACAGAACCAAACAGCAGGAACCATCTTCCTACCATTACTATTACAGGCCAGAAATCCAGAAATCCACCAACACAGATTCAAGAAGACCAGAAATCCAGAATACCATAGTATCAATCTATTTACTATTACACACCAGCAAATAGAATCCAAACCAGAAAATGAAGAGAGAGCAAAACAATCTTTTGCCTGTTACTTGTTTCACCAAAAAGTGTTCGCAATAGAACGAAATCCTATCGTAGCACTAGCAAGTAAAACCCAATGTCGAATCTCGAAGGAAAACATTGCAGGGCAAATAATCGTGTAGCAAAAATCCTAATCTAGCCTAAAACTAAGAAAGCAAGTAAAAAGAATTTGGGGTTTTGGTTTTTAAATCCTAGGCAAATAAAATAAATCAAAGCAATTAAAATCAAAGCAAATAAATCTAATCTAAAAAGCTGGAAATAAATCGAACTAAATAAACTTAGAGAATTAAACTAGAAGAAAGCAATAAATCTACCTAGGCAAAAATCGAAAAGAAAGCAATAAAGGAAGCAAAGATAGAAGCATAAATAAATCTAGACATGATGAAATAAATCTGGAAATTTAAAAGAAAATTAATCTAACTTTGAAAGCTTTGAAAAACTAGAGAATCGAAACTAGAAAAACGAATCTAAACTTTAAACTAGAAATCGAAAGAACGAAATTAAACTAAGGAAATTAAAAGAAGCAATTACGAAATCGAATCTGTTGGGAATTGTTAAGAACGAATATGTTAAGGGGGAACTTATAAGGGATATCTTAATGTTTTGATTTGATCCCAAAACCCCAAGCGTTCTGTTCCCAAGCGACCCATTTTGGTGTAGATAATAGGTTAGAATTTTTCTAAGCCTACTCTGTTAGGATGGCTCTTTTATTTTGCTTAGATTAGGCTTCAAAAGTTCAAGTAAAGGCCACTCACTTGAGTGTGTTTTCCAAAGCGAAGCAGGTCAAGCAAATCGAAGTGAAGCGTGCCAAAGAATAGCGAAGCGAAGCGATCGCTACAGTAGATTCAAAGTGAGTCTGCCAAAGCGAAGCGAAGCGAGCGCTACAGTTCAAAGCGAAGCGTGCGCTACAAAGAAAAGTCGAAGCAAGTCAACGCGGGTCAACATTCACTTAAAAAGTTTCTCGGGAAAACTTTTCCCAAGTGACTCACTACAAATATGACCGCGAAGCGACTCACTTCAGAGCGGCCGCTACAACTTCAAAGCGAAGCGAGCCACTACCTACCAGAAAGCGACAGCGCAAATTCCCGCTCCGAATTTGAACTCCAGTCAACTGGAGATCTTCGCATTTATTACGAGATCTCCACGTGTCGACTCAAGAGAGGAGCAGAGGAGTTGACTGCCAGGCCGACAAGGCGCCGTAACAGTACTGGGTCGCTCCAGTTACTGTTGAAATTGGAACTTAGCCATTTCCGGCAAAAATCCAAAACTGCGCATCTGAAAAGTAGCCAGCCTGTGCAAGTACTGTCGAGAGGTGGAGGGACAAGGCCACCAACCAAGCAACGGATCTCAGCCAGCCCTCCGCCTATAAATAGTGAAGGATGAAGACGAAGAAGAGCAGAACACTACTTGAGCATTCGAGCGCCTACTGCAAACAAACACTCCCAGCTTTCATAGCAATCTTCGAGTCTTTGTTTTCCAGTGTTCTCCGAGTTTCCAGTTCATCGGAACTCGTCTTCACAACCTTCACACTTAGAGTCTAAGCCCATTCCATATCCAAGCTTAGAAGGAGAGCTCTACCCATCTTTGCACTTATTGTAAAGAGCTCTTCATAGTGTGTTTCGTCAACCAAAAACCCTAAACTCTGTCTGTTAGGTTTTTGAGTGTCGTCGTTAGGTTGTCCAGATCCAAGGCCCTTCTTTCATCGATTGAAGAAGCCTCGATCGTAGAGTTAAGATCCAAGCTTACACTTACATCGTTTGTGTAAAGCTCGATCGAAGCTAGGCTGTAAGGAGAGCCCGCAATCTCCCTGTTGTTCGGACAGAAGCGAGTGAAGCTTCGTGTCCAGTTTAGGTCTTAGTAGTGAACCCGTAATCACTGCACTGTTTGTCAGATCCAGGCGAGT
Organism: Thymus mandschuricus; assembly: GCA_029379335.1. Classification (NCBI taxonomy): domain Eukaryota; kingdom Viridiplantae; phylum Streptophyta; class Magnoliopsida; order Lamiales; family Lamiaceae; genus Thymus; species Thymus mandschuricus. The sequence goes on along the minus strand of CM057082.1, from coordinate 14,090,428 downwards.
GAAGCCCGATCTCGACCAGGTTTTTGAAGGACCCGTAACCTTCAAGTTCTTGAGTGAAGAGAATAGTTGCCGTCGTGCAACAAAGTGGACGTAGGAGCGTTATCTCCGAACCACTATAAATCTTCGTGTCGTATCTCTCTTACCTTAATCTCTTTACAGTATTCGATTATCCATTGCACGTGCATATAAACAAACTTAACTTGGATTTTCAATTACTTAGGAAAGATTATAGCTCACTAAATTCCGCACAAAGAGTAAAGTCTCACTCTTGATCAAGCTCTAAGCTTAGGTCAAGAGATTCGTGATTGCTTTAGATCTAGCCCTCGGCTAGATCTTAGTATTTTCAAAGAGCACTTTACTTTATACTCTGAGTTAAGGAATTGAAGTTGAAAACTTCAAAATACGTATTCACCCCCCCCCCCCCCCCCTCTACGTACTTTTCCTATAGCAAACCGGGACCAACAAGTGGTATCAGAGCAGCGGTTATTTCGAGCCTCTGCTTTGCATATCCGAAGCGAGTCCCCACTCGCTTCACGTTGTCTCACTGAACCGGATCCTATTTTCCTAAGTGCATCAAAACCTCACCCACGCATATTGCATTTACTGCTGATAGTTTGATATGTCTACATACAGTGCATCAAATCTTCCACAGTTCTCGATCGAAGGATATGAGATATGGAGTTTCCGAGTCGAGAGCTTCCTATGCTCAATCCACGACCGGATGTGGGAAGTCATTGAAGACGGACCAATCGAAATCAAGAAGCCATATCTGTGGAGGTTCCAGCCACTGAAGGTCGTCCAGCCCACGTTCGACAGCAGTACGTGGAGAAGGATAAGGATGAGTATACTCCAAATGACTTCAAAGTTGCCAACCTCGACAAGATTGCACGCCACACGATGCAGAGCACCGTGTCGGACACCTATCTACCACGAATAAGGAAATGTGCAACGGCAAAGGAAATGTGGGAAACCCTAGCCCTCATTTCTCAAGGCACAGACAAAATCAAGGAGAACAAGCTCGCCGTTCAGATGCGGGAGTTTGAAAATCTGGTGATGAAGTCAGGAGAGTCCATCGACGCCTTCGAGCTGAGAGTTACCAACATTACTGCAACTCTCAACTCGCTTGGGAAGGAACTCACAGACAAGGAAGTAAACCTGAAAATAGTCCGTGCTCTCACAAGGAAGTGGCAGACTATGAAGGAACTATATCTAGCTACCAAGGATCTAACGAAGCTCACGCCAGAAGTGCTGTTCTCCGAGCTCAAAGCTCACGAATTTGATCTGAATCGAATGAGCCTCGACGACGAGGATGAAGCGCCCACTACGTCAAAAGGAGTAGCATTCAAAGCTGCCGAAGGGCCAAGCGAGCAGTCGCTAGCCAAGATGACGAGAGAAGAATTGGAAGAACACATTGCGTTCTTATCCAAGAACTTCAACAAGATGAACTCTCGAGTGGGCAAGTACAAAAGATTCTACAAGCAGTACAAAGGGAGGAGCACTGATGCTCGAGAAGGAAAAGGAAAGAGAGAAGAGACGACCAAGACGATCCCGCGCGACATGATGGAAGTGGAGTGTTACCACTGCCACAAGATGGGCCACTACAAATCCGATTGCCCAAAGCTAAGTGCTAAAGAGCGCGAAGAATTGAAGGCCAAGAGGGATGCTCCAAGGCGAGCGCTCGTAGCGAGTGAAGTGCCGGTCGCTACAACTGAAGATCCACCAAGCGACTCAGATGCATTCACCGATCCAAATTCCAGTGATGGTGAGGATCTTGGATTTATGGCGCTCACTGACGAAGAAACAGGAGAGGTATTCTTCTATCCTTCAATCACTTCAATTACACTAGCACACACTGTCAATGAGGAAGATCAATCCTCTTCATGGAGTGAGTTGTTTGACAAGCACCAGAAACTGTCAAGTGACCACGAAGTGGTAAAACAAGCTAACCGAAAGCTAGCCCGTGAGCTTGACGAAGTCAAACTTAATTTAAGGGCTATGACTAGTAAGTTCGAGGATCTCTTCGCTAGACATCAAAGCTTGGAGGGAAGGTATGAAACCCAGTCCACTCTAGTTGCCAACTTGAATAAAGCATCGTATGCTAGGCAGGCACTAGAGGGCTCGCTTCTGCCTTTTGGTAGGAAAGCTGGCCTTGGATATGAGGGTGGACCTCCCAAGCCGACTGTCTTTGTTGGTGCATCACACACTACACCATCAGTCACTTTGGAATTGCCCACTGCATCCAAAGCGACCACCAACAAGGATAAAGGCAAAGTGGCTGAGAACCCTAAAAGGAAGCCAATAAAGATGTCTATATCTTTAAGGGCAGACCCTAAGGGCAAGCAAAGTTCAACAGTCCCTAGCACTCAACATGCTAAGTCTTACCAATCCAAGGGTAAAGGGAGAACTGTTGAAGCTTCTAAGTCTCAAGTCAAGACACGAGAGACAAAGGATCTACCTCCTAAAAAGAGGAGTAATGTCTATGTGTCACGTTATCCGGACTGGAGATGGTCCTACCGGACTAACATTGAGGGGGAAGATTTTGAAGCTTCCACCGGGCCGCTTCAAATTCCCAAGGTTACTCAAGCGAGTCAGGGTCAAAACCCTAGTTGGACCGCTTCGAGGAAACCAAGCGAGCCGCTTCGACAGACTAGAAACCCTAAGTTAGTCTCTAAACCCAGAGCTAATCCGAAGCGAGTCGCTTCAGGATATAAGCAAAGTGGGAAGAGCATAGGTAGGACTGAAGCGAGCCGCTACCCCTCTTGCACACACTGTTGCACGTATGAAGCTGCTTCTAGGCAGTACACCAAGTTTTTGAAGGTCGAGAAGCCCAAGACACAAGCTTCATCTCAAAAGAGAGTGAGGCAAGTGTGGGTACCTAAGGGAACTAACCTGCAAGGACCCAAACTGATTTGGGTACCAAAATCTGTCTAATTGCAGGTGAGCGCCGTGGATCCCATGCCAAGTGAAGGTCAACTAGTATGGTACTTGGACAGTGGATGTTCAAGACACATGACCGGCATGAAAGCTCTACTTCGCAACTATATAGAGAAGAAGGGTCCACACGTAACCTTTGGTGACAACTCCCGAGGATGCACCAGGGGATATGGCGCACTGAAAATTGGAAAGCTCACAATTGAAGAAGTCTCCTATGTGGAAGGACTCAAGCACAACCTGCTGTCCATTTCACAGTTTTGTGATAAGGGGTACAGGGTGGAGTTCATCTCCAACAAGTGCATTGTGAAGAGTAAACTCACGTCTCAGATTGTGCTCACTGGAATTAGGCAAAGGAACGTCTACATAGCACAATGGGACAGCTGCAAAGAGGAAACTTGTCTAGTTGCAAGAAGTGCTACAGAAATTGGATGGCTATGGCACAGACGCTTGAACCACCTCAATTTCAAAGCCATCAATCGCTTAGCTCGAAAAGGGTTGGTGCAAGGCATACCGAATGAAGTCTTCATCAAAGACCATCCATGCTCACCATGCCAACGAGGGAAGCAGACAAAGAAGCACTTCGCCAGTCTTGAAGAAGCCTCATCAAAGCGAGTGCTCGAGCTGCTTCACATGGATCTGTTTGGTCCAGTTACTCCAGTTAGTGTAAATGGAAGGAAGTACACTCTAGTTGTAGTCGACGATTTCTCTCGCTACACTTGGGTTGTATTTCTATTCAGCAAGAAGGAGACACTGACCGAACTACCACAACTACTCAAGCGATTGGCGGTGGAAAAGAATCAAGCTTTCGTGACCATTCGCTCCGACAAAGGCACAGAGTTCCTGAACTCTACAATTGAAGCGTACTGCACGGAGCATGGCATAGCACATCAAACCTCTTCAGCACGCACTCCTCAGCAGAATGGAGTTGCTGAAAGAAGGAATCGAATCATCAAAGAAGCCGTTCGCACCATGATTGCTGACTCAAAGCTTCCGATGAAGTATTGGGCTGAAGCTGCCAACACGGCGTGCTACACACAGAATCGGACGCTTCTCAACAAACGGCACGACAAAACACCATATGAAATATGGACAGGGAGAATTCCTAACATATCTTATTTCCATATTTTTGGTTGTAGGGTCTTCATTCACAACAATGGGAAGTCACAGTTGAAAGCCTTTGAAAGCAAAGCAGATGAAGGAGTATTCTTAGGATACTCTACATCTAGCAAAGCCTACAGAGTATTCAACTGTAAAACCCTAATTGTGGAGGAATCACCCCATGTCGTATTTGATGAATCTTCTTTAAGTCTTCCACAGGAACAGGCTCAAGCGATTGAAAAGGATCAAAGCAAGGAACCCTCAAATCAACTCACTTGGGACGTGCTTGATGAAGATGATGAGATCAAGGACTCAAGCGAGCAGGATCCCAAAGGAGAAGTCGAAGCTGCCCACAAGATTCCTGAAGCTAGTACTGGCCAAGCACCCAATCCAGTCGCTTCAGATGGTGAAGCGAGCGACCATGAAGCAGATGAAAATGAAGCTGGCGGATCCAAGCGTGCATGGCTCAAAGATCACTCACCTAGCCAAATCATTGGAGATCCATCCAAGGGTGTAGTGACCAGAAGTCAAGTGTTTGGAGAAAGTGCCATGTTCAGTTGATTTCTCTCAAACATAGAGCCATCAAGCGTGGAGGAAGCCCTAGCCGACTCTAACTGGGTGATCGCCATGCAAGAAGAGCTGAACCAGTTCACTAGAAATGACGTATGGTACCTCGTGGATCGTCCCATGTTCCAGCATGTTATTGGCACCAAGTGGGTGTTCAAGAACAAGACGGACGAGGATCACAACGTAGTGAGGAACAAGGCGCGACTCGTTGCCAAAGGCTACTGCCAAGAGGAAGGAATCGACTTTGACGAGACCTTCGCTCCAGTGGCACGGCTTGAAGCTATCAAATTGTTTCTAGCCTATGCAGCAGCCAAGAAGTTCAAGGTCTATCAAATGGATGTGAAGAGCGCATTTCTCAACGGTGAACTCAAGGAAGAAGTGTATGTGGAGCAGCCACCGGGTTTCGAGCAGGGAGATAAAGTGTATCGCTTGAAGAAAGCCCTGTATGGGTTGAAGCAAGCTCCCAGAGCTTGGTATGATACACTCTCTCAATTCCTAGTGGACAATGGATTCCAAAAGGGAAAAATAGATCGGACCCTCTTCACCATCAATCATGGAGAAGATATGCTTTGGGTTCAGATCTACGTGGACGACATCATATTTGGGTCACCAAACCAGTCGCTTAGCGAGAAGTTTGGAGAGCTGATGAAGACCAAATATGAAATGTCGATGATTGGCTTGATGAGCTGCTTTCTAGGTCTTCAAGTGAAGCAGCAGGATAATGGAATTTTCATAAATCAAGCCAAGTACACTAGAGATATGCTTGCCAAGTTTGGTGTTCAACATGCTAAAGCTGTGAAGATTCCTATGAATACCAACTGGAAGATGGAGCCAGACGAAGGAGGAAAATCTGTAGATCCTACAGATTATCGTGCCCTAATCGGGTCACTTCTCTATCTCACTGCAAGTAGGCCAGATATTGCTTTTGCAGTCGGAGTCTGCGCTCGCTTCCAAAGCAACCCCAAGCACAGCCATCTTGAAGCTGCCAAAAGGATTCTTCGATATTTGAAGGGCACTATCAACATGGGTCTGTGGTATCCAGCGGAGGACAATTTGGAGCTCACTGGATACTCCGATGCTGACTATGGAGGGTGCCGAGTCGATAGGAAGTCAACTTCGGGCACATGTCAGTTCTTGGGAAGCAAGCTGATCTCGTGGTTCTCAAAGAAGCAAACAAGCGTAGCTACTTCAACAACAGAAGCTGAATACATGGCCGCTGGAAGCTGTTGTTCTCAAATCCTATGGCTTCGTCAACAGTTGAAGGACTACAAAGTTGAAGCGAATGAAATTCCGATCTTCTGCGACAACAACAGTGCCATATGTATCTCGCAGAATCCAGTGCTTCACACCAGGTGCAAGCATGTGGAAATTCGACATCATTTCATTCGTGATCATGTCGAGAAAAAGGATATCAAGCTCGAGAAAATCCATACCGATTTCCAGCGAGCAGATATCCTCACCAAGCCTCTAGCTGAGTCTCGATTCAATCAGCTATGCATGGAATTAGGGTTATTAGACCCTGGTGAAGAATGCTAGTTCCAGGATGCACGAAGGAGTGTTCGCTTGTTCTCTTGTGCGTCACTCGCTTCGGATCTTCACCAACTCAAGCGAGCCACTTCAAATCTCACTCGCTTGAAGAAAATGAAGTTAGGTGGAGATAGATGGAGTATTGGAAGAAGTTCCCTACCAACTTATTGGAATTGTTAAGTATATGGTTAAGGGGGAACTAATGCTTACTCTCGGAGCAAGCTACTTCCAAAGCGAGCAAAGAATGCTGCTATCTCGAATTCTGCATCGCTTCAATTTGCCCTAGCTTGGGTCAAAGCGAGCCGACTGCAGAATCATTCTTTAGAATGTAGGAAAGCTTGAAGGTTTACCTTTTTATACAAAAGGTTGCAGGGCTGGTGACATGCTTCTGCGTAAAATACGAGATTGTCTTGTCAGAGCATTCTCATTGTCATCCTGTCCATTTCTGCTCTGAGATAAGGACTTGTACTCATCCCCCATTCGTCGTGAATAAGTACACTTACGTGATGCTCCCTTCGGGTTGTAGTAAGCTTGTGTACTTTATTCATTTTCTCCCCCATTCACTTCGATGGAGGACTCTCTAATTCGTAGAGGAAGATGAATGCCATGAAGATGAATGCCATGAAGATCTAATTCAACGTGTAGTATTCAACAAGTCTCCAACAAGTGGTATCAATCTCCTACGAAGTGAGATTGACTGGTAAGCGTTTCAATTTTAAGTACACAAAGTGAGCTAAAGCGTGCTAGAAACCTTCACTCACTACGTGGAAAATATAAAGTGAATCTGACACAAATACAAAGAGGAAAACATTCTTGTTTATCCTCGAAGTATGTAAGTCAGAAACATTTTAAAATTAAGCAAAGAAATTCAATTTCTTACTCCAATCGCTTCTGATGGCCAAGCGAGTGCTTCGTCACTCAAAGCTAGCCATCGCAAGCGAGTGCGGAACAGTCACTCAAGCGAATGCCTCTCAAGCGAGTCAAGCCGTAGCGGCCCAACTCGAAGCGAGCGGGCATGAAGCGAGTATGAGCTGTCTGCACTCGAGTGCAATTTTACTTTCTGCTGTGCATTTAATGCAGGTGCAGGAACGACGAAAATAACGGGCGCGTGTTCACACGTTTGAATTTGAAGCGGGAAAAGGCGGAGAAGATCCAGCCGTCGAATCTCAACAGCCCCCAATCTGGAGCTGTTCGATTAACGCCGTATACGACAAGCCAACCATAGAAGGCCACGTGGCGACGCCGAGCAAGTGGCGGTTCACTTTTACTGTGGTGAGGCCGGACACGTCAGATCCATCACCGCACGTCCGCCGCCTACCTACAAGATTTTCGGCGTTATTACCGTCCTACCCCTGCCACGTCAGCCATAACCTAACTCTATATATATGGGACGAGGCAGAACTGCAGAACCTTTCACAGCCTTCTAAATTTGCCATTCTCGTGCTAGATCTGCAATTACTCTGCAACTCACGAGTCTCAACCCTTTCTACTTCATCGTTAAAATTTTCTTCAAATTCTTTCAAAATCCACCATGGGCAAGAAAAAGAATACAGAGACGATGGAGCAGTTCATGACAAATGTTGGCGAGCACATCAACGTCGAGCCCCATCTCGACCCTATTGTCATCGAAAGAAATGGTTTCTTCCGAAGAGCCGTGACCACGGCCGGTCTTTGGAAGTTTATAACGTTGGTGCCGACGAAGGTTCTGGCAAAGGCAGTGGGAGAAATCCTACTGAACTTGAGGAAGGAACAAAATACTTCCTCATTCACTGATCCACAAACCAGCAAGCCGGTGGAGGTGGATATGAGTGAGCTCATCGGGGTGTTCGATCTGCCGAGAGAAGGAGGAGACTCACTGTTAGATTTGGGTCTCTCGGCCGGGGTGCAGTATGTTCGATTTGCAGCCGACGGAGCAGATCCGAATTTCAAGGAAGCCAATATTCGCAAAAGTTTGAAGAACCCTTTCAACCTCATCTGCGAACTCTTTACGAAGAGCATCGCATGCTATGTGGGATCTCTCGATACGCTGTCGGAGACGAAACTGATCGGCACCGCCATGATCGTCGACAGTCTTGCCGGAACAAAATTTAACTGGCACGGGTGGTTCCTCAAGCAAATCTACGAGGCTGCTGAAGATTTCGCGTTCGTTCCAGGAACTGCGAATAAGATTCTTCGCAAAGGAAAATTGAAATTCTTTTCGAGACTGTCAGTCGCACTGGAGATGAAGTTTCCAGAGAAAAGATGGCCGGATTCCGACATGACCATATACAACAAGCAGACAATCTTCTACGATTCGTGGAGGAAAACCAAGACTCTAATGGATCTGGGACTTCTGGAAGTTGAAGTGCCCATTGCAAGACCAGTTGCCGAAAGGCAAGCTGAAGAAGGCCAAGTGAGGCCGGTCGCTTCACCCGGGAAGCGAGCCGCGCCGAAGCGAGGCAAGAAGACGAAGCGAGTCGCTTTGCTTGTCCAAGAAAGCGAGGCGGTGGAGAAGCCGCTTGAGGACATTGAAGCGACTCAAACCCAAACTCAAAACCAACCTTTAACCCAATCACCCCCACTTCAAATCCAAGCCCAGTCCACCCAAATACCAGAACCCCAATCTTCATCAACCCAACAACCACTAAAACAGATAACCCCCCTCTCTCCCCATGAAGAAGAGTCAGCATCTTCTTTTCACATTTCCACTGTTCCATTCCTCAGCATAGATGAAGCTGCTGCCTACACTTCATTCACCACACTTCAATCCCAGCCGATACAACCACCACCCACCGAAACCATTCAAATTTCCGAAACCCAGGAAACCTCATCACCTACCCAATCCCCCTCGACATCGGCAGCTACAGCCGATACCGCCCAAACCATAGGAGAACTTCCCATCATCCCTCAATTCATAACCCCTGCCCTCACCAAACACAAGCGGGCTCTCGAACGCTATGTTCGAGACAGAGAGCAAGCTGCTGAAACAATCAACCTTCGCTACAATCTTCGCTCCGCGAATGTTGAATGGAGCGACGTATTTTACACCAACGTAGTCGACTTTCTGACGTACATCACGTACCGAGGAACGGAGTACTACAAAATTTTCAGACTCCTCAAAGCCTTCACAGAAGAGGAATTGATTCAAATGGAGGCCAAGACACTCAACTTCATAGGCGAAAATGGCTTCCATGCCTTCCTTGAAGGGACCAGCTTCTGGGAGAAGCTGGATGCCAAGGTGAAAGAATCATATCCACTCGCCACGGTTCCGAAGCGAGTGCCCTCATTCCATGAGAGAAAGCTCATCAGGGAGTACAAGGAGGAGGTGGAGTTGAAAGATGCTGAGATTGCTAGTCTCCAAAGCGAGATTACGAAGAAGAGTGAAGAGATGGAGAGGAAGGCGGGGGAGGTCATCAGTCTTAGAGAAGACTTTGACAGGAAGAAAAGGGAATTGGAGGGAAAGGTGGAGGAGAAGGATAGGCTTCTAGAGGAGAAAGAGAAGGCGCTGGAGGCGCAGGTGAAGCTAGTGGATGATAACACCAAAACCATCACCGAACTCAAGGGCTTGCTTGAGGCAGAAAGAAGCCGCTTGAGGGAGGTTAATGCCAAATTAATTGCTCTAGTCAAAGAGAAGAAGGTGTTAGAGAAGGAAGTGAAGGAGCTGAAGGAGAAGGTGGAGAATAGGGAAGGAGAGTTAGTGATGAAGGGAAGCGAGCTCCTCAATACCAAAAAGGCTCTTGACTCACTTCGAACTGAGTTGAAGGGAGTCAAGGATGAGAGTGCAATTGACAAGAGAGAACTGGAGAGTCTGAGGAGCAGTGCACAGGCTCTTGACTTGAAGAATGCTGAACTGACAATCCTACTGCAGAAAGTCAAGAGACTGAAAGAAACTCTCACAGTAAGGATCACTGCAGATGCCGAATTTCACAACTCTCTCAATCGGAGGGAAAGGAGGCTTGCCGCAATGAAGGCAGAACTTGAAGCTTCCAAGGAACACTTGGAACTCACTCTTCAAGAAGAAACGAAGAAAATCACCAAAGCCGTCGAAGCGGAGCTGGAGGCTCGCTTCAGAGAGGTAGAGCCATTAGAGAGTATGATGGCGTCAGTTGTTGAGAGAGAAAGGCAGTGCAAATATCTGCTTGAAGAGATAAGCATCAAGACTGCTGAACTAGTGGCGCCCTCCATGGATAAAACCCAGCAGATGCTTCAAGCTATCTTCAATACAGTCAACTCTCTTCAACAATCCTTTTCTGGAAAGTCTATCATCCTAACCCCGGCAGTGATGATGCCAAAAAGGGGGAAGGACAAATGAGGGAAGGACAGCTTCAAGGAGGAGGAGTTGGAGGTTTAGGGGGAAGTAGTATTGGAGTGGAAAGAATGTTGCAGGGAGGCAGTAGTGATGGAGGTGTTGAGGAGGATGTAGATGAAGCGAGGGCTCTGGGCAAGAAAAAGCTCACGGAGGAGGAGTTAATGAAAAAGCCCGAAGAGCCCAGCAGGCCGCTTCAAGAGAAAATGCTGAGTGCTTCTATTGCACGGCATCCTCCAGTGACTGTAATTACGAAGAAGGAAAAGAGGGTGCAGGTGGAGAAGGATGCTGCCTTGGCGTGGGAGATGGAGCAGCTGTTTAAACTAACCAAAAATTCTATTGCTGCAGGTGCTTCATCCAGTTCCCAAGCGGCCGCTACACCCAAAGCGCCCGCTTCAGCCGCCGCGCCAACTTCGACAGCCGCAATCACTACGACTACTGCTATACTCACTTCGTCAGCAGTCGTCCCCTTAAGTGCTGCCAAGAAGGACATGCCACCTCCCCCACCACCGAAGCAGCCATTGAAGCGAGCTGCCCCAGATTCTAAGCAAGATGACCCCGAGGCCAAGCGCCAAAAGGCCATGCAAGCAGCTGCTTCAAAAGCTGGAAGAGAGGAGAGGAAGAGAAAGGAAAGAGAAGAGGGAAGGAGCAAAGGCGAGAGGAAGAAGAGGAGTAATGAAAGGCGACTCCAAGTGATCGACGCACGGATAGAGGAACACTTCAGTGAAGTGTTACTCATCCAATCTTCACTAGTGCGCAGCGCCTTCATCCCTCTTATGCCAGAAGAGTCCGAAGCATGTGAAGCTCAAGCCATATTTGATGCATGCGACGTGACTACAAAGGAGATGGTTGAGTCTGGCCGATATCCTCTCAAGGAGGAGCAAGATTACATTCGCAAACGACTCAATGCGAAGCGTCCATCGTGGAACAGCGAGTCGGGAGCAAAATTCAAAAAGACTATGGCTCAACTGTCAAGCAGGTCAGAGGAGGAGTTGGCCAAACGGAGGGATGAGCACCTGGACGGAAGGAAAATCGAGGATTTCATTCCGAGAGATCTGCTCGAGCTGTGGCTGTACTACAAAGACCTATTTATCAAAGCCTATTATTTCTGGGAGGTAGTGCCGCTGCAAAATGAGTGTTCTCGAATAAGTGCTCTCAACAACTTCCTTGCCACCTATGATGACAGATTGCGCCGCAAAATCTTTACAATGGCTGAACAAGCAGAGCCCAAGCCAGTTGTTGTCAAGGTACCAGCTTTAAAGGAATTCCCCATGCCTTATCATCCAGGCACGGACGTTCCTAACAGAGGAATAATTGATGAGGAAGTAACTGAAGCCTTCAGGCTGGAGAGTGCATGGAGAAATCCTAGTATCCACACAGTAGACTCTATGGAATCGAGAGTTCTATCAGCTTACGTGGATACTGCTGCTGTTGAAGAAGAGGAGAAGAAGGAGGAAGAAGGAAAGGAGAAGGAGAAGGAGGATGAAGCTGCAGGAAACCCTTGAGTTTCAAGCTTCTTAATATATCTTTTTGTGAACTGCTTGTTCATCTATCTCATTTCAATTTCTGTCTCCTCTGTGTCATTTACTCGCTTTGTGAATGACTTTACATTGTTGCTACAAACTCATTAATTTAACCGAAAAAAAAAAGAAAAAGAAAGGGAATGAACTTAAAAAAAAATTAATTACAAACGAAACTGCAAAGGAAGCAGTCGCTTGGAGTTCCCTTCACGGTTAGATAGACTAGATTTATTTTTATCTAAGTCGTATGGGTTTTGGCATCATCAAAAAGGGGGAAATTGTTGGGAATTGTTAAGAACGAATATGTTAAGGGGGAACCTATAAGGGATATTTTAGTGTTTTGATTTAATCCCAAAACCCCAAAGCGTTCTGTTCCCAAGTGACCCATTTTGATGTAGTTAGAATTTTTCTAAAAGCCTACTCTGTTAGGATGGCTCTTTTATTTTGCTTAGATTAGGCCTCAAAAGTTCAAGTGAAGGCCATTCGCTTGAGTGTGTTTTTCAAAGCGAAGCAAGCCAAGCAAACTGAAGTGAAGCGTGCCGAAGAATAGCGAAGCGAAGCGAAGCAAAGCGAGCGCTACAGTGGAATCAAGTGAATCCACTAAAGCAAAGCGAAGCGTGCGCTACAAAGAAAAGTCGAAGCAAGTCAACGCGGGTCAATATTCACTTAAAAAGTTTCTCGGGAAAATTATTCCCAAGTGACTCACTACAAATATGACCGCGAAGCGACTCACTTCAGAGCGGCCGCTACAACTTCAAAGCGAAGCGAGCCACTACCTACCAGAAAGCGACAGCGCAAATTCCCGCTCCGAATTTGAACTCCAGTCAACTGGAGATCTTCGCATTTATTACGAGATCTCCACGTGTCGACTCAAGAGAGGAGCAGAGGAGTTGACTGCCAGGCCGACAAGGCGCCGTAACAGTACTGGGTCGCTCCAGTTACTGTTGAAATTGGAACTTAGCCATTTCCGGCAAAAATCCAAAACTGCGCATCTGAAAAGTAGCCAGCCTGTGCAAGTACTGTCGAGAGGTGGAGGGACAAGGCCACCAACCAAGCAACGGATCTCAGCCAGCCCTCCGCCTATAAATAGTGAAGGATCACAACGTGAAGAAGTAGAACACTACTTGAGCATTCGAGCGCCTACTGCAAACAAACACTCCCAGCTTTCATAGCAATCTTCGAGTCTTTGTTTTCCAGTGTTCTCCGAGTTTCCAGTTCATCGGAACTCGTCTTCACAACCTTCACACTTAGAGTCTAAGCCCATTCCATATCCAAGCTTAGAAGAAGAGTTCTAGCCATCTTTGCACTTACTGTAAAGAGCTCTTCATAGTGTGTTTCGTCAACCAAAAACCCTAAACTCTGTCTGTTAGGTTTTTGAGTGTCGTCGTTAGGTTGTCCAGATCCAAGGCCCTTCTTTCATCGATTGAAGAAGCCTCGATCGTAGAGTTGAGATCCAAGCTTACACTTACATCGTTTGTGTAAAGCTCGATCGAAGCTAGGCTGTAAGGAGAGCCCGTAATCTCCCTGTCTGTACGACTGAAGCGAGTGAAGCTTCTAGTCTAGTTAGGTTTTTGGTGTGAACCCGGAATCACCCAGCGTCTGTCAGATCCAGGCGAGTGAAGCCCGATCTCGACCAGGTTTTTGAAGGACCCGTAACCTTCAAGTTCTTGAGTGAAGAGAACAGTTGTCGTCATGCAACAAAGTGGACGTAGGAGCGTTATCTCCGAACCACTATAAATCTTCGTGTCGTATCTCTCTAACCCTAAACTCTCTACTTTGTTTATCCATTGCACGTGCATCTAAACAACTTAATTTGAATATTTTAATTACTTAGGAAAAGATCATAGCTCACCAAATTCCGCACAAACGAGTAAAGACTCCCTCTTGATCAAGTGCTCACTTCGGTCAAGTAGGCAAGCTACGTACTGTAGATCTAGCTTCAGCTAGGTCTTAAGTTTCAAAAAGAGCTCTTTACTTGTCACTCTGAGTTAAGGGATTTGAAGTTGAAAAACTTCAAAATACGTATTCACCCCCCCCCCCCCCTCTACGTATTTTCCCATTAACAAACCGGGACCAACAAGTGGTATCAGAGCCAGGTTCTTTCGAGCCTCTGCTTTGCATATCCGAAGCGAGTTCCCACTCGCTTCACGTTGTCTCACTGAACCGGATCCTATTTTCCTAAGTGCATCAAAACCTCACCCACGCATATTGCATTTACTGCTGATAGTTTGCTATGTCTACATACAGTGCATCAAACCTTCCACAGTTCTCGATCGAAGGATACGAGATATGGAGTTTCCGAGTCGAGAGCTTCCTATCCTCAATCCACGACCGGATGTGGGAAGTCATTGAGGACGGACCAATCGAAATCAAGAAAGCCATATCTGTGGAGGTTCCAGCCGCTGAAGGTCGTCCAGCCCACGTTCGACAACAGTACGTGGAGAAGGATAAGGATGAGTATACTCCAAATGACTTCAAAGTTGCCAACCTCGACAAGATTGCACGCCACACGATGCAGAGCACCGTGTCGGACGCCTATCTACCACGAATAAGGAAATGTGCAACGGCAAAGGAAATGTGGGAAACCCTAGCCCTCATTTCTCAAGGCACAGACAAAATCAAGGAGAACAAGCTCGCCGTTCAGATGCGGGAGTTTGAAAATCTGGTGATGAAGTCAGGAGAGTCCATCGACGCCTTCGAGCTGAGAGTTACCAACATTACTGCAACTCTCAACTCGCTTGGGAAGGAACTCACAGACAAGGAAGTAAACCTGAAAATAGTCCGTGCTCTCACAAGGAAGTGGCAGACTATGAAGGAACTATATCTAGCTACCAAGGATCTAACGAAGCTCACGCCAGAAGTGCTGTTCTCCGAGCTCAAAGCTCACGAATTTGATCTGAATCGAATGAGCCTCGACGACGAGGATAAAGCGCCCACTACGTCAAAAGGAGTAGCATTCAAAGCTGCCGAAGGGCCAAGCGAGCAGTCGCTAGCCAAGATGACGAGAGAAGAATTGGAAGAACACATTGCGTTCTTATCCAAGAACTTCAACAAGATGAACTCTCGAGTGGGCAAGTACAAAAGATTCTACAAGCAGTACAAAGGGAGGAGCACTGATGCTCGAGAAGGAAAAGGAAAGAGAGAAGAGACGACCAAGACGATCCCGCGCGACATGATGGAAGTGGAGTGTTACCACTGCCACAAGATGGGCCACTACAAATCCGATTGCCCAAAGCTAAGTGCTAAAGAGCGCGAAGAATTGAAGGCCAAGAGGGATGCTCCAAAGCGAGCGCTCGTAGCGAGTGAAGTGTCGGTCGCTACAACTGAAGATCCACCAAGCGACTCAGATGCATTCACCGATCCAAATTCCAGTGATGGTGAGGATCTTGGATTTATGGCGCTCACCGACGAAGAAACAGGAGAGGTATTCTTCTATCCTTCAATCACTTCAATTACACTAGCACACACTGTCAATGAGGAAGATCAATCCTCTTCATGGAGTGAGTTGTTTGACAAGCACCAGAAACTGTCAAGTGACCACGAAGTGGTAAAACAAGCTAACCGAAAGCTAGCCCGTGAGCTTGACGAAGTCAAACTTAATTTAAGGGCTATGACTAGTAAGTTCGAGGATCTCTTCGCTAGACATCAAAGCTTGGAGGGAAGGTATGAAACCCAGTCCACTCTAGTTGCCAAGTTGAATAAAGCATCGTATGCTAGGCAGGCACTAGAGGGCTCGCTTCTGCCTTTTGGTAGGAAAGCTGGCCTTGGATATGAGGGTGGACCTCCCAAGCCGACTGTCTTTGTTGGTGCATCACACACTACACCATCAGTCACTTTGGAATTGCCCACTGCATCCAAAGCGACCACCAACAAGGATAAAGGCAAAGTGGCTGAGAACCCTAAAAGGAAGCCAATAAAGATGTCTATATCTTTAAGGGCAGACCCTAAGGGCAAGCAAAGTTCAACAGTCCCTAGCACTCAACATGCTAAGTCTTACCAATCCAAGGGTAAAGGGAGAACTGTTGAAGCTTCTAAGTCTCAAGTCAAGACACGAGAGACAAAGGATCTACCTCCTAAAAAGAGGAGTAATGTCTATGTGTCACGTTATCCGGACTGGAGATGGTCCAACCGGACTAACATTGAGGGGGAAGATTTTGAAGCTTCCACCGGGCCGCTTCAAATTCCCAAGGTTACTCAAGCGAGTCAGGGTCAAAACCCTAGTTGGACCGCTTCGAGGAAACCAAGCGAGCCGCTTCGACAGACTAGAAACCCTAAGTTAGTCTCTAAACCCAGAGCTAATCCGAAGCGAGTCGCTTCAGGATATAAGCAAAGTGGGAAGAGCATAGGTAGGACTGAAGCGAGCCGCTACCCCTCTTGCACACACTGTTGCACGTATGAAGCTGCTTCTAGGCAGTACACCAAGTTTTTGAAGGTCGAGAAGCCCAAGACACAAGCTTCATCTCAAAAGAGAGTGAGGCAAGTGTGGGTACCTAAGGGAACTAACCTGCAAGGACCCAAACTGATTTGGGTACCAAAATCTGTCTAATTGCAGGTGAGCGCCGTGGATCCCATGCCAAGTGAAGGTCAACTAGTATGGTACTTGGACAGTGGATGTTCAAGACACATGGCCGGCATGAAAGCTCTACTTCACAACTATATAGAGAAGAAGGGTCCACACGTAACCTTTGGTGACAACTCCCGAGGATGCACCAGGGGATATGGCGCACTGAAAATTGGAAAGCTCACAATTGAAGAAGTCTCCTATGTGGAAGGACTCAAGCACAACCTGCTGTCCATTTCACAGTTTTGTGATAAGGGGTACAGGGTGGAGTTCATCTCCAACAAGTGCATTGTGAAGAGTAAACTCACGTCTCAGATTGTGCTCACTGGAATTAGGCAAAGGAACGTCTACATAGCACAATGGGACAGCTGCAAAGAGGAAACTTGTCTAGTTGCAAGAAGTGCTACAGAAATTGGATGGCTATGGCACAGACGCTTGAACCACCTCAATTTCAAAGCCATCAATCGCTTAGCTCGAAAAGGGTTGGTGCAAGGCATACCGAATGAAGTCATCATCAAAGACCATCCATGCTCACCATGCCAACGAGGGAAGCAGACAAAGAAGCACTTCGCCAGTCTTGAAGAAGCCTCATCAAAGCGAGTGCTCGAGCTGCTTCACATGGATCTGTTTGGTCCAGTTACTCCAGTTAGTGTAAATGGAAGGAAGTACACTCTAGTTGTAGTCGACGATTTCTCTCGCTACACTTGGGTTGTATTTCTATTCAGCAAGAAGGAGACACTGACCGAACTACCACAACTACTCAAGCGATTGGCGGTGGAAAAGAATCAAGCTTTCGTGACCATTCGCTCCGACAAAGGCACAGAGTTCCTGAACTCTACAATTGAAGCGTACTGCACGGAGCATGGCATAGCACATCAAACCTCTTCAGCACGCACTCCTCAGCAGAATGGAGTTGCTGAAAGAAGGAATCGAATCATCAAAGAAGCCGTTCGCACCATGATTGCTGACTCAAAGCTTCCGATGAAGTATTGGGCTGAAGCTGCCAACACGGCCTGCTACACACAGAATCGGACGCTTCTCAACAAACGGCACGACAAAACATCATATGAAATATGGACAGGGAGAATTCCTAACATATCTTATTTCCATATTTTTGGTTGTAGGGTCTTCATACACAACAATGGGAAGTCACAGTTGAAAGCCTTTGAAAGCAAAGCAGATGAAGGAGTATTCTTAGGATACTCTACATCTAGCAAAGCCTACAGAGTATTCAACTGTAAAACCCTAATTGTGGAGGAATCACCCCATGTCGTATTTGATGAATCTTCTTTAAGTCTTCCACAGGAACAGGCTCAAGCGATTGAAAAGGATCAAAGCAAGGAACCCTCAAATCAACTCACTTGGGACGTGCTTGATGAAGATGATGAGATCAAGGACTCAAGCGAGCAGGATCCCAAAGGAGAAGTCGAAGCTGCCCACAAGATTCCTGAAGCTAGTACTGGCCAAGCACCCAATCCAGTCGCTTCAGATGGTGAAGCGAGCGACCAGGAAGCAGATGAAGATGAAGCTGGCGGATCCAAGCGTGCATGGCTCAAAGATCACTCACCTAGCCAAATCATTGGAGATCCATCCAAGGGTGTAGTGACCAGAAGTCAAGTGTTTGGAGAAAGTGCCATGTTCAGTTGCTTTCTCTCAAACATAGAGCCATCAAGCGTGGAGGAAGCCCTAGCCGACTCTAACTGGGTGATCGCCATGCAAGAAGAGCTGAACCAGTTCACTAGAAATGACGTATGGTACCTCGTAGATCGTCCCAAGTTCCAGCATGTTATTGGCACCAAGTGGGTGTTCAAGAACAAGACGGACGAGGATCATAACGTAGTGAGGAACAAGGCGCGACTCGTTGCCAAAGGCTACTGCCAAGAGGAAGGAATCGACTTTGACGAGACCTTCGCTCCAGTGGCACGGCTTGAAGCTATCAAATTGTTTCTAGCCTATGCAGCAGCCAAGAAGTTCAAGGTCTATCAAATGGATGTGAAGAGCGCATTTCTCAACGGTGAACTCAAGGAAGAAGTGTATGTGGAGCAGCCACCGGGTTTCGAGCAGGGAGATAAAGTGTATCGCTTGAAGAAAGCCCTGTATGGGTTGAAGCAAGCTCCCAGAGCTTGGTATGATACACTCTCTCAATTCCTAGTGGACAATGGATTCCAAAAGGGAAAAATAGATCGGACCCTCTTCACCATCAATCATGGAGAAGATATGCTTTGGGTTCAGATCTACGTGGACGACATCATATTTGGGTCACCAAACCAGTCGCTTAGCGAGAAGTTTGGAGAGCTGATGAAGACCAAATATGAAATGTCGATGATTGGCTTGATGAGCTGCTTTCTAGGTCTTCAAGTGAAGCAGCAGGATAATGGAATTTTCATAAATCAAGCCAAGTACACTAGAGATATGCTTGCCAAGTTTGGTGTTCAACATGCTAAAGCTGTGAAGATTCCTATGAATACCAACTGGAAGATGGAGCCAGACGAAGGAGGAAAATCTGTAGATCCTACAGATTATCGTGCCCTAATCGGGTCACTTCTCTATCTCACTGCAAGTAGGCCAGATATTGCTTTTGCAGTCGGAGTCTGCGCTCGCTTCCAAAGCAACCCCAAGCACAGCCATCTTGAAGCTGCCAAAAGGATTCTTCGATATTTGAAGGGCACTATCAACATGGGTCTGTGGTATCCAGCGGAGGACAATTTGGAGCTCACTGGATACTCCGATGCTGACTATGGAGGGTGCCGAGTCGATAGGAAGTCAACTTCGGGCACATGTCAGTTCTTGGGAAGCAAGCTGATCTCGTGGTTCTCAAAGAAGCAAACAAGCGTAGCTACTTCAACAACAGAAGCTGAATACATGGCCGCTGGAAGCTGTTGTTCTCAAATCCTATGGCTTCGTCAACAGTTGAAGGACTACAAAGTTGAAGCGAATGAAATTCCGATCTTCTGCGACAACAACAGTGCCATATGTATCTCGCAGAATCCAGTGCTTCACACCAGGTGCAAGCATGTGGAAATTCGACATCATTTCATTCGTGATCATGTCGAGAAAAAGGATATCAAGCTCGAGAAAATCCATACCGATTTCCAGCGAGCAGATATCCTCACCAAGCCTCTAGCTGAGTCTCGATTCAATCAGCTATGCATGGAATTAGGGTTATTAGACCCTGGTGAAGAATGCTAGTTCCAGGATGCACGAAGGAGTGTTCGCTTGTTCTCTTGTGCGTCACTCGCTTCGGATCTTCACCAACTCAAGCGAGCCACTTCAAATCTCACTCGCTTGAAGAAAATGAAGTTAGGTGGAGATAGATGGAGTATTGGAAGAAGTTCCCTACCAACTTATTGGAATTGTTAAGTATATGGTTAAGGGGGAACTAATGCTTACTCTCGGAGCAAGCTACTTCCAAAGCGAGCAAAGAATGCTGCTATCTCGAATTCTGCATCGCTTCAATTTGCCCTAGCTTGGGTCAAAGCGAGCCGACTGCAGAATCATTCTTTAGAATGTAGGAAAGCTTGAAGGTTTACCTTTTTATACAAAAGGTTGCAGGGCTGGTGACATGCTTCTGCGTAAAATACGAGATTGTCTTGTCAGAGCATTCTCATTGTCATCCTGTCCATTTCTGCTCTGAGATAAGGACTTGTACTCATCCCCCATTCGTCGTGAATAAGTACACTTACGTGATGCTCCCTTCGGGTTGTAGTAAGCTTGTGTACTTTATTCATTTTCTCCCCCATTCACTTCGATGGAGGACTCTCTAATTCGTAGAGGAAGATGAATGCCATGAAGATGAATGCCATGAAGATCTAATTCAACGTGTAGTATTCAACAAGTCTCCAACAAGTGGTATCAATCTCCTACGAAGTGAGATTGACTGGTAAGCGTTTCAATTTTAAGTACACAAAGTGAGCTAAAGCGTGCTAGAAACCTTCACTCACTACGTGGAAAATATAAAGTGAATCTAACACAAATACAAAGAGGAAAACATTCTTGTTTATCCTCGAAGTATGTAAGTCAGAAACATTTTAAAATTAAGCAAAGAAATTCAATTTCTTACTCCAATCGCTTCTGATGGCCAAGCGAGTGCTTCGTCACTCAAAGCTAGCCATCGCAAGCGAGTGCGGAACAGTCACTCAAGCGAATGCCTCTCAAGCGAGTCAAGCCGTAGCGGCCCAACTCGAAGCGAGCGGGCATGAAGCGAGTATGAGCTGTCTGCACTCGAGTGCAATTTTACTTTCTGCTGTGCATTTAATGCAGGTGCAGGAACGATGAAAATAACGGGCGCGTGTTCACACGTTTGAATTTGAAGCGGGAAAAGGCGGAGAAGATCCAGCCGTCGAATCTCAACAGCCCCCAATCTGGAGCTGTTCGATTAACGCCGTATACGACAAGCCAACCATAGAAGGCCACGTGGCGACGCCGAGCAAGTGGCGGTTCACTTTTACTGTGGTGAGGCCGGACACGTCAAATCCATCACCGCACGTCCGCCGCCTACCTACAAGATTTTCGGAGTTATTACCGTCCTACCCCTGCCACGTCAGCCATAACCTAACTCTATATATATGGGACGAGGCAGAACTGCAGAACCTTTCACAGCCTTCTAAATTTGCCATTCTCGTGCTAGATCTGCAATTACTCTGCAACTCACGAGTCTCAACCCTTTCTACTTCATCGTTAAAATTTTCTTCAAATTCTTTCAAAATCCACCATGGGCAAGAAAAAGAATACAGAGACGATGGAGCAGTTCATGACAAATGTTGGCGAGCACATCAACGTCGAGCCCCATCTCGACCCTATTGTCATCGAAAGAAATGGTTTCTTCCGAAGAGCCGTGACCACGGCCGGTCTTTGGAAGTTTATAACGTTGGTGCCGACGAAGGTTCTGGCAAAGGCAGTGGGAGAAATCCTACTGAACTTGAGGAAGGAACAAAATACTTCCTCATTCACTGATCCACAAACCAGCAAGCCGGTGGAGGTGGATATGAGTGAGCTCATCGGGGTGTTCGATCTGCCGAGAGAAGGAGGAGACTCACTGTTAGATTTGGGTCTCTCGGCCGGGGTGCAGTATGTTCGATTTGCAGCCGACGGAGCAGATCCGAATTTCAAGGAAGCCAATATTCGCAAAAGTTTGAAGAACCCTTTCAACCTCATCTGCGAACTCTTTACGAAGAGCATCGCATGCTATGTGGGATCTCTCGATACGCTGTCGGAGACGAAACTGATCGGCACCGCCATGATCGTCGACAGTCTTGCCGGAACAAAATTTAACTGGCACGGGTGGTTCCTCAAGCAAATCTACGAGGCTGCTGAAGATTTCGCGTTCGTTCCAGGAACTGCGAATAAGATTCTTCGCAAAGGAAAATTGAAATTCTTTTCTAGACTGTCAGTCGCACTGGAGATGAAGTTTCCAGAGAAAAGATGGCCGGATTCCGACATGACCATATACAACAAGCAGACAATCTTCTACGATTCGTGGAGGAAAACCAAGACTCTAATGGATCTGGGACTTCTGGAAGTTGAAGTGCCCATTGCAAGACCAGTTGCCGAAAGGCAAGCTGAAGAAGGCCAAGTGAGGCCGGTCGCTTCACCCGGGAAGCGAGCCGCGCCGAAGCGAGGCAAGAAGACGAAGCGAGTCGCTTTGCTTGTCCAAGAAAGCGAGGCGGTGGAGAAGCCGCTTGAGGACATTGAAGCGACTCAAACCCAAACTCAAAACCAACCTTTAACCCAATCACCCCCACTTCAAATCCAAGCCCAGTCCACCCAAATACCAGAACCCCAATCTTCATCAACCCAACAACCACTAAAACAGATAACCCCCCTCTCTCCCCATGAAGAAGAGTCAGCATCTTCTTTTCACATTTCCACTGTTCCATTCCTCAGCATAGATGAAGCTGCTGCCTACACTTCATTCACCACACTTCAATCCCAGCCGATACAACCACCACCCACCGAAACCATTCAAATTTCCGAAACCCAGGAAACCTCATCACCTACCCAATCCCCCTCGACATCGGCAGCTACAGCCGATACCGCCCAAACCATAGGAGAACTTCCCATCATCCCTCAATTCATAACCCCTGCCCTCACCAAACACAAGCGGGCTCTCGAACGCTATGTTCGAGACAGAGAGCAAGCTGCTGAAACAATCAACCTTCGCTACAATCTTCGCTCCGCGAATGTTGAATGGAGCGACGTATTTTACACCAACGTAGTCGACTTTCTGACGTAAATCACGTACCGAGGAACGGAGTACTACAAAATTTTCAGACTCCTCAAAGCCTTCACAGAAGAGGAATTGATTCAAATGGAGGCCAAGACACTCAACTTCATAGGCGAAAATGGCTTCCATGCCTTCCTTGAAGGGACCAGCTTCTGGGAGAAGCTGGATGCCAAGGTGAAAGAATCATATCCACTCGCCACGGTTCCGAAGCGAGTGCCCTCATTCCATGAGAGAAAGCTCATCAGGGAGTACAAGGAGGAGGTGGAGTTGAAAGATGCTGAGATTGCTAGTCTCCAAAGCGAGATTACGAAGAAGAGTGAAGAGATGGAGAGGAAGGCGGGGGAGGTCATCAGTCTTAGAGAAGACTTTGACAGGAAGAAAAGGGAATTGGAGGGAAAGGTGGAGGAGAAGGATAGGCTTCTAGAGGAGAAAGAGAAGGCGCTGGAGGCGCAGGTGAAGCTAGTGGATGATAACACCAAAACCATCACCGAACTCAAGGGCTTGCTTGAGGCAGAAAGAAGCCGCTTGAGGGAGGTTAATGCCAAATTAATTGCTCTAGTCAAAGAGAAGAAGGTGTTAGAGAAGGAAGTGAAGGAGCTGAAGGAGAAGGTGGAGAATAGGGAAGGAGAGTTAGTGATGAAGGGAAGCGAGCTCCTCAATACCAAAAAGGCTCTTGACTCACTTCGAACTGAGTTGAAGGGAGTCAAGGATGAGAGTGCAATTGACAAGAGAGAACTGGAGAGTCTGAGGAGCAGTGCACAGGCTCTTGACTTGAAGAATGCTGAACTGACAATCCTACTGCAGAAAGTCAAGAGACTGAAAGAAACTCTCACAGTAAGGATCACTGCAGATGCCGAATTTCACAACTCTCTCAATCGGAGGGAAAGGAGGCTTGCCGCAATGAAGGCAGAACTTGAAGCTTCCAAGGAACACTTGGAACTCACTCTTCAAGAAGAAACGAAGAAAATCACCAAAGCCGTCGAAGCGGAGCTGGAGGCTCGCTTCAGAGAGGTAGAGCCATTAGAGAGTATGATGGCGTCAGTTGTTGAGAGAGAAAGGCAGTGCAAATATCTGCTTGAAGAGATAAGCATCAAGACTGCTGAACTAGTGGCGCCCTCCATGGATAAAACCCAGCAGATGCTTCAAGCTATCTTCAATACAGTCAACTCTCTTCAACAATCCTTTTCTGGAAAGTCTATCATCCTAACCCCGGCAGTGATGATGCCAAAAAGGGGGAAGGACAAATGAGGGAAGGACAGCTTCAAGGAGGAGGAGTTGGAGGTTTAGGGGGAAGTAGTATTGGAGTGGAAAGAATGTTGCAGGGAGGCAGTAGTGATGGAGGTGTTGAGGAGGATGTAGATGAAGCGAGGGCTCTGGGCAAGAAAAAGCTCACGGAGGAGGAGTTAATGAAAAAGCCCGAAGAGCCCAGCAGGCCGCTTCAAGAGAAAATGCTGAGTGCTTCTATTGCACGGCATCCTCCAGTGACTGTAATTACGAAGAAGGAAAAGAGGGTGCAGGTGGAGAAGGATGCTGCCTTGGCGTGGGAGATGGAGCAGCTGTTTAAACTAACCAAAAATTCTATTGCTGCAGGTGCTTCATCCAGTTCCCAAGCGGCCGCTACACCCAAAGCGCCCGCTTCAGCCGCCGCGCCAACTTCGACAGCCGCAATCACTACGACTACTGCTATACTCACTTCGTCAGCAGTCGTCCCCTTAAGTGCTGCCAAGAAGGACATGCCACCTCCCCCACCACCGAAGCAGCCATTGAAGCGAGCTGCCCCAGATTCTAAGCAAGATGACCCCGAGGCCAAGCGCCAAAAGGCCATGCAAGCAGCTGCTTCAAAAGCTGGAAGAGAGGAGAGGAAGAGAAAGGAAAGAGAAGAGGGAAGGAGCAAAGGCGAGAGGAAGAAGAGGAGTAATGAAAGGCGACTCCAAGTGATCGACGCACGGATCGAGGAACACTTCAGTGAAGTGTTACTCATCCAATCTTCACTAGTGCGCAGCGCCTTCATCCCTCTTATGCCAGAAGAGTCCGAAGCATGTGAAGCTCAAGCCATATTTGATGCATGCGACGTGACTACAAAGGAGATGGTTGAGTCTGGCCGATATCCTCTCAAGGAGGAGCAAGATTACATTCGCAAACGACTCAATGCGAAGCGTCCATCGTGGAACAGCGAGTCGGGAGCAAAATTCAAAAAGACTATGGCTCAACTGTCAAGCAGGTCAGAGGAGGAGTTGGCCAAACGGAGGGATGAGCACCTGGACGGAAGGAAAATCGAGGATTTCATTCCGAGAGATCTGCTCGAGCTGTGGCTGTACTACAAAGACCTATTTATCAAAGCCTATTATTTCTGGGAGGTAGTGCCGCTGCAAAATGAGTGTTCTCGAATAAGTGCTCTCAACAACTTCCTTGCCACCTATGATGACAGATTGCGCCGCAAAATCTTTACAATGGCTGAACAAGCAGAGCCCAAGCCAGTTGTTGTCAAGGTACCAGCTTTAAAGGAATTCCCCATGCCTTATCATCCAGGCACGGACGTTCCTAACAGAGGAATAATTGATGAGGAAGTAACTGAAGCCTTCAGGCTGGAGAGTGCATGGAGAAATCCTAGTATCCACACAGTAGACTCTATGGAATCGAGAGTTCTATCAGCTTACGTGGATACTGCTGCTGTTGAAGAAGAGGAGAAGAAGGAGGAAGAAGGAAAGGAGAAGGAGAAGGAGAAGGAGGATGAAGCTGCAGGAAACCCTTGAGTTTCAAGCTTCTTAATATATCTTTTTGTGAACTGCTTGTTCATCTATCTCATTTCAATTTCTGTCTCCTCTGTGTCATTTACTCGCTTTGTGAATGACTTTACATTTTTGCTACAAACTCATTAATTTAACCGAAAAAAAAAAGAAAAAGAAAGGGAATGAACTTAAAAAAAAATTAATTACAAACGAAACTGCAAAGGAAGCAGTCGCTTGGAGTTCCCTTCACGGTTAGATAGACTAGATTTATTTTTATCTAAGTCGTATGGGTTTTGGCATCATCAAAAAGGGGGAAATTGTTGGGAATTGTTAAGAACGAATATGTTAAGGGGGAACCTATAAGGGATATTTTAGTGTTTTGATTTAATCCCAAAACCCCAAAGCGTTCTGTTCCCAAGTGACCCATTTTGATGTAGTTAGAATTTTTCTAAAAGCCTACTCTGTTAGGATGGCTCTTTTATTTTGCTTAGATTAGGCCTCAAAAGTTCAAGTGAAGGCCACTCGCTTGAGTGTGTTTTTCAAAGCGAAGCAAGCCAAGCAAACTGAAGTGAAGCGTGCCGAAGAATAGCGAAGCGAAGCGAACCAAAGCGAGCGCTACAGTGGAATCAAGTGAATCCACTAAAGCAAAGCGAAGCGTGCGCTACAAAGAAAAGTCGAAGCAAGTCAACGCGGGTCAATATTCACTTAAAAAGTTTCTCGGGAAAATTATTCCCAAGTGACTCACTACAAATATGACCGCGAAGCGACTCACTTCAGAGCGGCCGCTACAACTTCAAAGCGAAGCGAGCCACTACCTACCAGAAAGCGACAGCGCAAATTCCCGCTCCGAATTTGAACTCCAGTCAACTGGAGATCTTCGCATTTATTACGAGATCTCCACGTGTCGACTTAAGAGAGGAGCAGAGGAGTTGACTGCCAGGCCGACAAGGCGCCGTAACAGTACTGGGTCGCTCCAGTTACTGTTGAAATTGGAACTTAGCCATTTCCGGCAAAAATCCAAAACTGCGCATCTGAAAAGTAGCCAGCCTGTGCAAGTACTGTCGAGAGGAGGAGGGACAAGGCCACCAACCAAGCAACGGATCTCAGCCAGCCCTCCGCCTATAAATAGTGAAGGATCACAACGTGAAGAAGTAGAACACTACTTGAGCATTCGAGCGCCTACTGCAAACAAACACTCCCAGCTTTCATAGCAATCTTCGAGTCTTTGTTTTCCAGTGTTCTCCGAGTTTCCAGTTCATCGGAACTCGTCTTCACAACCTTCACACTTAGAGTCTAAGCCCATTCCATATCCAAGCTTAGAAGAAGAGCTCTAGCCATCTTTGCACTTATTGTAAAGAGCTCTTCATAGTGTGTTTCGTCAACCAAAAACCCTAAACTCTGTCTGTTAGGTTTTTGAGTGTCGTCGTTAGGTTGTCCAGATCCAAGGCCCTTCTTTCATCGATTGAAGAAGCCTCGATCGTAGAGTTGAGATCCAAGCTTACACTTACATCGTTTTTGTAAAGCTCGATCGAAGCTAGGCTGTAAGGAGAGCCCGTAATCTCCCTGTCTGTACGACTGAAGCGAGTGAAGCTTCTAGTCTAGTTAGGTTTTTGGTGTGAACCCGGAATCACCCAGCGTCTGTCAGATCCAGGCGAGTGAAGCCCGATCTCGACCAGGTTTTTGAAGGACCCATAACCTTCAAGTTCTTGAGTGAAGAGAACAGTTGTCGTCGTGCAACAAAGTGGACGTAGGAGCGTTATCTCCGAACCACTATAAATCTTCGTGTCGTATCTCTCTAACCCTAAACTCTCTACTTTGTTTATCCATTGCACGTGCATCTAAACAACTTAATTTGAATATTTTAATTACTTAGGAAAAGATCATAGCTCACCAAATTCCGCACAAACGAGTAAAGACTCCCTCTTGATCAAGTGCTCACTTCGGTCAAGTAGGCAAGCTACGTACTGTAGATCTAGCTTCAGCTAGGTCTTAAGTTTCAAAAAGAGCTCTTTACTTGTCACTCTGAGTTAAGGGATTTGAAGTTGAAAAACTTCAAAATACGTATTCACCCCCCCCCCCCACCCCCCCCCCCCCCCCCCCCTCTACGTATTTTCCTATTAACAAACCGGGACCAACACATCTTACACTTGAATGGCCGTGGGGCGATATCGTGCCACCATTGCGTTGTAACACCGTGATTGCATGAGCTTGGTGAGGTGGAACGGGAAGAACATATGGAGGATATGGGGCTTGCACCTCGTTGGCTTGTTGTGGTTGAATCCCTTGGCTCGGAATTCGCCTCGGTTGTTGCATTAGGTGCATGGAACTAGAAATTTGGCCAATGGCCAACTCAAGCCTCTTTATGTTCGCATCAAGTGCATGGAGACGATCCTCATCGACGGGAGGCTTTTGTGGAGGTCCTTGAGGACGAGAATTTGGATATGATGGTGGTGGTGTAGGAGTAGGTTGAGGGGGGTAGTATGGAGGTGGTGGATAGTAGGGATTTGGAGGGTATTGCAGAGGTGGATAATATGGTGGAGGTTGAGAGTAGTAAGGGTTTGGTGGAGGAGGATAGGAGTTATTATATGGTGGAGGATGCCTATTTGGATAGGTAGGAGGGTTACCTTGCCCTTGTGTCGGCCTCGGATTTTGGTAGCGTCCATTGTATCCCCCTTGATATCCTTGAGGTGGAAACACTTGAGGCGGGTATCCTTGAGCGGCGTACACCTCGGCTCCTCCTTCGTATGGAAACTCCCCCATGTTGTGGCACACCTCCTTGATGTGTCCAAGCTCTCCACAAATCTCGCATTGATCGGGCTTCCTCTCTTCCTCCTTCGGGGCCGGTGCACTTTGCTTCATCTTCAAGTTTTCGAGATCCCTTAACATGTCGGCCATTTGCTTCTTCAAATCAGGGCTCATCGAAACTGCACTCGCCTCCACTTTCCTCGGTCTAGCTGATTTTTGTTGAGAACTCGCAACTAGCATCTCGAAAATATCCTTCAACTCGTCAGCTGTCTTGACCGCTATGTTGCCTCCGGCCGAACTATCCACCATGAACTGACAAGTTTGGTTGAGGGCGTCGTAGAAATATTGCCAAAGCAACTCCGATGCCATTTGATGATGAGGGCATTGTTGAAGTAGCTCTTGGAACCTCTCCCATGCTTCGTGAAATGGCTCATCGTGATCTTGGGAAAAGTTCATGATCTTCGATCGCACCTCTTGAGTCTTGCGGTTCGGGTAGTACTTGAGCATGAATTTCTCACACACCGCATTCCATGTGGTAAGAGAGTTGGCCGGGAGCGCCAAATACCATGACTTTGCTCGATCCTTGAGGGTGTACGGGAAGCACTTCATCTTCAAGTTGTCCTTCGTGAGTCCCGAGAGTGGGAAAGTTTGCACCACCGTGCAAAACTCTCGGATGAACGTCAAAGCATCCTCGTTGGGCAGCCCTAGGTAGGATGGGAGCAACGCCATGTGGTGAGGTTTAAGCTCATGATTCCTGACCGCTTCCGTCAGGACAATCGCCGAAGTGGTGGCTGTGAATGTGGGGCGAGCAAAATC
Source organism: Thymus mandschuricus (assembly GCA_029379335.1). Lineage (NCBI taxonomy): Eukaryota > Viridiplantae > Streptophyta > Magnoliopsida > Lamiales > Lamiaceae > Thymus > Thymus mandschuricus. The sequence continues at coordinate 14,061,423 of CM057082.1, read as the reverse complement.
GCCCATTACTCTAGCTGCCATGGCTTCGGGCTCTGCAAATAACAAGACCAAAGAGAAGTCTTGGGAATCGATCTCCTCCTTCTCCTTCGCGGCTAGAATCGCTTTCCTTTGATGGATCTTGTCGAAGTAGGGTGCTAAATTCCTTTGAAGACTTCGGCGACCATGCATAAACAACACTCAACAAAAGGGTTAAACGCACCGAGTGGGAGAAACAAGAAAATCGATAAAAACACAAATAAAAATGAAAATAAAGCAAATAAAAATACTACACAATAAATCGCCTAAAGTTTTCCCCGGCAACGGCGCCAAAATTTGTTTCACCAAAAAGTGTTCGCAATAGAACGAAATCCTATCGTAGCACTAGCAAGTAAAACCCAATGTCGAATCTCGAAGGAAAACTTTGCAGGGCAAATAATCGTGTAGCAAAAATCCTAATCTAGCCTAAAACTAAGAAAGCAAGTAAAAAGAATTTGGGGTTTTGGTTTTTAAATCCTAGGCAAATAAAATAAATCAAAGCAATTAAAATCAAAGCAAATAAATCTAATCTAAAAAGCTGGAAATAAATCGAACTAAATAAACTTAGAGAATTAAACTAGAAGAAAGCAATAAATCTACCTAGGCAAAAATCGAAAAGAAAGCAATAAAGGAAGCAAAGATAGAAGCATAAATAAATCTAGACATGATGAAATAAATCTGGAAATTTAAAAGAAAATTAATCTAACTTTGAAAGCTTTGAAAAACTAGAGAATCGAAACTAGAAAAACGAATCTAAACTTTAAACTAGAAATCGAAAGAACGAAATTAAACTAAGGAAATTAAAAGAAGCAATTACGAAATCGAATCTGTTGGGAATTGTTAAGAACGAATATGTTAAGGGGGAACTTATAAGGGATATCTTAATGTTTTGATTTGATCCCAAAACCCCAAGCGTTCTGTTCCCAAGCGACCCATTTTGGTGTAGATAATAGGTTAGAATTTTTCTAAGCCTACTCTGTTAGGATGGCTCTTTTATTTTGCTTAGATTAGGCTTCAAAAGTTCAAGTAAAGGCCACTCACTTGAGTGTGTTTTCCAAAGCGAAGCAGGTCAAGCAAATCGAAGTGAAGCGTGCCAAAGAATAGCGAAGCGAAGCGATCGCTACAGTAGATTCAAAGTGAGTCTGCCAAAGCGAAGCGAAGCGAGCGCTACAGTTCAAAGCGAAGCGTGCGCTACAAAGAAAAGTCGAAGCAAGTCAACGCGGGTCAACATTCACTTAAAAAGTTTCTCGGGAAAACTTTTCCCAAGTGACTCACTACAAATATGACCGCGAAGCGACTCACTTCAGAGCGGCCGCTACAACTTCAAAGCGAAGCGAGCCACTACCTACCAGAAAGCGACAGCGCAAATTCCCGCTCCGAATTTGAACTCCAGTCAACTGGAGATCTTCGCATTTATTACGAGATCTCTACGTGTCGACTCAAGAGAGGAGCAGAGGAGTTGACTGCCAGGCCGACAAGGCGCCGCTACAGTACTGGCTCGCTCCAGTTACTGTTGAAATTGGAACTTAGCCATTTTCGGCAAAAGTCCAAATCTGCGCGTCTGAAAAGTAGCCAGCCTGTGCAAGTACTGTCGAGAGGAGGAGGGACAAGGCCACCAACCAAGCAACGGATCTCAGCCAACCCTCCGCCTATAAATAGTGAAGGATGAAGACGAAGAAGAGCAGAACACTACTTGAGCATTCGAGCGCCTACTGCAAACAAACACTCCCAGCTTTCATAGCAATCTTCGAGTCTTTGTTTTCCAGTGTTCTCCGAGTTTCCAGTTCATCGGAACTCGTCTTCACAACCTTCACACTTAGAGTCTAAGCCCATTCCATATCCAAGCTTAGAAGGAGAGCTCTAGCCATCTTTGCACTTATTGTAAAGAGCTCTTCATAGTGTGTTTCGTCAACCAAAAACCCTAAACTCTGTCTGTTAGGTTTTTGAGTGTCGTCGTTAGGTTGTCCAGATCCAAGGCCCTTCTTTCATCGATTGAAGAAGCCTCGATCGTAGAGTTAAGATCCAAGCTTACACTTACATCGTTTGTGTAAAGCTCGATCGAAGCTAGGCTGTAAGGAGAGCCCGCAATCTCCCTGTTGTTCGGACAGAAGCGAGTGAAGCTTCGTGTCCAGTTTAGGTCTTAGTAGTGAACCCGTAATCACTGCACTGTTTGTCAGATCCAGGCGAGTGAAGCCCGATCTCGACCAGGTTTTTGAAGGACCCGTAACCTTCAAGTTCTTGAGTGAAGAGAACAATTGCCGTCGTGCAACAAAGTGGACGTAGGAGCGTTATCACCGAACCACTATAAATCTTCGTGTCGTATCTCTCTTACCTTAATCTCTTTACAGTATTCGATTATCCATTGCACGTGCATATAAACAAACTTAACTTGGATTTTCAATTACTTAGGAAAGATTATAGCTCACTAAATTCCGCACAAAGAGTAAAGTCTCACTCTTGATCAAGCTCTAAGCTTAGGTCAAGAGATTCGTGATTGCTTTAGATCTAGCCCTCGGCTAGATCTTATTATTTTCAAAGAGCACTTTACTTTATACTCTGAGTTAAGGAATTGAAGTTGAAAAACTTCAAAATACGTATTCACCCCCCCCCCCCTCTACGTACTTTTCCTATAGCAAACCGGGACCAACAAGTGGTATCAGAGCAGCGGTTATTTCGAGCCTCTGCTTTGCATATCCGAAGCGAGTCCCCACTCGCTTCACGTTGTCTCACTGAACCGGATCCTATTTTCCTAAGTGCATCAAAACCTCACCCACGCATATTGCATTTACTGCTGATAGTTTGATATGTCTACATACAGTGCATCAAATCTTCCACAGTTCTCGATCGAAGGATATGAGATATGGAGTTTCCGAGTCGAGAGCTTCCTATGCTCAATCCACGACCGGATGTGGGAAGTCATTGAAGACGGACCAATCGAAATCAAGAAAGCCATATCTGTGGAGGTTCCAGCCACTGAAGGTCGTCCAGCCCACGTTCGACAGCAGTACGTGGAGAAGGATAAGGATGAGTATACTCCAAATGACTTCAAAGTTGCCAACCTCGACAAGATTGCACGCCACACGATGCAGAGCACCATGTCGGACACCTATCTACCACGAATAAGGAAATGTGCAACGGCAAAGGAAATGTGGGAAACCCTAGCCCTCATTTCTCAAGGCACAGACAAAATCAAGGAGAACAAGCTCGTCGTTCAGATGCGGGAGTTTGAAAATCTGGTGATGAAGTCAGGAGAGTCCATCGACGCCTTCGAGCTGAGAGTTACCAACATTACTGCAACTCTCAACTCGCTTGGGAAGGAACTCACAGACAAGGAAGTAAACCTGAAAATAGTCCGTGCTCTCACAAGGAAGTGGCAGACTATGAAGGAACTATATCTAGCTACCAAGGATCTAACGAAGCTCACGCTAGAAGTGCTGTTCTCCGAGCTCAAAGCTCACGAATTTGATCTGAATCGAATGAGCCTCGACGACGAGGATGAAGCGCCCACTACGTCAAAAGGAGTAGCATTCAAAGCTGCCGAAGGGCCAAGCGAGCAGTCGCTAGCCAAGATGACGAGAGAAGAATTGGAAGAACACATTGCGTTCTTATCCAAGAACTTCAACAAGATGAACTCTCGAGTGGGCAAGTACAAAAGATTCTACAAGCAGTACAAAGGGAGGAGCACTGATGCTCGAGAAGGAAAAGGAAAGAGAGAAGAGACGACCAAGACGATCCCGCGCGACATGATGGAAGTGGAGTGTTACCACTGCCACAAGATGGGCCACTACAAATCCGATTGCCCAAAGCTAAGTGCTAAAGAGCGCGAAGAATTGAAGGCCAAGAGGGATGCTCCAAGGCGAGCGCTCGTAGCGAGTGAAGTGCCGGTCGCTACAACTGAAGATCCACCAAGCGACTCAGATGCATTCACCGATCCAAATTCCAGTGATGGTGAGGATCTTGGATTTATGGCGCTCACCGACGAAGAAACAGGAGAGGTATTCTTCTATCCTTCAATCACTTCAATTACACTAGCACACACTGTCAATGAGGAAGATCAATCCTCTTCATGGAGTGAGTTGTTTGACAAGCACCAGAAACTGTCAAGTGACCACGAAGTGGTAAAACAAGCTAACCGAAAGCTAGCCCGTGAGCTTGACGAAGTCAAACTTAATTTAAGGGCTATGACTAGTAAGTTCGAGGATCTCTTCGCTAGACATCAAAGCTTGGAGGGAAGGTATGAAACCCAGTCCACTCTAGTTGCCAAGTTGAATAAAGCATTGTATGCTAGGCAGGCACTAGAGGGCTCGCTTCTGCCTTTTGGTAGGAAAGCTGGCCTTGGATATGAGGGTGGACCTCCCAAGCCGACTGTCTTTGTTGGTGCATCACACACTACACCATCAGTCACTTTGGAATTGCCCACTGCATCCAAAGCGACCACCAACAAGGATAAAGGCAAAGTGGCTGAGAACCCTAAAAGGAAGCCAATAAAGATGTCTATATCTTTAAGGGCAGACCCTAAGGGCAAGCAAAGTTCAACAGTCCCTAGCACTCAACATGCTAAGTCTTACCAATCCAAGGGTAAAGGGAGAACTGTTGAAGCTTCTAAGTCTCAAGTCAAGACACGAGAGACAAAGGATCTACCTCCTAAAAAGAGGAGTAATGTCTATGTGTCACGTTATCCGGACTGGAGATGGTCCAACCGGACTAACATTGAGGGGGAAGATTTTGAAGCTTCCACCGGGCCGCTTCAAATTCCCAAGGTTACTCAAGCGAGTCAGGGTCAAAACCCTAGTTGGACCGCTTCGAGGAAACCAAGCGAGCCGCTTCGACAGACTAGAAACCCTAAGTTAGTCTCTAAACCCAGAGCTAATCCGAAGCGAGTCGCTTCAGGATATAAGCAAAGTGGGAAGAGCATAGGTAGGACTGAAGCGAGCCGCTACCCCCTCTTGCACACACTGTTGCACGTATGAAGCTGCTTCTAGGCAGTACACCAAGTTTTTGAAGGTCGAGAAGCCCAAGACACAAGCTTCATCTCAAAAGAGAGTGAGGCAAGTGTGGGTACCTAAGGGAACTAACCTGCAAGGACCCAAACTGATTTGGGTACCAAAATCTGTCTAATTGCAGGTGAGCGCCGTGGATCCCATGCCAAGTGAAGGTCAACTAGTATGGTACTTGGACAGTGGATGTTCAAGACACATGACCGGCATGAAAGCTCTACTTCGCAACTATATAGAGAAGAAGGGTCCACACGTAACCTTTGGTGACAACTCCCGAGGATGCACCAGGGGATATGGCGCACTGAAAATTGGAAAGCTCACAATTGAAGAAGTCTCCTATGTGGAAGGACTCAAGCACAACCTGCTGTCCATTTCACAGTTTTGTGATAAGGGGTACAGGGTGGAGTTCATCTCCAACAAGTGCATTGTGAAGAGTAAACTCACGTCTCAGATTGTGCTCACTGGAATTAGGCAAAGGAACGTCTACATAGCACAATGGGACAGCTGCAAAGAGGAAACTTGTCTAGTTGCAAGAAGTGCTACAGAAATTGGATGGCTATGGCACAGACGCTTGAACCACCTCAATTTCAAAGCCATCAATCGCTTAGCTCGAAAAGGGTTGGTGCAAGGCATACCGAATGAAGTCTTCATCAAAGACCATCCATGCTCACCATGCCAACGAGGGAAGCAGACAAAGAAGCACTTCGCCAGTCTTGAAGAAGCCTCATCAAAGCGAGTGCTCGAGCTGCTTCACATGGATCTGTTTGGTCCAGTTACTCCAGTTAGTGTAAATGGAAGGAAGTACACTCTAGTTGTAGTCGACGATTTCTCTCGCTACACTTGGGTTGTATTTCTATTCAGCAAGAAGGAGACACTGACCAAACTACCACAACTACTCAAGCGATTGGCGGTGGAAAAGAATCAATCTATCGTGACCATTCGCTCCGACAAAGGCACAGAGTTCCTGAACTCTACAATTGAAGCGTACTGCACGGAGCATGGCATAGCACATCAAACCTCTTCAGCACGCACTCCTCAGCAGAATGGAGTTGCTGAAAGAAGGAATCGAATCATCAAAGAAGCCGTTCGCACCATGATTGCTGACTCAAAGCTTCCGATGAAGTATTGGGCTGAAGCTGCCAACACGGCGTGCTACACACAGAATCGGACGCTTCTCAACAAACGACACGACAAAACACCATATGAAATATGGACAGGGAGAATTCCTAACATATCTTATTTCCATATTTTTGGTTGTAGGGTCTTCATTCACAACAATGGGAAGTCACAGTTGAAAGCCTTTGAAAGCAAAGCAGATGAAGGAGTATTCTTAGGATACTCTACATCTAGCAAAGCCTACAGAGTATTCAACTGTAAAACCCTAATTGTGGAGGAATCACCCCATGTCGTATTTGATGAATCTTCTTTAAGTCTTCCACAGGAACAGGCTCAAGCGATTGAAAAGGATCAAAGCAAGGAACCCTCAAATCAACTCACTTGGGACGTGCTTGATGAAGATGATGAGATCAAGGACTCAAGCGAGCAGGATCCCAAAGGAGAAGTCGAAGCTGCCCACAAGATTCCTGAAGCTAGTACTGGCCAAGCACCCAATCCAGTCGCTTCAGATGGTGAAGCGAGCGACCATGAAGCAGATGAAGATGAAGCTGGCGGATCCAAGCGTGCATGGCTCAAAGATCACTCACCTAGCCAAATCATTGGAGATCCATCCAAGGGTGTAGTGACCAGAAGTCAAGTGTTTGGAGAAAGTGCCATGTTCAGTTGATTTCTCTCAAACATAGAGCCATCAAGCGTGGAGGAAGCCCTAGCCGACTCTAACTGGGTGATCGCCATGCAAGAAGAGCTGAACCAGTTCACTAGAAATGACGTATGGTACCTCGTGGATCGTCCCAAGTTCCAGCATGTTATTGGCACCAAGTGGGTGTTCAAGAACAAGACGGACGAGGATCACAACGTAGTGAGGAACAAGGCGCGACTCGTTGCCAAAGGCTACTGCCAAGAGGAAGGAATCGACTTTGACGAGACCTTCGCTCCAGTGGCACGGCTTGAAGCTATCAAATTGTTTCTAGCCTATGCAGCAGCCAAGAAGTTCAAGGTCTATCAAATGGATGTGAAGAGCGCATTTCTCAACGGTGAACTCAAGGAAGAAGTGTATGTGGAGCAGCCACCGGGTTTCGAGCAGGGAGATAAAGTGTATCGCTTGAAGAAAGCCCTGTATGGGTTGAAGCAAGCTCCCAGAGCTTGGTATGATACACTCTCTCAATTCCTAGTGGACAATGGATTCCAAAAGGGAAAAATAGATCGGACCCTCTTCACCATCAATCATGGAGAAGATATGCTTTGGGTTCAGATCTACGTGGACGACATCATATTTGGGTCACCAAACCAGTCGCTTAGCGAGAAGTTTGGAGAGCTGATGAAGACCAAATATGAAATGTCGATGATTGGCTTGATGAGCTGCTTTCTAGGTCTTCAAGTGAAGCAGCAGGATAATGGAATTTTCATAAATCAAGCCAAGTACACTAGAGATATGCTTGCCAAGTTTGGTGTTCAACATGCTAAAGCTGTGAAGATTCCTATGAATACCAACTGGAAGATGGAGCCAGATGAAGGAGGAAAATCTGTAGATCCTACAGATTATCGTGCCCTAATCGGGTCACTTCTCTATCTCACTGCAAGTAGGCCAGATATTGCTTTTGCAGTCGGAGTCTGCGCTCGCTTCCAAAGCAACCCCAAGCACAGCCATCTTGAAGCTGCCAAAAGGATTCTTCGATATTTGAAGGGCACTATCAACATGGGTCTGTGGTATCCAGCGGAGGACAATTTGGAGCTCACTGGATACTCCGATGCTGACTATGGAGGGTGCCGAGTCGATAGGAAGTCAACTTCGGGCACATGTCAGTTCTTGGGAAGCAAGCTGATCTCGTGGTTCTCAAAGAAGCAAACAAGCGTAGCTACTTCAACAACAGAAGCTGAATACATGGCCGCTGGAAGCTGTTGTTCCCAAATCCTATGGCTTCGTCAACAGTTGAAGGACTACAAAGTTGAAGCGAATGAAATTCCGATCTTCTGCGACAACAACAGTGCCATATGTATCTCGCAGAATCCAGTGCTTCACACCAGGTGCAAGCATGTGGAAATTCGACATCATTTCATTCGTGATCATGTCGAGAAAAAGGATATCAAGCTCGAGAAAATCCATACCGATTTCCAGCGAGCAGATATCCTCACCAAGCCTCTAGCTGAGTCTCGATTCAATCAGCTATGCATGGAATTAGGGTTATTAGACCCTGATGAAGAATGCTAGTTCCAGGATGCACGAAGGAGTGTTCGCTTGTTCTCTTGTGCGTCACTCGCTTCGGATCTTCACCAACTCAAGCGAGCCACTTCAAATCTCACTCGCTTGAAGAAAATGAAGTTAGGTGGAGATAGGTGGAGTATTGGAAGAAGTTCCCTACCAACTTATTGGAATTGTTAAGTATATGGTTAAGGGGGAACTAATGCTTACTCTCGGAGCAAGCTACTTCCAAAGCGAGCAAAGAATGCTGCTATCTCGAATTCTGCATCGCTTCAATTTGCCCTAGCTTGGGTCAAAGCGAGCCGACTGCAGATTCATTCTTTAGAATGTAGGAAAGCTTGAAGGTTTACCTTTTTATACAAAAGGTTGCAGGGCTGGTGACATGCTTCTGCGTAAAATACGAGATTGTCTTGTCAGAGCATTCTCATTGTCATCCTGTCCATTTCTGCTCTGAGATAAGGACTTGTACTCATCCCCCATTCGTCGTGAATAAGTACACTTACGTGATGCTCCCTTCGGGTTGTAGTAAGCTTGTGTACTTTATTCATTTTCTCCCCCATTCACTTCGATGGAGGACTCTCTAATTCGTAGAGGAAGATGAATGCCATGAAGATGAATGCCATGAAGATCTAATTCAACGTGTAGTATTCAACAAGTCTCCAACAAGTGGTATCAATCTCCTACGAAGTGAGATTGACTGGTAAGCGTTTCAATTTTAAGTACACAAAGTGAGCTGAAGCGTGCTAGAAACCTTCACTCACTACGTGGAAAATATAAAGTGAATCTGACACAAATACAAAGAGGAAAACATTCTTGTTTATCCTCGAAGTATGTAAGTCAGAAACATTTTAAAATTAAGCAAAGAAATTCAATTTCTTACTCCAATCGCTTCTGATGGCCAAGCGAGTGTTTCGTCACTCAAAGCTAGCCATCGCAAGCGAGTGCGGAACAGTCACTCAAGCGAATGCCTCTCAAGCGAGTCAAGCCGTAGCGGCCCAACTCGAAGCGAGCGGGCATGAAGCGAGTATGAGCTGTCTGCACTCGAGTGCAATTTTACTTTCTGCTGTGCATTTAATGCAGGTGCAGGAACGACGAAAATAACGGGCGCGTGTTCACACGTTTGAATTTGAAGTGGGAAAAGGCGGAGAAGATCCAGCCGTCGAATCTCAACAGCCCCCAATCTGGAGCTGTTCGATTAACGCCGTATACAACAAGCCAACCATAGAAGGCCACGTGGCGACGCCGAGCAAGTGGCGGTTCACTTTTACTGTGGTGACGCCGGACACGTCAGATCCATCACCGCACGTCCGCCGCCTACCTACAAGATTTTCGGAGTTATTACCGTCCTACCCCTGCCACGTCAGCCATAACCTAACTCTATATATATGGGACGAGGCAGAACTGCAGAACCTTTCACAGCCTTCTAAATTTGCCATTCTCGTGCTAGATCTGCAATTACTCTGCAACTCACGAGTCTCAACCCTTTCTACTTCATCGTTAAAATTTTCTTCAAATTCTTTCAAAATCCACCATGGGCAAGAAAAAGAATACAGAGACGATGGAGCAGTTCATGACAAATGTTGGCGAGCACATCAACGTCGAGCCCCATCTCGACCCTATTGTCATCGAAAGAAATGGTTTCTTCCGAAGAGCCGTGACCACGGCCGGTCTTTGGAAGTTTATAACGTTGGTGCCGACGAAGGTTCTGGCAAAGGCAGTGGGAGAAATCCTACTGAACTTGAGGAAGGAACAAAATACTTCCTCATTCACTGATCCACAAACCAGCAAGCCGGTGGAGGTGGATATGAGTGAGCTCATCGGGGTGTTCGATCTGCCGAGAGAAGGAGGAGACTCACTGTTAGATTTGGGTCTCTCGGCCGGGGTGCAGTATGTTCGATTTGCAGCCGACGGAGCAGATCCGAATTTCAAGGAAGCCAATATTCGCAAAAGTTTGAAGAACCCTTTCAACCTCATCTGCGAACTCTTTACGAAGAGCATCGCATGCTATGTGGGATCTCTCGATACGCTGTCGGAGACGAAACTGATCGGCACCGCCATGATCGTCGACAGTCTTGCCGGAACAAAATTTAACTGGCACGGGTGGTTCCTCAAGCAAATCTACGAGGCTGCTGAAGATTTCGCGTTCGTTCCAGGAACTGCGAATAAGATTCTTCGCAAAGGAAAATTGAAATTCTTTTCGAGACTGTCAGTCGCACTGGAGATGAAGTTTCCAGAGAAAAGATGGCCGGATTCCGACATGACCATATACAACAAGCAGACAATCTTCTACGATTCGTGGAGGAAAACCAAGACTCTAATGGATCTGGGACTTCTGGAAGTTGAAGTGCCCATTGCAAGACCAGTTGCCGAAAGGCAAGCTGAAGAAGGCCAAGTGAGGCCGGTCGCTTCACCCGGGAAGCGAGCCGCGCCGAAGCGAGGCAAGAAGACGAAGCGAGTCGCTTTGCTTGTCCAAGAAAGCGAGGCGGTGGAGAAGCCGCTTGAGGACATTGAAGCGACTCAAACCCAAACTCAAAACCAACCTTTAACCCAATCACCCCCACTTCAAATCCAAGCCCAGTCCACCCAAATACCAGAACCCCAATCTTCATCAACCCAACAACCACTAAAACAGATAACCCCCCTCTCTCCCCATGAAGAAGAGTCAGCATCTTCTTTTCACATTTCCACTGTTCCATTCCTCAGCATAGATGAAGCTGCTGCCTACACTTCATTCACCACACTTCAATCCCAGCCGATACAACCACCACCCACCGAAACCATTCAAATTTCCGAAACCCAGGAAACCTCATCACCTACCCAATCCCCCTCGACATCGGTAGCTACAGCCGATACCGCCCAAACCATAGGAGAACTTCCCATCATCCCTCAATTCATAACCCCTGCCCTCACCAAACACAAGCGGGCTCTCGAACGCTATGTTCGAGACAGAGAGCAAGCTGCTGAAACAATCAACCTTCGCTACAATCTTCGCTCCGCGAATGTTGAATGGAGCGACGTATTTTACACCAACGTAGTCGACTTTCTGACGTACATCACGTACCGAGGAACGGAGTACTACAAAATTTTCAGACTCCTCAAAGCCTTCACAGAAGAGGAATTGATTCAAATGGAGGCCAAGACACTCAACTTCATAGGCGAAAATGGCTTCCATGCCTTCCTTGAAGGGACCAGCTTCTGGGAGAAGCTGGATGCCAAGGTGAAAGAATCATATCCACTCGCCACGGTTCCGAAGCGAGTGCCCTCATTCCATGAGAGAAAGCTCATCAGGGAGTACAAGGAGGAGGTGGAGTTGAAAGATGCTGAGATTGCTAGTCTCCAAAGCGAGATTACGAAGAAGAGTGAAGAGATGGAGAGGAAGGCGGGGGAGGTCATCAGTCTTAGAGAAGACTTTGACAGGAAGAAAAGGGAATTGGAGGGAAAGGTGGAGGAGAAGGATAGGCTTCTAGAGGAGAAAGAGAAGGCGCTGGAGGCGCAGGTGAAGCTAGTGGATGATAACACCAAAACCATCACCGAACTCAAGGGCTTGCTTGAGGCAGAAAGAAGCCGCTTGAGGGAGGTTAATGCCAAATTAATTGCTCTAGTCAAAGAGAAGAAGGTGTTAGAGAAGGAAGTGAAGGAGCTGAAGGAGAAGGTGGAGAATAGGGAAGGAGAGTTAGTGATGAAGGGAAGCGAGCTCCTCAATACCAAAAAGGCTCTTGACTCACTTCGAACTGAGTTGAAGGGAGTCAAGGATGAGAGTGCAATTGACAAGAGAGAACTGGAGAGTCTGAGGAGCAGTGCACAGGCTCTTGACTTGAAGAATGCTGAACTGACAATCCTACTGCAGAAAGTCAAGAGACTGAAAGAAACTCTCACAGTAAGGATCACTGCAGATGCCGAATTTCACAACTCTCTCAATCGGAGGGAAAGGAGGCTTGCCGCAATGAAGGCAGAACTTGAAGCTTCCAAGGAACACTTGGAACTCACTCTTCAAGAAGAAACGAAGAAAATCACCAAAGCCGTCGAAGCGGAGCTGGAGGCTCGCTTCAGAGAGGTAGAGCCATTAGAGAGTATGATGGCGTCAGTTGTTGAGAGAGAAAGGCAGTGCAAATATCTGCTTGAAGAGATAAGCATCAAGACTGCTGAACTAGTGGCGCCCTCCATGGATAAAACCCAGCAGATGCTTCAAGCTATCTTCAATACAGTCAACTCTCTTCAACAATCCTTTTCTGGAAAGTCTATCATCCTAACCCCGGCAGTGATGATGCCAAAAAGGGGGAAGGACAAATGAGGGAAGGACAGCTTCAAGGAGGAGGAGTTGGAGGTTTAGGGGGAAGTAGTATTGGAGTGGAAAGAATGTTGCAGGGAGGCAGTAGTGATGGAGGTGTTGAGGAGGATGTAGATGAAGCGAGGGCTCTGGGCAAGAAAAAGCTCACGGAGGAGGAGTTAATGAAAAAGCCCGAAGAGCCCAGCAGGCCGCTTCAAGAGAAAATGCTGAGTGCTTCTATTGCACGGCATCCTCCAGTGACTGTAATTACGAAAAGGAAAAGAGGGTGCAGGTGGAGAAGGATGCTGCCTTGGCGTGGGAGATGGAGCAGCTGTTTAAACTAACCAAAAATTCTATTGCTGCAGGTGCTTCATCCAGTTCCCAAGCGGCCGCTACACCCAAAGCGCCCGCTTCAGCCGCCGCGCCAACTTCGACAGCCGCAATCACTACGACTACTGCTATACTCACTTCGTCAGCAGTCGTCCCCTTAAGTGCTGCCAAGAAGGACATGCCACCTCCCCCACCACCGAAGCAGCCATTGAAGCGAGCTGCCCCAGATTCTAAGCAAGATGACCCCGAGGCCAAGCGCCAAAAGGCCATGCAAGCAGCTGCTTCAAAAGCTGGAAGAGAGGAGAGGAAGAGAAAGGAAAGAGAAGAGGGAAGGAGCAAAGGCGAGAGGAAGAAGAGGAGTAATGAAAGGCGACTCCAAGTGATCGACGCACGGATCGAGGAACACTTCAGTGAAGTGTTACTCATCCAATCTTCACTAGTGCGCAGCGCCTTCATCCCTCTTATGCCAGAAGAGTCCGAAGCATGTGAAGCTCAAGCCATATTTGATGCATGCGACGTGACTACAAAGGAGATGGTTGAGTCTGGCCGATATCCTCTCAAGGAGGAGCAAGATTACATTCGCAAACGACTCAATGCGAAGCGTCCATCGTGGAACAGCGAGTCGGGAGCAAAATTCAAAAAGACTATGGCTCAACTGTCAAGCAGGTCAGAGGAGGAGTTGGCCAAACGGAGGGATGAGCACCTGGACGGAAGGAAAATCGAGGATTTCATTCCGAGAGATCTGCTCGAGCTGTGGCTGTACTACAAAGACCTATTTATCAAAGCCTATTATTTCTGGGAGGTAGTGCCGCTGCAAAATGAGTGTTCTCGAATAAGTGCTCTCAACAACTTCCTTGCCACCTATGATGACAGATTGCGCCGCAAAATCTTTACAATGGCTGAACAAGCAGAGCCCAAGCCAGTTGTTGTCAAGGTACCAGCTTTAAAGGAATTCCCCATGCCTTATCATCCAGGCACGGACGTTCCTAACAGAGGAATAATTGATGAGGAAGTAACTGAAGCCTTCAGGCTGGAGAGTGCATGGAGAAATCCTAGTATCCACACAGTAGACTCTATGGAATCGAGAGTTCTATCAGCTTACGTGGATACTGCTGCTGTTGAAGAAGAGGAGAAGAAGGAGGAAGAAGGAAAGGAGAAGGAGAAGGAGGATGAAGCTGCAGGAAACCCTTGAGTTTCAAGCTTCTTAATATATCTTTTTGTGAACTGCTTGTTCATCTATCTCATTTCAATTTCTGTCTCCTCTGTGTCATTTACTCGCTTTGTGAATGACTTTACATTTTTGCTACAAACTCATTAATTTAACCGAAAAAAAAAAGAAAAAGAAAGGGAATGAACTTAAAAAAAAATTAATTACAAACGAAACTGCAAAGGAAGCAGTCGCTTGGAGTTCCCTTCACGGTTAGATAGACTAGATTTATTTTTATCTAAGTCGTATGGGTTTTGGCATCATCAAAAAGGGGGAAATTGTTGGGAATTGTTAAGAACGAATATGTTAAGGGGGAACCTATAAGGGATATTTTAGTATTTTGATTTAATCCCAAAACCCCAAAGCGTTCTGTTCCCAAGTGACCCATTTTGATGTAGTTAGAATTTTTCTAAAAGCCTACTCTGTTAGGATGGCTCTTTTATTTTGCTTAGATTAGGCCTCAAAAGTTCAAGTGAAGGCCACTCGCTTGAGTGTGTTTTTCAAAGCGAAGCAAGCCAAGCAAACTGAAGTGAAGCGTGCCGAAGAATAGCGAAGCGAAGCGAAGCAAAGCGAGCGCTACAGTGGAATCAAGTGAATCCACTAAAGCAAAGCGAAGCGTGCGCTACAAAGAAAAGTCGAAGCAAGTCAACGCTGGTCAATATTCACTTAAAAAGTTTCTCGGGAAAATTATTCCCAAGTGACTCACTACAAATATGACCGCGAAGCGACTCACTTCAGAGCGGCCGCTACAACTTCAAAGCGAAGCGAGCCACTACCTACCAGAAAGCGACAGCGCAAATTCCCGCTCCGAATTTGAACTCCAGTCAACTGGAGATCTTCGCATTTATTACGAGATCTCCACGTGTCGACTCAAGAGAGGAGCAGAGGAGTTGACTGCCAGGCCGACAAGGCGCCGTAACAGTACTGGGTCGCTCCAGTTACTGTTGAAATTGGAACTTAGCCATTTCCGGCAAAAATCCAAAACTGCGCATCTGAAAAGTAGCCAGCCTGTGCAAGTACTGTCGAGAGGTGGAGGGACAAGGCCACCAACCAAGCAACGGATCTCAGCCAGCCCTCCGCCTATAAATACTGAAGGATCACAACGTGAAGAAGTAGAACACTACTTGAGCATTCGAGCGCCTACTGCAAACAAACACTCCCAGCTTTCATAGCAATCTTCGAGTCTTTGTTTTCCAGTGTTCTCCGAGTTTCCAGTTCATCGGAACTCGTCTTCACAACCTTCACACTTAGAGTCTAAGCCCATTCCATATCCAAGCTTAGAAGAAGAGTTCTAGCCATCTTTGCACTTACTGTAAAGAGCTCTTCATAGTGTGTTTCGTCAACCAAAAACCCTAAACTCTGTCTGTTAGGTTTTTGAGTGTCGTCGTTAGGTTGTCCAGATCCAAGGCCCTTCTTTCATCGATTGAAGAAGCCTCGATCGTAGAGTTGAGATCCAAGCTTACACTTACATCATTTGTGTAAAGCTCGATCGAAGCTAGGCTGTAAGGAGAGCCCGTAATCTCCCTGTCTGTACGACTGAAGCGAGTGAAGCTTCTAGTCTAGTTAGGTTTTTGGTGTGAACCCGGAATCACCCAGCGTCTGTCAGATCCAGGCGAGTGAAGCCCGATCTCGACCAGGTTTTTGAAGGACCCGTAACCTTCAAGTTCTTGAGTGAAGAGAACAGTTGTCGTCATGCAACAAAGTGGACGTAGGAGCGTTATCTCCGAACCACTATAAATCTTCGTGTCGTATCTCTCTAACCCTAAACTCTCTACTTTGTTTATCCATTGCACGTGCATCTAAACAACTTAATTTGAATATTTTAATTACTTAGGAAAAGATCATAGCTCACCAAATTCCGCACAAACGAGTAAAGACTCCCTCTTGATCAAGTGCTCACTTCGGTCAAGTAGGCAAGCTACGTACTGTAGATCTAGCTTCAGCTAGGTCTTAAGTTTCAAAAAGAGCTCTTTACTTGTCACTCTGAGTTAAGGGATTTGAAGTTGAAAAACTTCAAAATACGTATTCACCCCCCCCCCCCCTCTACGTATTTTCCCATTAACAAACCGGGACCAACAAGTGGTATCAGAGCCAGGTTCTTTCGAGCCTCTGCTTTGCATATCCGAAGCGAGTTCCCACTCGCTTCACGTTGTCTCACTGAACCGGATCCTATTTTCCTAAGTGCATCAAAACCTCACCCACGCATATTGCATTTACTGCTGATAGTTTGCTATGTCTACATACAGTGCATCAAACCTTCCACAGTTCTCGATCGAAGGATACGAGATATGGAGTTTTCGAGTCGAGAGCTTCCTATCCTCAATCCACGACCGGATGTGGGAAGTCATTGAGGACGGACCAATCGAAATCAAGAAAGCCATATCTGTGGAGGTTCCAGCCGCTGAAGGTCGTCCAGCCCACGTTCGACAACAGTACGTGGAGAAGGATAAGGATGAGTATACTCCAAATGACTTCAAAGTTGCCAACCTCGACAAGATTGCACGCCACACGATGCAGAGCACCGTGTCGGACGCCTATCTACCACGAATAAGGAAATGTGCAACGGCAAAGGAAATGTGGGAAACCCTAGCCCTCATTTCTCAAGGCACAGACAAAATCAAGGAGAACAAGCTCGCCGTTCAGATGCGGGAGTTTGAAAATCTGGTGATGAAGTCAGGAGAGTCCATCGACGCCTTCGAGCTGAGAGTTACCAACATTACTGCAACTCTCAACTCGCTTGGGAAGGAACTCACAGACAAGGAAGTAAACCTGAAAATAGTCCGTGCTCTCACAAGGAAGTGGCAGACTATGAAGGAACTATATCTAGCTACCAAGGATCTAACGAAGCTCACGCCAGAAGTGCTGTTCTCCGAGCTCAAAGCTCACGAATTTGATCTGAATCGAATGAGCCTCGACGACGAGGATGAAGCGCCCACTACGTCAAAAGGAGTAGCATTCAAAGCTGCCGAAGGGCCAAGCGAGCAGTCGCTAGCCAAGATGACGAGAGAAGAATTGGAAGAACACATTGCGTTCTTATCCAAGAACTTCAACAAGATGAACTCTCGAGTGGGCAAGTACAAAAGATTCTACAAGCAGTACAAAGGGAGGAGCACTGATGCTCGAGAAGGAAAAGGAAAGAGAGAAGAGACGACCAAGACGATCCCGCGCGACATGATGGAAGTGGAGTGTTACCACTGCCACAAGATGGGCCACTACAAATCCGATTGCCCAAAGCTAAGTGCTAAAGAGCGCGAAGAATTGAAGGCCAAGAGGGATGCTCCAAGGCGAGCGCTCGTAGCGAGTGAAGTGCCGGTCGCTACAACTGAAGATCCACCAAGCGACTCAGATGCATTCACCGATCCAAATTCCAGTGATGGTGAGGATCTTGGATTTATGGCGCTCACCGACGAAGAAACAGGAGAGGTATTCTTCTATCCTTCAATCACTTCAATTACACTAGCACACACTGTCAATGAGGAAGATCAATCCTCTTCATGGAGTGAGTTGTTTGACAAGCACCAGAAACTGTCAAGTGACCACGAAGTGGTAAAACAAGCTAACCGAAAGCTAGCCCGTGAGCTTGACGAAGTCAAACTTAATTTAAGGGCTATGACTAGTAAGTTCGAGGATCTCTTCGCTAGACATCAAAGCTTGGAGGGAAGGTATGAAACCCAGTCCACTCTAGTTGCCAACTTGAATAAAGCATCGTATGCTAGGCAGGCACTAGAGGGCTCGCTTCTGCCTTTTGGTAGGAAAGCTGGCCTTGGATATGAGGGTGGACCTCCCAAGCCGACTGTCTTTGTTGGTGCATCACACACTACACCATCAGTCACTTTGGAATTGCCCACTGCATCCAAAGCGACCACCAACAAGGATAAAGGCAAAGTGGCTGAGAACCCTAAAAGGAAGCCAATAAAGATGTCTATATCTTTAAGGGCAGACCCTAAGGGCAAGCAAAGTTCAACAGTCCCTAGCACTCAACATGCTAAGTCTTACCAATCCAAGGGTAAAGGGAGAACTGTTGAAGCTTCTAAGTCTCAAGTCAAGACACGAGAGACAAAGGATCTACCTCCTAAAAAGAGGAGTAATGTCTATGTGTCACGTTATCCGGACTGGAGATGGTCCAACCGGACTAACATTGAGGGGGAAGATTTTGAAGCTTCCACCGGGCCGCTTCAAATTCCCAAGGTTACTCAAGCGAGTCAGGGTCAAAACCCTAGTTGGACCGCTTCGAGGAAACCAAGCGAGCCGCTTCGACAGACTAGAAACCCTAAGTTAGTCTCTAAACCCAGAGCTAATCCGAAGCGAGTCGCTTCAGGATATAAGCAAAGTGGGAAGAGCATAGGTAGGACTGAAGCGAGCCGCTACCCCTCTTGCACACACTGTTGCACGTATGAAGCTGCTTCTAGGCAGTACACCAAGTTTTTGAAGGTCGAGAAGCCCAAGACACAAGCTTCATCTCAAAAGAGAGTGAGGCAAGTGTGGGTACCTAAGGGAACTAACCTGCAAGGACCCAAACTGATTTGGGTACCAAAATCTGTCTAATTGCAGGTGAGCGTCGTGGATCCCATGCCAAGTGAAGGTCAACTAGTATGGTACTTGGACAGTGGATGTTCAAGACACATGGCCGGCATGAAAGCTCTACTTCACAACTATATAGAGAAGAAGGGTCCACACGTAACCTTTGGTGACAACTCCCGAGGATGCACCAGGGGATATGGCGCACTGAAAATTGGAAAGCTCACAATTGAAGAAGTCTCCTATGTGGAAGGACTCAAGCACAACCTGCTGTCCATTTCACAGTTTTGTGATAAGGGGTACAGGGTGGAGTTCATCTCCAACAAGTGCATTGTGAAGAGTAAACTCACGTCTCAGATTGTGCTCACTGGAATTAGGCAAAGGAACGTCTACATAGCACAATGGGACAGCTGCAAAGAGGAAACTTGTCTAGTTGCAAGAAGTGCTACAGAAATTGGATGGCTATGGCACAGACGCTTGAACCACCTCAATTTCAAAGCCATCAATCGCTTAGCTCGAAAAGGGTTGGTGCAAGGCATACCGAATGAAGTCATCATCAAAGACCATCCATGCTCACCATGCCAACGAGGGAAGCAGACAAAGAAGCACTTCGCCAGTCTTGAAGAAGCCTCATCAAAGCGAGTGCTCGAGCTGCTTCACATGGATCTGTTTGGTCCAGTTACTCCAGTTAGTGTAAATGGAAGGAAGTACACTCTAGTTGTAGTCGACGATTTCTCTCGCTACACTTGGGTTGTATTTCTATTCAGCAAGAAGGAGACACTGACCAAACTACCACAACTACTCAAGCGATTGGCGGTGGAAAAGAATCAAGCTTTCGTGACCATTCGCTCCGACAAAGGCACAGAGTTCCTGAACTCTACAATTGAAGCGTACTGCACGGAGCATGGCATAGCACATCAAACCTCTTCAGCACGCACTCCTCAGCAGAATGGAGTTGCTGAAAGAAGGAATCGAATCATCAAAGAAGCCGTTCGCACCATGATTGCTGACTCAAAGCTTCCGATGAAGTATTGGGCTGAAGCTGCCAACACGGCCTGCTACACACAGAATCGGACGCTTCTCAACAAACGGCACGACAAAACACCATATGAAATATGGATAGGGAGAATTCCTAACATATCTTATTTCCATATTTTTGGTTGTAGGGTCTTCATACACAACAATGGGAAGTCACAGTTGAAAGCCTTTGAAAGCAAAGCAGATGAAGGAGTATTCTTAGGATACTCTACATCTAGCAAAGCCTACAGAGTATTCAACTGTAAAACCCTAATTGTGGAGGAATCACCCCATGTCGTATTTGATGAATCTTCTTTAAGTCTTCCACAGGAACAGGCTCAAGCGATTGAAAAGGATCAAAGCAAGGAACCCTCAAATCAACTCACTTGGGACGTGCTTGATGAAGATGATGAGATCAAGGACTCAAGCGAGCAGGATCCCAAAGGAGAAGTCGAAGCTGCCCACAAGATTCCTGAAGCTAGTACTGGCCAAGCACCCAATCCAGTCGCTTCAGATGGTGAAGCGAGCGACCAGGAAGCAGATGAAGATGAAGCTGGCGGATCCAAGCGTGCATGGCTCAAAGATCACTCACCTAGCCAAATCATTGGAGATCCATCCAAGGGTGTAGTGACCAGAAGTCAAGTGTTTGGAGAAAGTGCCATGTTCAGTTGCTTTCTCTCAAACATAGAGCCATCAAGCGTGGAGGAAGCCCTAGCCGACTCTAACTGGGTGATCGCCATGCAAGAAGAGCTGAACCAGTTCACTAGAAATGACGTATGGTACCTCGTAGATCGTCCCAAGTTCCAGCATGTTATTGGCACCAAGTAGGTGTTCAAGAACAAGACGGACGAGGATCACAACGTAGTGAGGAACAAGGCGCGACTCGTTGCCAAAGGCTACTGCCAAGAGGAAGGAATCGACTTTGACGAGACCTTCGCTCCAGTGGCACGGCTTGAAGCTATCAAATTGTTTCTAGCCTATGCAGCAGCCAAGAAGTTCAAGGTCTATCAAATGGATGTGAAGAGCGCATTTCTCAACGGTGAACTCAAGGAAGAAGTGTATGTGGAGCAGCCACCGGGTTTCGAGCAGGGAGATAAAGTGTATCGCTTGAAGAAAGCCCTGTATGGGTTGAAGCAAGCTCCCAGAGCTTGGTATGATACACTCTCTCAATTCCTAGTGGACAATGGATTCCAAAAGGGAAAAATAGATCGGACCCTCTTCACCATCAATCATGGAGAAGATATGCTTTGGGTTCAGATCTACGTGGACGACATCATATTTGGGTCACCAAACCAGTCGCTTAGCGAGAAGTTTGGAGAGCTGATGAAGACCAAATATGAAATGTCGATGATTGGCTTGATGAGCTGCTTTCTAGGTCTTCAAGTGAAGCAGCAGGATAATGGAATTTTCATAAATCAAGCCAAGTACACTAGAGATATGCTTGCCAAGTTAGGTGTTCAACATGCTAAAGCTGTGAAGATTCCTATGAATACCAACTGGAAGATGGAGCCAGACGAAGGAGGAAAATCTGTAGATCCTACAGATTATCGTGCCCTAATCGGGTCACTTCTCTATCTCACTGCAAGTAGGCCAGATATTGCTTTTGCAGTCGGAGTCTGCGCTCGCTTCCAAAGCAACCCCAAGCACAGCCATCTTGAAGCTGCCAAAAGGATTCTTCGATATTTGAAGGGCACTATCAACATGGGTCTGTGGTATCCAGCGGAGGACAATTTGGAGCTCACTGGATACTCCGATGCTGACTATGGAGGGTGCCGAGTCGATAGGAAGTCAACTTCGGGCACATGTCAGTTCTTGGGAAGCAAGCTGATCTCGTGGTTCTCAAAGAAGCAAACAAGCGTAGCTACTTCAACAACAGAAGCTGAATACATGGCCGCTGGAAGCTGTTGTTCTCAAATCCTATGGCTTCGTCAACAGTTGAAGGACTACAAAGTTGAAGCGAATGAAATTCCGATCTTCTGCGACAACAACAGTGCCATATGTATCTCGCAGAATCCAGTGCTTCACACCAGGTGCAAGCATGTGGAAATTCGACATCATTTCATTCGTGATCATGTCGAGAAAAAGGATATCAAGCTCGAGAAAATCCATACCGATTTCCAGCGAGCAGATATCCTCACCAAGCCTCTAGCTGAGTCTCGATTCAATCAGCTATGCATGGAATTAGGGTTATTAGACCCTGGTGAAGAATGCTAGTTCCAGGATGCACGAAGGAGTGTTCGCTTGTTCTCTTGTGCGTCACTCGCTTCGGATCTTCACCAACTCAAGCGAGCCACTTCAAATCTCACTCGCTTGAAGAAAATGAAGTTAGGTGGAGATAGATGGAGTATTGGAAGAAGTTCCCTACCAACTTATTGGAATTTTTAAGTATATGGTTAAGGGGGAACTAATGCTTACTCTCGGAGCAAGCTACTTCCAAAGCGAGCAAAGAATGCTGCTATCTCGAATTCTGCATCGCTTCAATTTGCCCTAGCTTGGGTCAAAGCGAGCCGACTGCAGATTCATTCTTTAGAATGTAGGAAAGCTTGAAGGTTTACCTTTTTATACAAAAGGTTGCAGGGCTGGTGACATGCTTCTGCGTAAAATACGAGATTGTCTTGTCAGAGCATTCTCATTGTCATCCTGTCCATTTCTGCTCTAAGATAAGGACTTGTACTCATCCCCCATTCGTCGTGAATAAGTACACTTACGTGATGCTCCCTTCGGGTTGTAGTAAGCTTGTGTACTTTATTCATTTTCTCCCCCATTCACTTCGATGGAGGACTCTCTAATTCGTAGAGGAAGATGAATGCCATGAAGATGAATGCCATGAAGATCTAATTCAACGTGTAGTATTCAACAAGTCTCCAACAAGTGGTATCAATCTCCTACGAAGTGAGATTGACTGGTAAGCGTTTCAATTTTAATTACACAAAGTGAGCTAAAGCGTGCTAGAAACCTTCACTCACTACGTGGAAAATATAAAGTGAATCTGACACAAATACAAAGAGGAAAACATTCTTGTTTATCCTCGAAGTATGTAAGTCAGAAACATTTTAAAATTAAGCAAAGAAATTCAATTTCTTACTCCAATCGCTTCTGATGGCCAAGCGAGTGCTTCGTCACTCAAAGCTAGCCATCGCAAGCGAGTGCGGAACAGTCACTCAAGCGAATGCCTCTCAAGCGAGTCAAGCCGTAGCGGCCCAACTCGAAGCGAGCGGGCATGAAGCGAGTATGAGCTGTCTGCACTCGAGTGCAATTTTACTTTCTGCTGTGCATTTAATGCAGGTGCAGGAACGACGAAAATAACGGGCGCGTGTTCACACGTTTGAATTTGAAGCGGGAAAAGGCGGAGAAGATCCAGCCGTCGAATCTCAACAGCCCCCAATCTGGAGCTGTTCGATTAACGCCGTATACGACAAGCCAACCATAGAAGGCCACGTGGCGACGCCGAGCAAGTGGCGGTTCACTTTTACTGTGGTGAGGCCGGACACGTCAGATCCATCACCGCACGTCCGCCGCCTACCTACAAGATTTTCGGCGTTATTACCGTCCTACCCCTGCCACGTCAGCCATAACCTAACTCTATATATATGGGACGAGGCAGAACTGCAGAACCTTTCACAGCCTTCTAAATTTGCCATTCTCGTGCTAGATCTGCAATTACTCTGCAACTCACGAGTCTCAACCCTTTCTACTTCATCGTTAAAATTTTCTTCAAATTCTTTCAAAATCCACCATGGGCAAGAAAAAGAATACAGAGACGATGGAGCAGTTCATGACAAATGTTGGCGAGCACATCAACGTCGAGCCCCATCTCGACCCTATTGTCATCGAAAGAAATGGTTTCTTCCGAAGAGCCGTGACCACGGCCGGTCTTTGGAAGTTTATAACGTTGGTGCCGACGAAGGTTCTGGCAAAGGCAGTGGGAGAAATCCTACTGAACTTGAGGAAGGAACAAAATACTTCCTCATTCACTGATCCACAAACCAGCAAGCCGGTGGAGGTGGATATGAGTGAGCTCATCGGGGTGTTCGATCTGCCGAGAGAAGGAGGAGACTCACTGTTAGATTTGGGTCTCTCGGCCGGGGTGCAGTATGTTCGATTTGCAGCCGACGGAGCAGATCCGAATTTCAAGGAAGCCAATATTCGCAAAAGTTTGAAGAACCCTTTCAACCTCATCTGCGAACTCTTTACGAAGAGCATCGCATGCTATGTGGGATCTCTCGATACGCTGTCGGAGACGAAACTGATCGGCACCGCCATGATCGTCGACAGTCTTGCCGGAACAAAATTTAACTGGCACGGGTGGTTCCTCAAGCAAATCTACGAGGCTGCTGAAGATTTCGCGTTCGTTCCAGGAACTGCGAATAAGATTCTTCGCAAAGGAAAATTGAAATTCTTTTCGAGACTGTCAGTCGCACTGGAGATGAAGTTTCCAGAGAAAAGATGGCCGGATTCCGACATGACCATATACAACAAGCAGACAATCTTCTACGATTCGTGGAGGAAAACCAAGACTCTAATGGATCTGGGACTTCTGGAAGTTGAAGTGCCCATTGCAAGACCAGTTGCCGAAAGGCAAGCTGAAGAAGGCCAAGTGAGGCCGGTCGCTTCACCCGGGAAGCGAGCCGCGCCGAAGCGAGGCAAGAAGACGAAGCGAGTCGCTTTGCTTGTCCAAGAAAGCGAGGCGGTGGAGAAGCCGCTTGAGGACATTGAAGCGACTCAAACCCAAACTCAAAACCAACCTTTAACCCAATCACCCCCACTTCAAATCCAAGCCCAGTCCACCCAAATACCAGAACCCCAATCTTCATCAACCCAACAACCACTAAAACAGATAACCCCCCTCTCTCCCCATGAAGAAGAGTCAGCATCTTCTTTTCACATTTCCACTGTTCCATTCCTCAGCATAGATGAAGCTGCTGCCTACACTTCATTCACCACACTTCAATCCCAGCCGATACAACCACCACCCACCGAAACCATTCAAATTTCCGAAACCCAGGAAACCTCATCACCTACCCAATCCCCCTCGACATCGGTAGCTACAGCCGATACCGCCCAAACCATAGGAGAACTTCCCATCATCCCTCAATTCATAACCCCTGCCCTCACCAAACACAAGCGGGCTCTCGAACGCTATGTTCGAGACAGAGAGCAAGCTGCTGAAACAATCAACCTTCGCTACAATCTTCGCTCCGCGAATGTTGAATGGAGCGACGTATTTTACACCAACGTAGTCGACTTTCTGACGTAAATCACGTACCGAGGAACGGAGTACTACAAAATTTTCAGACTCCTCAAAGCCTTCACAGAAGAGGAATTGATTCAAATGGAGGCCAAGACACTCAACTTCATAGGCGAAAATGGCTTCCATGCCTTCCTTGAAGGGACCAGCTTCTGGGAGAAGCTGGATGCCAAGGTGAAAGAATCATATCCACTCGCCACGGTTCCGAAGCGAGTGCCCTCATTCCATGAGAGAAAGCTCATCAGGGAGTACAAGGAGGAGGTGGAGTTGAAAGATGCTGAGATTGCTAGTCTCCAAAGCGAGATTACGAAGAAGAGTGAAGAGATGGAGAGGAAGGCGGGGGAGGTCATCAGTCTTAGAGAAGACTTTGACAGGAAGAAAAGGGAATTGGAGGGAAAGGTGGAGGAGAAGGATAGGCTTCTAGAGGAGAAAGAGAAGGCGCTGGAGGCGCAGGTGAAGCTAGTGGATGATAACACCAAAACCATCACCGAACTCAAGGGCTTGCTTGAGGCAGAAAGAAGCCGCTTGAGGGAGGTTAATGCCAAATTAATTGCTCTAGTCAAAGAGAAGAAGGTGTTAGAGAAGGAAGTGAAGGAGCTGAAGGAGAAGGTGGAGAATAGGGAAGGAGAGTTAGTGATGAAGGGAAGCGAGCTCCTCAATACCAAAAAGGCTCTTGACTCACTTCGAACTGAGTTGAAGGGAGTCAAGGATGAGAGTGCAATTGACAAGAGAGAACTGGAGAGTCTGAGGAGCAGTGCACAGGCTCTTGACTTGAAGAATGCTGAACTGACAATCCTACTGCAGAAAGTCAAGAGACTGAAAGAAACTCTCACAGTAAGGATCACTGCAGATGCCGAATTTCACAACTCTCTCAATCGGAGGGAAAGGAGGCTTGCCGCAATGAAGGCAGAACTTGAAGCTTCCAAGGAACACTTGGAACTCACTCTTCAAGAAGAAACGAAGAAAATCACCAAAGCCGTCGAAGCGGAGCTGGAGGCTCGCTTCAGAGAGGTAGAGCCATTAGAGAGTATGATGGCGTCAGTTGTTGAGAGAGAAAGGCAGTGCAAATATCTGCTTGAAGAGATAAGCATCAAGACTGCTGAACTAGTGGCGCCCTCCATGGATAAAACCCAGCAGATGCTTCAAGCTATCTTCAATACAGTCAACTCTCTTCAACAATCCTTTTCTGGAAAGTCTATCATCCTAACCCCGGCAGTGATGATGCCAAAAAGGGGGAAGGACAAATGAGGGAAGGACAGCTTCAAGGAGGAGGAGTTGGAGGTTTAGGGGGAAGTAGTATTGGAGTGGAAAGAATGTTGCAGGGAGGCAGTAGTGATGGAGGTGTTGAGGAGGATGTAGATGAAGCGAGGGCTCTGGGCAAGAAAAAGCTCACGGAGGAGGAGTTAATGAAAAAGCCCGAAGAGCCCAGCAGGCCGCTTCAAGAGAAAATGCTGAGTGCTTCTATTGCACGGCATCCTCCAGTGACTGTAATTACGAAGAAGGAAAAGAGGGTGCAGGTGGAGAAGGATGCTGCCTTGGCGTGGGAGATGGAGCAGCTGTTTAAACTAACCAAAAATTCTATTGCTGCAGGTGCTTCATCCAGTTCCCAAGCGGCCGCTACACCCAAAGCGCCCGCTTCAGCCGCCGCGCCAACTTCGACAGCCGCAATCACTACGACTACTGCTATACTCACTTCGTCAGCAGTCGTCCCCTTAAGTGCTGCCAAGAAGGACATGCCACCTCCCCCACCACCGAAGCAGCCATTGAAGCGAGCTGCCCCAGATTCTAAGCAAGATGACCCCGAGGCCAAGCGCCAAAAGGCCATGCAAGCAGCTGCTTCAAAAGCTGGAAGAGA
Source organism: Thymus mandschuricus (assembly GCA_029379335.1). Lineage (NCBI taxonomy): Eukaryota > Viridiplantae > Streptophyta > Magnoliopsida > Lamiales > Lamiaceae > Thymus > Thymus mandschuricus. The sequence continues at coordinate 14,034,653 of CM057082.1, read as the reverse complement.
GGAGAGGAAGAGAAAGGAAAGAGAAGAGGGAAGGAGCAAAGGCGAGAGGAAGAAGAGGAGTAATGAAAGGCGACTCCAAGTGATCGACGCACGGATCGAGGAACACTTCAGTGAAGTGTTACTCATCCAATCTTCACTAGTGCGCAGCGCCTTCATCCCTCTTATGCCAGAAGAGTCCGAAGCATGTGAAGCTCAAGCCATATTTGATGCATGCGACGTGACTACAAAGGAGATGGTTGAGTCTGGCCGATATCCTCTCAAGGAGGAGCAAGATTACATTCGCAAACGACTCAATGCGAAGCGTCCATCGTGGAACAGCGAGTCGGGAGCAAAATTCAAAAAGACTATGGCTCAACTGTCAAGCAGGTCAGAGGAGGAGTTGGCCAAACGGAGGGATGAGCACCTGGACGGAAGGAAAATCGAGGATTTCATTCCGAGAGATCTGCTCGAGCTGTGGCTGTACTACAAAGACCTATTTATCAAAGCCTATTATTTCTGGGAGGTAGTGCCGCTGCAAAATGAGTGTTCTCGAATAAGTGCTCTCAACAACTTCCTTGCCACCTATGATGACAGATTGCGCCGCAAAATCTTTACAATGGCTGAACAAGCAGAGCCCAAGCCAGTTGTTGTCAAGGTACCAGCTTTAAAGGAATTCCCCATGCCTTATCATCCAGGCACGGACGTTCCTAACAGAGGAATAATTGATGAGGAAGTAACTGAAGCCTTCAGGCTGGAGAGTGCATGGAGAAATCCTAGTATCCACACAGTAGACTCTATGGAATCGAGAGTTCTATCAGCTTACGTGGATACTGCTGCTGTTGAAGAAGAGGAGAAGAAGGAGGAAGAAGGAAAGGAGAAGGAGAAGGAGGATGAAGCTGCAGGAAACCCTTGAGTTTCAAGCTTCTTAATATATCTTTTTGTGAACTGCTTGTTCATCTATCTCATTTCAATTTCTGTCTCCTCTGTGTCATTTACTCGCTTTGTGAATGACTTTACATTTTTGCTACAAACTCATTAATTTAACCGAAAAAAAAAAAGAAAAAGAAAGGGAATGAACTTAAAAAAAAATTAATTACAAACGAAACTGCAAAGGAAGCAGTCGCTTGGAGTTCCCTTCACGGTTAGATAGACTAGATTTATTTTTATCTAAGTCGTATGGGTTTTGGCATCATCAAAAAGGGGGAAATTGTTGGGAATTGTTAAGAACGAATATGTTAAGGGGGAACCTATAAGGGATATTTTAGTGTTTTGATTTAATCCCAAAACCCCAAAGCGTTCTGTTCCCAAGTGACCCATTTTGATGTAGTTAGAATTTTTCTAAAAGCCTACTCTGTTAGGATGGCTCTTTTATTTTGCTTAGATTAGGCCTCAAAAGTTCAAGTGAAGGCCACTCGCTTGAGTGTGTTTTTCAAAGCGAAGCAAGCCAAGCAAACTGAAGTGAAGCGTGCCGAAGAATAGCGAAGCGAAGCGAAGCAAAGCGAGCGCTACAGTGGAATCAAGTGAATCCACTAAAGCAAAGCGAAGCGTGCGCTACAAAGAAAAGTCGAAGCAAGTCAACGCGGGTCAATATTCACTTAAAAAGTTTCTCGGGAAAATTATTCCCAAGTGACTCACTACAAATATGACCGCGAAGCGACTCACTTCAGAGCGGCCGCTACAACTTCAAAGCGAAGCGAGCCACTACCTACCAGAAAGCGACAGCGCAAATTCCCGCTCCGAATTTGAACTCCAGTCAACTGGAGATCTTCGCATTTATTACGAGATCTCCACGTGTCGACTCAAGAGAGGAGCAGAGGAGTTGACTGCCAGGCCGACAAGGCGCCGTAACAGTACTGGGTCGCTCCAGTTACTGTTGAAATTGGAACTTAGCCATTTCCGGCAAAAATCCAAAACTGCGCATCTGAAAAGTAGCCAGCCTGTGCAAGTACTGTCGAGAGGAGGAGGGACAAGGCCACCAACCAAGCAACGGATCTCAGCCAGCCCTCCGCCTATAAATAGTGAAGGATCACAACGTGAAGAAGTAGAACACTACTTGAGCATTCGAGCGCCTACTGCAAACAAACACTCCCAGCTTTCATAGCAATCTTCGAGTCTTTGTTTTCCAGTGTTCTCCGAGTTTCCAGTTCATCGGAACTCGTCTTCACAACCTTCACACTTAGAGTCTAAGCCCATTCCATATCCAAGCTTAGAAGAAGAGCTCTAGCCATCTTTGCACTTATTGTAAAGAGCTCTTCATAGTGTGTTTCGTCAACCAAAAACCCTAAACTCTGTCTGTTAGGTTTTTGAGTGTCGTCGTTAGGTTGTCCAGATCCAAGGCCCTTCTTTCATCGATTGAAGAAGCCTCGATCGTAGAGTTGAGATCCAAGCTTACACTTACATCGTTTTTGTAAAGCTCGATCGAAGCTAGGCTGTAAGGAGAGCCCGTAATCTCCCTGTCTGTACGACTGAAGCGAGTGAAGCTTCTAGTCTAGTTAGGTTTTTGGTGTGAACCCGGAATCACCCAGCGTCTGTCAGATCCAGGCGAGTGAAGCCCGATCTCGACCAGGTTTTTGAAGGACCCGTAACCTTCAAGTTCTTGAGTGAAGAGAACAGTTGTCGTCGTGCAACAAAGTGGACGTAGGAGCGTTATCTCCGAACCACTATAAATCTTCGTGTCGTATCTCTCTAACCCTAAACTCTCTACTTTGTTTATCCATTGCACGTGCATCTAAACAACTTAATTTGAATATTTTAATTACTTAGGAAAAGATCATAGCTCACCAAATTCCGCACAAACGAGTAAAGACTCCCTCTTGATCAAGTGCTCACTTCGGTCAAGTAGGCAAGCTACGTACTGTAGATCTAGCTTCAGCTAGGTCTTAAGTTTCAAAAAGAGCTCTTTACTTGTCACTCTGAGTTAAGGGATTTGAAGTTGAAAAACTTCAAAATACGTATTCACCCCCCCCACCCCCCCCCCCCCCTCTACGTATTTTCCTATTAACAAACCGGGACCAACACATCTTACACTTGAATGGCCGTGGGGCGATATCGTGCCACCATTGCGTTGTAACACCGTGATTGCATGAGCTTGGTGAGGTGGAACGGGAAGAACATATGGAGGATATGGGGCTTGCACCTCGTTGGCTTGTTGTGGTTGAATCCCTTGGCTCGGAATTCGCCTCGGTTGTTGCATTAGGTGCATGGAACTAGAAATTTGGCCAATGGCCAACTCAAGCCTCTTTATGTTCGCATCAAGTGCATGGAGACGATCCTCATCGACGGGAGGCTTTTGTGGAGGTCCTTGAGGACGAGAATTTGGATATGATGGTGGTGGTGTAGGAGTAGGTTGAGGGGGGTAGTATGGAGGTGGTGGATAGTAGGGATTTGGAGGGTATTGCAGAGGTGGATAATATGGTGGAGGTTGAGAGTAGTAAGGGTTTGGTGGAGGAGGATAGGAGTTATTATATGGTGGAGGATGCCTATTTGGATAGGTAGGAGGGTTACCTTGCCCTTGTGTCGGCCTCGGATTTTGGTAGCGTCCATTGTATCCCCCTTGATATCCTTGAGGTGGAAACACTTGAGGCGGGTATCCTTGAGCGGCGTACACCTCGGCTCCTCCTTCGTATGGAAACTCCCCCATGTTGTGGCACACCTCCTTGATGTGTCCAAGCTCTCCACAAATCTCGCATTGATCGGGCTTCCTCTCTTCCTCCTTCGGGGCCGGTGCACTTTGCTTCATCTTCAAGTTTTCGAGATCCCTTAACATGTCGGCCATTTGCTTCTTCAAATCAGGGCTCATCGAAACTGCACTCGCCTCCACTTTCCTCGGTCTAGCTGATTTTTGTTGAGAACTCGCAACTAGCATCTCGAAAATATCCTTCAACTCGTCAGCTGTCTTGACCGCTATGTTGCCTCCGGCCGAACTATCCACCATGAACTGACAAGTTTGGTTGAGGGCGTCGTAGAAATATTGCCAAAGCAACTCCGATGCCATTTGATGATGAGGGCATTGTTGAAGTAGCTCTTGGAACCTCTCCCATGCTTCGTGAAATGGCTCATCGTGATCTTGGGAAAAGTTCATGATCTTCGATCGCACCTCTTGAGTCTTGCGGTTCGGGTAGTACTTGAGCATGAATTTCTCACACACCGCATTCCATGTGGTAAGAGAGTTGGCCGGGAGCGCCAAATACCATGACTTTGCTCGATCCTTGAGGGTGTACGGGAAGCACTTCATCTTCAAGTTGTCCTCCGTGAGTCCCGAGAGTGGGAAAGTTTGCACCACCGTGCAAAACTCTCGGATGAACGTCAAAGCATCCTCGTTGGGCAGCCCTAGGTAGGATGGGAGCAACGCCATGTGGTGAGGTTTAAGCTCATGATTCCTGACCGCTTCCGTCAGGACAATCGCCGAAGTGGTGGCTGTGAATGTGGGGCGAGCAAAATCGCCCATTACTCTAGCTGCCATGGCTTCGGGCTCTGCAAATAACAAGACCAAAGAGAAGTCTTGGGAATCGATCTCCTCCTTCTCCTTCGCGGCTAGAATCGCTTTCCTTTGATGGATCTTGTCGAAGTAGGGCGCTAAATTCCTTTGAAGACTTCGGCGACCATGCATAAACAACACTCAACAAAAGGGTTAAACGCACCGAGTGGGAGAAACAAGAAAATCGATAAAAACACAAATAAAAATGAAAATAAAGCAAATAAAAATACTACACAATAAATCGCCTAAAGTTTTCCCCGGCAACGGCGCCAAAATTTGTTTCACCAAAAAGTGTTCGCAATAGAACGAAATCCTATCGTAGCACTAGCGAGTAAAACCCAATGTCGAATCTCGAAGGAAAACTTTGCAGGGCAAATAATCGTGTAGCAAAAATCCTAATCTAGCCTAAAACTAAGAAAGCAAGTAAAAAGAATTTGGGGTTTTGGTTTTTAAATCCTAGGCAAATAAAATAAATCAAAGCAATTAAAATCAAAGCAAATAAATCTAATCTAAAAAGCTGGAAATAAATCGAACTAAATAAACTTAGAGAATTAAACTAGAAGAAAGCAATAAATCTACCTAGGCAAAAATCGAAAAGAAAGCAATAAAGGAAGCAAAGATAGAAGCATAAATAAATCTAGACATGATGAAATAAATCTGGAAATTTAAAAGAAAATTAATCTAACTTTGAAAGCTTTGAAAAACTAGAGAATCGAAACTAGAAAAACGAATCTAAACTTTAAACTAGAAATCGAAAGAACGAAATTAAACTAAGGAAATTAAAAGAAGCAATTACGAAATCGAATCTAAAACTAAGTAAAGCAAATAAAGCAAGTAAACGAAAGCAATAAATAACTTACGAGAATTAAACGAAGAACGCGAAGTAAAAGAAGAACTTGAATTGAATTGCACGAACTAAGAATCCGGATCCGAACAAAGTAAAACTAATCTAAAGTGTTTAAGTGTTGAAAACTAAAGCTAAAATATGCTAAAAGATGATACAAATTCGTGCACAAGGATGATATATATATACTAGGTAAAAACCTAGATACATAAGGAAAACACAGCTGTCGCCGGAGTTGGACGGCGTCCAGCACAAGTTGGACGGCGTCCAGAAGTTCATTCTGCATAAATTCAGCTTAAACGCTGGACGCGATGTTGGACGTCATGTTGGACGGCGTCCAGATGTTGGACGGCGTCCAGATTGGGTTTGGACGGCGTCCAGATCCTTGATCTGGTCACTTTGCGCATCTTTCTTGTTTCGGCCGTATCTTCCTCGTCCGAACTCCAAATTGACCTCCGTTTTCACCTACGTGCTCCTATCGAACCCCTCTTCGATATAATGCTTCTTTATTCTTGTTTTCTTCTCATTTTAGCCCTTTTCATCCTTCAATACCAAAGACTCCAAAACAACCAAATCATAGCCTCAAACAACGAAAACACCAAAAACTAAGGGAAAACGGATACGAAAAGACAACGAAAAACCTAACATCTAGACACCAATCATTACTCCCCCTCAATTCATGCCAGATTCCAAAGGATTACTGAGTTGGTTTGCTGGATATCTCCTCACCAGCATCAACACCACCATTCACCTCCTCAGTGCGCTCAACCTCCACAGTGCGCTCCTCAGCATCTTCATTTGCTGACATAAAAACAGAGTCCTCCTTAGCAGACTCAGTAGCAGCCGCAGGAACTTCTCCACCAGTCTGCACGGCTGGCTCTTCATCATCAATGTGGATGGATTCATCCACTTCCTCAGATTCATCCTCATCAGCAAGAGGAGCATCAACAGCCTTTTCTGCAGGAGTCAGACCAGATGGACCTGCAACATCAACAGCAGCAACAGGAGTGGGGAGAGTATCCTCTTCAACCTCTGGCAATGCATCAAGCATTGACTGCACAAGCTGCCTTTGAAGACTGATGTGTTTCATCATTTTTTGAAGGGACACCAACTGAGCTTTCAGTCCCTCTCTCTGCTTTTTAACAGTAGCAGCATCAAACACAACAGCAGACTTCTTGGAGGATTTTGTAGGGCCTTTCTTAGAAGACTTAGCTGTACTCTTCTTGGTGGATTTAGAGGCAGCTTTCTTAGAAGACTTCCTAGAGTACTTCTTCGAGAAATGAGCTGCAGGCCTGCCTTCATCATCAAGAACATCATTCTGATCACCACAAGCCCCAACAGCATCATCATCAGACAGATTAACATCATGCTCAAACTCACTGTCATCAGCAAGGTCATCATCCAAATTGACTCCATGGACAGGCTTGAGGAGCTTGGAGCTGAACCTCATTGCCTTGAGCTTTACAGGCTTCGAATCAGTCCTCCTAGAGGGCACTCCCTGAGATTTCAGAATCCTCCCAATCAATCCAGGAAAGTACATTCTCTTTAACTTGCCAATGTACTTGATAAAGGAGCAGATCTTCTCAAAGATCAATTGACCCATGTCAATGTCCAACCCCTTCCCTATAGCATAGAGCAAAGTGCCTTCCCTTCTACTCACAGAATCCCTGTGACAAGTGGGGGTCCAATTCCTCACTGACAGTCTGTGAAGATTAGCATATTTGGACTCCAACAGGATGGCATGATTCAAGTGTTGATCATTCGGCCACTTCACAATCTGGCCTTGAGTCAATTCAGCAGCAACTTCATCAAAATTTAAATCCCATAGAGCATCCTCTATCACAGGCTCTCTCCCTAGAGCCCTCTCAATAACATCAGGGCTGAAATCTATCATTCTGCCCCGCACAAACACTTTGTGAAAATCTGGAGATTTCTCATCAATCATACTCTCCCCCAGGTTTGCATAGAACTCTCTAATCTGTTCGGGGATATAAGTGTGACCCCTCAACACAGCCTGCAGAAGATTTGCTTCTCTCAACCATTCATAAATCTCCCCTCTGTGGAGATAATGCTCAGTAACAAATTTGTCATCAATAAAACTCTTATGCTGGAAATATTCCCATCTCATATACTCATAAATGGACCTATGAGTGTTTGGATCAAAAGTTCCAACCATATCTGCTTCAAAAGCCTCATCAGAGTCAGAGGGAGTAGGGATATCATACCCATCAGCACGAAAGTTGTGCAGAGCCTCCTTTTGAGCAGCAGAGAGCTTGGTGCGAGCAGCGGGAGCCTTCACTCTCCCTTTTCCTTTGGTAGCATTTGCAGTAGCTCCTTTCGCAGTAGCAGGAGGAGCCCTAGCAGCCTTGATGGCTTTGTCCAGCAACTTCTGAACAGCTGCACGAGTGCGCGCACGAAAAGGAACCTCAGAAACCTTCCCTTTTCCTTTTGCGGCTCTCCTAGCCACCCTCTCCTCATCTTCCTCAAGATCCACAATGGGCTCTTCAGACAGAGCCACACGCCTTTCACCACCTTTCTTCTTACTTTGTTGCACGGCAGCTTTCTTCTTCCTCTCTACGAATTTCACTGAGGAAGCTTTCTTAGGGTTCACAGACTTAGACACAACCCTACGCGCAAGCTGGATGGGAGGATCAGCAACAAGAACTCGCTTGCTGCGAACAAGACGACCTCCTCTATCTCCGTTATCTCCATCATCGGATAAATCATCAAACTCGGGGTCTATTTCCCGAATCTTATCCTCGGCCGTGGCAGCACCACGCTTTCTCTTTGAAGAACCAAACCCCTTCCTCTGACTAGAAGCGAACAATGGGCAGTGCTCCTCGCCCAGAGGGTTCATGGAGGACTCACTTGAGGAGTTGTTAAGAGACATTTTTCTAGTAGCACAGAGATTTGAAGCACACAGAGAAGCAGAGAGCACGCTAGGGCTACAAAGACGAAGAGGAATGAGAGATATAAACTCCCTCCTCACAATATTTGAATAAGTACCTGTCAGATTCCACTTATTTCCTGACAGTTGTAACTGTTCAATACGCCATGCTTCAGTAGCCCATTCAAGATCCAAAAACAAGAGCAGATGCTCTTTGTGCACTGGATCACCACCAGTAACCAAACTACAATACTGCCAATTGCAGTATAACCAGAATACCAAGATGAATATCTCACCATCCACAATCTCCCAGATAAGCACCAAATCATCATCCTTCATAAGCAGACAAGAAATCCAAGAAAACCAGAAAATAAAATTATGATACATATATACACTAACCTTCCATGGCTCAAGAACGGTTAGTCATAAGATGCAGAGCCCAAGGGAGACTCTCAAAAGCTCGAATCTAGCAGTATCAAGAGCTTTTGTGAAGATATCAGCCAGCTGATGTTCAGTGTGAACATGTTCAATCTTCAAAGTGCCTTCTTCAACCAGCTCTCTCAAATAGTGATATCTGACATCTATATGCTTAGTCTTGGAGAACTGAACTGGATTCTTGGCTATATTAATAGCACTCTCATTGTCACATAGAATGTGGATAACATCTTGCTTAAAGCCATAATTTGCAAGCATCTTTTCCATCCAAACAAGCTGAGTACAGCAGCTACTTGCAACAATATATTCTGCCTCGGCAGTAGACAATGAAACTCCAACTTGCTTCTTGTTGTACCAAGAAATGAGATTGTTTCCAAGATAGAAGCATCCACCAGAGGTGCTCTTTCTATCAACCATAGAACCAGCATAGTCTGCATCACAGTAACCATGCAGCTGAATAGATGTATTGTTTGAGAACCAAAGACCAATATCAGCTGTTCCTTCAATGTATTTGATGATATTCTTGACAGCATTCAAGTGACTCTCCTTTGGATCAGCCTGGAACCTGGCACACACACCAACACTGTGACAGATATCAGGTCTGCTGGAGGTAAGATACAGCAGACTCTCTATCATGCTTCTATAGAGAGTATGATCAACAGAAGCACCTTCTGGATCTTTATGCAGTTTCACTGAAGTACTCATTGGAGCTCTTTTGGGCTTAGCATTCTCCAACCCAAATCTCTTAACCAAATTCCTGGCATATGTACTTTGAGTGACAAAGAAGCCTTCCTTTGATTGCTTAACCTGAAGCCCATGAAATAGATTCACATCACCAAACATACTCATCTCAAGCTCTTCCTTCATCAGCTTCACAAACTCATTAACTAGCTTCTCTGATCTAGATCCAAATAGAAGATCATCAACATAGATCTGCACAAGGAGCACATCAGAATTCTCCTTCTTCACAAATAGAGTTTTATCTGCACTTCCTCTCTTGTAGCCTTTCAGTAGCAGATATTCAGACAGCCTATCATACCAAGCACGAAATACTTCAAGAGTGATTTGTGCGGAGAATTGATGCTCTTTCCCTTCCAGAGCACAAAATACTTCAAACTGAACATTGTCAAACTCTCTACCATGATCACTTCTGATGTGTTTGACATGCTTCTCTTTCTCCCTAGTAACACGTTTATGCAGCTTCCTAAAGGATTCAAAAGTTTCAGACTTCTCCCTTAGAAAATCTACCCAAGCATATCTTGAATAGTCATCAACTACCACCAAGACATATTTCTTCTTACCAATACTCTCAGTTTGCATTGGCCCCATCAAGGCCATGTGTAGCAATTCAAGAATACTGCTGGTGGTGACTGCTGAAACAACTTTGTGAGTAGCATGAATCTGCATCCTACTCATACAGGGACCACACTGCCCTTCATGATCCATATTCAGCTTAGGCAACCCAACAATGACATCATTCCTCATCAATGTCTTCATGTGCCTGAAGCTAGGATGTCCCAGTCTTTGATGCCATATCTGGAACTCACTCATAGAAACACTGAAACTTTTGAGATTGCATTCAACTTGATAACAGCTGTCAGATGATCTTTTGCCAAACAAGTACACCTTCTGGTTCTCATACACAGTGCATGTACCTTTATCAAATCTGACATCCATCCCTTGATTGCATAGCTGACTTATGCTCACAAGATTTGTTTTCAGCTGATCCACGAGGAACACATTCTTCAGCCTTGGCATACCAGAAACAGCTAGATCTCCACATCCAAGAACAGGAACTTTAACACCATCAGCAAAAGTTACTGTTTGACCATTGACAGGCTTGATGTTAGTCAAACTTTCTCTTTTTCCAGTCATATGTCTGGAGCAGCCACTATCAAAATACCACGTATTCTCAGTCTCAGCTAGAAGAGCAATGTGAGCTGCATACCCTTTGTAAGGACCTCTGTAAGGACCTCTTCCCCCATAAATTCCAGGAGCATTTCCATAAATTCTAGGCACTCTATGATATGAGTTGTATCCAGGATGATTAGGAAAAGGTCTTCTAACCATACTGAACTGATCTTCTTGCAGCTTCTTGCAGTGGGGCCTGATATGCCCAGGAATCCAGCAATAATGACATATTTGAGAACTAACTTGCTGAGAAGATCTTGTATCTGCTCCCCAATCTCCATGCTGATATCCTTGAGGAACAGAAGGATAGGCTTTAGTCCGAGTTCGAGGCTGTTTCTGTTTACCCTTGCCTCCATCAAAACCAAGACCAGACTTATCCTTGCTAGATTTTCCACCAATTTTGAGAATCTCATCGAGCTTGGCAGATCCAGCAGTCATCATTTTCATCAACTTAGCCAAATGATCCATGTCACTTGGTTGTTCAGTTTCTTCCACTTGAGTTGAAACTGCTTGCTTCTCTAGCTGATCAAGCCTCAAGACCAATTTATCTCTTTCTTCCTTCACTTGCTTCAACTCATCACTGATGGATTGATTCATCTCAGCAACTAGAAGACATTTGTCATACATCTCTTTGTATGCAATCTCAATCTGATCTCCAGAATTATCCTCTGTGTCTTCTTCTTCATTTCCATTAAACAGATTATCAACATCCTCATCAGATTTGACATCATCAACTTTGGCTGCATAAGCTTTGCTGGGACCCTCAGGAAACACATTGTCCTCAACTCCTGAATCATCACACTCATTATCACTATGAGTGGCAGCATAAGATTTTCCAGCTTTCTTTTTCAGATTAGCACATTCTGGCTTGATGTGCCCATTTCCCCCACACTCATGACAGATAATGGGAGCCTTATTTCCACTTCCAGCAGTGCTGTTTCCACCTCCAGCAGTACTCTCCCCTTGATTACTTTTTCCTCTAAACTTCTTCATAGCTTTATTGAATTTTCTTGTGAGAAGAGCATATGACTCCAGCAGATCTGCTTCATCACTAACACCTTTCTGGGAACTTGAATCAGTAGCAGCAACAAACGCTATCTCCTTCCTTTTAGGTGCATCTTCTTCACGCATCCCCATTTCAAAGGTTCTGAGAGAACCAATTAACTCATCAAGAGTCATGGAGGTAAGATCTCTGGCCTCCTCAATAGCAGCAACTTTGAAATCAAACCTTCTTGGGAGAGACCTCAAAACTTTGGCACATAACTTCTCCTGTGACATCTTCTCCCCAAGCATAAAACACTCATTTGAAATATTCTTCAGCTTGGCATGGAACTCAGATATAGTCTCATCCTCTCCCATTCTCAAAGCCTCAAACTTGGAGATCAGCTGCTGAAGTCTTTGAGCCTTCACTCTGCTATTCCCTTCATAAGCATTCTGCAGAGTATCCCAGGCTTCCTTAGCTGAAGTGCATGTGGAAATCAAGTTGAAATTTTCCATATCAACTGATGACAATATAGCATTCAGGGCCTTCTGATTCAATCCTGACAAAAGGACATCATTGTCATCCCATTTTTCTCTCGGCTTTTTGTCACCTTCGGCATTTGCAGGTTCAGTCCAACCACTTAGCACCATACCCCACGCCTTCTCATCAACAGATCGAATATACGAGGTGACTCTGACTTTCCAATAACTGTAGTTCTTCCCATCCAATATGGGTGGTCTGTTCACAGAACCTCCATCCTTCAGAAAGTCCATCTTAGATTGCACAGCTTTAGCACACGAATCCCAGGATCTCCACAAATCCAAACCTGCTCTGGTGCCAATTGAAAGTGCTAGTTTGTGCAAAAACTAAAAACGATCTTAATTCTGTTCTTAGATGCAATAACAGAAAAGCAGTAAAGAACACAGAACTTTGGTAACCCAGTTCGGTGATAACGCACCTACGTTTGGGGGACAATATCCGAGAGATTCAATCCACTATAAGTAGTAGAGAGACTTACAGGACTTTACACCAAGGACTCCACCTTATGTCACCTATTCGTCTCGATTACAACTCCCTTACAATGAGATCGAATACAACCACGAGATAAACTCGTAAAGTGATAAAACACTAATATGGTTCTAAGCAACACGCCTAGATAAAACTGAACAAAGCAAGCGAAGCTTGTCCAGAAACACACGCTCGCTCAAAAACAAAACTTGCAAAACACACGTTGCAAGAACACCAAAACTCACGAACAATAATCTTGCAAAACACACGTTGCAAGAACACCAAAACTCACGAACAATAATCTCAAAGAGCGGCAGAGCGTGTCTAGGGTTTTTCTTAGTATATATACTCAGCACAGGAAACCCTAGAAGATCTTCAAGCTGATCTTCTGTGCATGGAAACTTTCCATGCAGAAAATATCTTCCTTCTTTGAATAATAATATATATAATAATGTATATATATATATATATATATATATATATATATGCATATGATCTTCTATTCATGCAAATATCCAGTCAGCAACGTAGCAGAAGACTCAAAAGGAAAATTGCCAACACGAATCAGAGAAGCATGCAACGCATGCACTAACAAAGACTTTGAAAAGTTTGAGACTTACTTTAGGCATCATGGGGAAGGATATACGAGCTTATGATCTTCCAAATATTCCTATGAATCTTGGTAATGTGAACATTGAGAACTGTAGAGAAATACAAGACGAAATGTCAATAGAGATACCTTGAAAATTTTAATTTTTAGAAGCAAAAGGAAGAGAAGTTCAACACGCGTCAAAATAAAAAGGAGAAGGATTGACCATGATATAAAATTTAATTCTAAATATTATACTGATAGGGTGCATTTTTACCCTATCATCTAAGTGTTATATTATCGTTTTCTTGTCGTATTTTGATAGTTTAGCTCATGATTTATATTGTTTATGTTATTTCGAGCTAGATTACGCTTTTTGGTTGTTTTGAGTGTTTTTAGGGCTTTTGAGTCGAGAAAATCCAAGATAAGACAAGAGGCGATGAAACCAAGGAAGAGATGAAGTATTGATCCCAAGTTCTGACTTCTCACGATTTTTTGGAAGAGTTATTCTGGAAAAGTGGAAGCATAGCATTGAAGAGGAGTTCGATAGGAGCACGTAGGCGAAAACGGAGGTCAATTCGGAGCTCGGATGAGGAAGATATGACCGAAACAAGAAAGTTGCGCAGAACCCTCTCGACCCTCTCGATCGACCTCTCGATCGAGAGAGGTGTCGAGAGGTGCCTCCTGTTTTCCAGACGGGATTTTCTCTAAAAGGCTATTTTTGACTTTTTCTTGGTTTCCTTGTACAATTAGGTATTGGATGCAAACTTCTACCCTATAAATACCTCTAAACCTATCATTGTAAACAAGTTCCTCCACTCTCCTACATTCTTTAGATTAGTTTTTATTCTTTTCTCCATACTTTTATACTTTAGATCTAGATTTAATTTATGTAGAAGACAATTGAAGATTGAAGATTCATCAAGATTCAAGAGTTTTTCTATCCCTTTCTTTTTACTTTATGCTTTTAATTATGTTTATTCTTCCTTCTACCTTTCTTTTAATTATGTCTAGCTAATTTTTATTAGTTGATTTTAGGGATTGAATGCCTAATTGAATTTATGTGAGTATTTTTGTTTGCAATTAGCCTTTCAATCTAGATGCATGTTGTCATGGTGCTTATTCTCATGCATGATTAATTGATCACTAATTGTGTATGCATAGTTATGTTTATATGCCTTGATAGGATATTGCATAATAGATCTCATGAATACATGGTATGATGATTTAATTATCTTAGTCGAGGTTGAATTATCATATGTTCATATATAGTCGATTTAGGTGTCATAGTTGAACCTAGTTGATTATATTATTGATACTTGTTCTATTTTGCACTTGATTTGATATCTATGAGTCCGAGAGGATATTAGGATCTTATTAAGTGACGACCTACATTGTCTTAATCGGAGTGTTAGGTTATATCCTGTATCACATCTAGATTGGATTAAATTGGTTAATTGTACTCATTAATTGCTTGCATATATTTGATTAGGTAGGCTTCCCTAGAATCAACACTTTTCCTTATTTGGTTTTTCCTTGTTTAATTATTTGCTTACTTGTTAGTTGCTTTATTATTTGATTGCTTCCTTATTTGTTTATTTCCTTATTTGTTTAAATTGAGTCTTTTATTTATTTGTCTAGTTATAAATACCACAATCTTTACATCCTTAATTGCTTGAACATCAGTTTAATTCTAGAGTAGAGGTATTGTGTGTGGTTTCGGTATATCAGTCCCTGTGGATACGATACTCGTACTTATTCTATACTATACCTATTTTGTGTGGTAGAAAATAGTGCGATCAAATTTTGGCGCCGTTGCCGGGGATTGATTAGATTTCACATAGATATTTTGAAATAGGATTAATAGGTGATTTAGCGTTTATTTTTCTGTTTTTGAGTATTAATCTAACCGTTTCCTTTCTTTGTCGAGGAATAAAGTTCGATGGCGGATCAAGGAGTGAGGAGGACTCTCAACGATCGATTCAAACCGGTTGTTGATCAATTCCAAAATGGAGGATGGGGGACTGTTGAGGCTACCGAGTACGAGATCAAGGCTTCCCTCATCAACATGGTGCAAGCAAATCAATATGGAGGCACACCGATGGAGGATCCTAATGCTCACCTGAAGCAATTTCTCAACATCTGTGCCACCTACAAGGCAAATGGAGTGCCTGCAGACTACATCAAGCTCAGTCTCTTCGCGTGGTCTCTCAAGGATGATGCTAGAGAGTGGCTTGAGGATATAGAGAATCGAGCCGAGATAAAGACATGGAGCGAGCTGTGCAAACTATTCTTAAATAAGTTCTTCCCACCTTCGAGGGCTCAGAGGCTTCTAAACGAGATCAAAACATTCCAACAATTTGAAGATGAGTACCTTTACGAAGCATGGGGGAGATTCAGAAAGATGCTTCGTGTATGCCCCAATCATGGTATGGACAAGGGGGAACAAATCTTCTGCTTCCATCAAGGATTGAACAAGCAATGCAAGAAGGAGCTCGATTATGCATCTAAAGGAGGATTCTTAAATAACGATGTAGAGACGGCCTGGGAGATCATCGAGCTCAACGTCAACACAAGTTATGAGGAGGCTACCGATAGAAGAGTTGGGAGAAGGAAGGTTGCCGCCATTGGATCCGAAGCTTATGAAGATTTGATGGAGAAATACACCAAGACGGCAACGGAGTTGGATGCTTTCAAGAAGACTTATGAGGAGAATAGAGTTGTCCAAGAGCCGAAGAAGGAACCTTCATTGGAGGAGTTGATAAAGACTCTCATATCAACGACGACAAATAAAATTGGAGCCTTGGAGTCTAGTGTAGAAAATTTAACCAAGCACATGAATATGTTGGATGCTCGAGTTGATCAAGTAGTCAATGCTCAAGGAGGAGTACATAAGCCCGACCATCAAGTTCATGCTATCGAGCTTCGGAGCGGTACTCGGTACACGAATTCATCTTTGGAAGCTGAACATAATGGAGAAAGAAGGCACAAGGATTTGGAGTTCGAGGAGACGAGAAGACGAAGTCTGAATCGAGGACCTCTCGACACCTCTCTCGATCGAGAGGTCGATCGAGAGGTCAATACTGGAGGACAAAATCCACCTCTCGATACCTCTCTCGATCGAGAGGTCGATCGAGAGGCCCACGACGAGCTTATGCAGAATCCACCTCTCGATACCTCTCTCGATCGAGAGGTGGATCGAGAGGTCAAAAACCGAGGTCAGAAGGGACCTCTCGACACCTCTCTCGATCGAGAGGCCCAGCAGCCGCCCCAATTTCCGACTTACACTCCGAAGGCTCCCTTCCCGCAACGATTGACCAAGACGAAGCAAGACGAGAAGTATCAACGGTTTTTGGAGATGCTTCAAAAGGTCAACATCAACATACCACTTCTAGATGCACTACGAGACATGCCCAATCACATGAAGTTCATCAAGGATGCGGTATCGGGAAAGAAGAAGTGGGGGAAGTTTGAGACGATCAATTTGACGGAGGAGTGTAGCGCGGTCCTACAAAAGAAGCTTCCATTAAAGCAAAAGGATCCCGGGAGGTTCACATTAGCTTGTAAGATTGGTGATCACGTCTTCCAAAATGTCCTTTGTGATCTTGGTGCTAGCATCAATTTGATGCCCCTCTCCATCTTCAAGAGGCTCAAGATTGGGAAGATGAAGCCGACAACTATCTCCCTACTTATGGCGGATCGATCAGTTTCTTATCCAAGGGGGATAGTTGAAGATGTGCTCGTACAAGTTCAGAATCTTGTTTTCCCGGCTGATTTTGTAGTGTTGGATATGCCCGAGGATGAGAATCAACCATTGATCTTAGGACGGCCATTTTTAGCTACGGGGAGAGCTTTGATCGATATTCAAGATGGAGATTTGACATTTAGAGTCAACGGAGAAGAATTGAAGATTTCCATCTATGAAGCAATGAAGAGGCCCGATGATCATCGAGAGGACGTTTTTGCCGTTCAAGTCTTGAAACCACCTATACCGCCGGCACCGGATGAAGTTTTCGGTGAGATTCTTGAGTGCTTAAATCAGTTGGAAGCCATTCCACCATTGAAGTTAGCCGAATTCAAGAGATCAATCGATGGAGCCATGAAGAAACTCGATGATGGAGGAGAGACGGACTTTTATTTTGATCCACCTTGATAAGAGGTATCGTCGGGCTAAAGACGTAAAACGTAGCACTTGTTGGGAGGTAACCCAACTCTATCTTTAATTTTCAGTTTTTGTTTGTTTTATATTTGTTTTTGTTTTTCTTTGAGTCTTATCTTTTATTAAGCTTTTTATCCAAGAATTTTCGAAGCTTGTGAGTTGTAGGTTTTCTCGATGAGGTTTCGACTAAGAGGAGAAGATCGATAGTAAGCTAGCTTCGGTGAAAGGTACGCTCGTTAACTTATCCACTTCTTCCTTTTGAAACTTATTCCTTCATCATGATTCGAAATAAGCTTGGGGGAGGGGGAAGTGTGGCTTCGTTAACTCGTTTGCATGCGTTCTTGGATATTAGTTTAAATTTGGATATTAGTAGAGTCTTTAGGAGTTTAGACAATTGAGTCAAGCATGATTTATGAGTATAATTGAATTTTGCCAATGATAGCATGATTTTCTTTGAATAATTGATTGATATTATGTTTGGAACCTTGGTGGAGATTATGCATGTGTGTGATAAAATTGGATTATGCTTTGATTTTGGGAAACGTTTTGTTATAACCCGTGAGGATTTGAGCCTTTGGTGCATATTTATGCCTATTTTCTTTCATGAGAGTATCATACATGTATTTGTACTTCTAGAACTTGCCTTTGTTCTCCATCGAGACTACGTATGTGTGTAGGAATTTAGAAGTGATTTTAGGCCATCTTTTGTTAGCCACATCTTTCCTAAACACTATCCTTTACATATATCCCTTTGCTAGCCACTTTTGAGCCTTTATAGCCATTTGTTTCTTAACCGGATGAAAGGAGGTAAAGGAGGAATTATGGGTATCTTGGGAGTTGTTTTGTTAGGGATTATGTTTGGAGAAGTTGTCTTTTTAGTAAGCTCCTTTGAAAGAAAGGAATTTTAGATCCCTATAAGCTCTAAAAAAAAAAAAATAATAATAATTAAAAAAAGAGGGAATAAAGGACTTAGAAAATCAGTTTTGAAAAAGAAAAAAAAATATATTGAGTCCTAGTTCAAAAGAAGAAGAGAAAAGAAAAGAGCATAAAGGGATGGATAGAATTTTTAGTATTTTGGGAGTTGAATAGAAGAAGGTTGAGAAGAGATAAGAGGTTAATATTTGAGTTTGAGTTGATGAGTAGAAGATGGAGTAAATTCCATACTAGTTTGGAGTTGCTAAAAGGTTGGTACTTGAAGACGTCCAAGTCACTTAGCCTATATTTTTCCTACCCTAAACCAATGTGCCTACATTACAACCTTGAAAAAGACCTAATTGATCTTAGTTCTTACATACAATTTAGTGGTGGAGATGTTGAGATAAAGGGCAAGCCTATGGTAAGTCTTTTGCATTGTATTGATTATGAGTGAGCCTATACACTTTAATTCTTTCATTGTGAGTTGAGAGTTCACTTATACACTTATATCTTCACATGTCTTGAGTGAGT
The DNA here is from genome assembly GCA_029379335.1 of Thymus mandschuricus. Taxonomy (NCBI): domain Eukaryota; kingdom Viridiplantae; phylum Streptophyta; class Magnoliopsida; order Lamiales; family Lamiaceae; genus Thymus; species Thymus mandschuricus. The sequence goes on along the minus strand of CM057082.1, from coordinate 14,015,936 downwards.
TTCCCTTATTGAAGCATGATTTGATTTTGTTGTACTTTCGTAGAGTCAAAACTTTGAGGTTGCTTATATGATGTTGATTAATGTTTCTTTGAAGATCTATGAGGCCCTTAGAGTTCATTATGCTTGTATATTGTGTTTGCTTGATTTGTCTATTCTTTAGATTTAGTTTATTGTTCGGGACGAACAATGTTTAAGTTTGGGGGATTTTGATAGGGTGCATTTTTACCCTATCATCTAAGTGTTATATTATCGTTTTCTTGTCGTATTTTGATAGTTTAGCTCATGATTTATATTGTTTATGTTATTTCGAGCTAGATTACGCTTTTGGGGTGTTTTGAGTGTTTTTAGGGCTTTTGAGTCGAGAAAATCCAAGATAAGACAAGAGGCGATGAAACCAAGGAAGAGATGAAGTATTGATCCCAAGTTCTGACTTCTCACGATTTTTTGGAAGAGTTATTCTGGAAAAGTGGAAGCATAGCATTGAAGAGGAGTTCGATAGGAGCACGTAGGCGAAAACGGAGGTCAATTCGGAGCTCGGATGAGGAAGCACTACAAGAAATTATATATTTAGCCACACATAAATTAACCACACATGCTATGTGTGGTAGTTTAGCCACACATAAATAAATAAATGTGTGGCTAAATCAATTTGACAGTTTTTATTTGTGATTGACATTTCTTATGTGTGACAAAAACTTTTTAATAACATTTTTATTTTCTACGTATGTTTTTAATATATATTTTAATTTTGTCACATTATTGTGAAATTAGTTGTGCTGATGTGGCAAATAATTTTAAAATATAAGGCACACATATTCATATGTGTTGCTAATGAAATTTACCGGATTTTAATTTGTGACATTTAGTAAGTGTGAGAACAAATATTTAGTTATACTTTTTCCTTTTGCTCTTATTTATTTTTTTACTTTGTTATTCGTTGTGATCTTTCAAAATTGATAATTACTAATCTTTAATTAATATGTATGAGAATATGAAATTGATTGCATTCAATTTGTTTTTTAACTTAATTATGATTAAAAAAAATAAGAGCAATCCAAAATACTAATTATACATATAGGTAATTGCTTTGTATAAATAGGGAGTTAGTATTTTTTTTTTTAAAATAAATAATCTCATCCCATCTCCAAATAAAAAGGAAAATAGAAAAGAAACACATGATCATTAATTAATGCTAGATAAATATAATATGTTTTAACAAAATTCAATAATAAAAAGAGATAAGACACGTCCCCGATTTGTTGAAGAATTGAACGAAACACGTCTCCATAACTGCATGCATTCGACTGATCTGTTGAGATCTTTTAGGAAATAATTCTTTTCCTTGACGCATCTTTCCACACGATTTCTCTCCATTTCATTCTTCCGGTTAGAGACTCACAATAGAATTTCTGTAGAGCTTTCTTCTTCAAAAAATGGTTTCGTATATCGTTCTTCTTCTACGTCCAAGTGAATAGGAAAACGACAAGTGACTAGAAAGTGATTGCTACTACATCGATTATTTGACGCTGCTGCCCCGAATTTCGTATCAGGTACCTATGTTCCTCTATTAATTTTATTTAGTAGGATTACAATTACAGAAAAAGCAATGGTTGTTGCCCCGCTTTTCGTATGACATGAACTACATTAGTTGACAAATTTGGTGTTGTCGATGATGCCTTATACTACTATTTCAAGACAAATTTGATTTTTCTTCCCTCCTGCATAGGACACTTTCGATGGAATGCACTTAGGATGTTTTATTATTTATTTTAATACTACTATTTTAGGTTGTTTTGTATTTTGGTTGACTTTCCTTCTCAAATAATGATTCAAAACTAGTTTTTATATATAAGCTAATATTCTTAATGCCGCTCATGCTAGCGCTCTCGGTGACAGAGGTCTCAATCGAGCCGGTGCCGAACTCCGGACGTGTTCTACAACCCGTACCAGAACTTTACCGTCAACAAATGCATGCAGTGGAATCGTGCGGAATCGATGTAACTAGTGTAGCTAAGATGTTTAGACAATTTGACATATTTGTAGTTGCCATAGGTGTAATTAGTGTACTCGATTGTAATTGTATATTATTTGCTAAAATTAATAAAATATCGTTTTTCTTCTTATGGTTTATTTTTAGTCACATTTATTTTTTTAATGTCCATATTCAACATTTTTTTTTTATTTATATTTAAAATTTACAAATTTATTAGCCACGCATATTTTGTATGTTTACCCACACATAAAAATTGCTGAGTCATCTCCCACGTCACAATTATATAATTTTCAAAATTTGATTACCCACACATATAACATGCATTTAGTGACAAATATATGTGTAGGTAAAGGTGGAGAGATTTCGTCACACTTACATTTAAGTGTGGGTAAAAACTTTTATTGGCGAGCACATAGCGACACATGCTGACACTTAGAATTTGTGCGGGGAAAGATCTTTGCACACACATAAACTAACTTTTAGCGACATATCCATGTGTAGCAGAAACCTTAATTTCTTGTTGTGAAGATATGACCGAAACAAGAAAGTTGCGCAGAACCCTCTCGACCCTCTCGACCGACCTCTCGATCGAGAGAGGTGTCGAGAGGTGCCTCCTGTTTTCCAGACGGGATTTTCTCTAAAAGGCTATTTTTGACTTTTTCTTGGTTTCCTTGTACAATTAGGTATTGGATGCAAACTTCTACCCTATAAATACCTCTAAACCTATCATTGTAAACAAGTTCCTCCACTCTCCTACATTCTTTAGATTAGTTTTTATTCTTTTCTCCATACTTTTATACTTTAGATCTAGATTTAATTTATGTAGAAGACAATTGAAGATTGAAGATTCATCAAGATTCAAGAGTTTTTCTATCCCTTTCTTTTTACTTTATGCTTTTAATTATGTTTATTCTTCCTTCTACCTTTCTTTTAATTATGTCTAGCTAATTTTTATTAGTTGATTTTAGGGATTGAATGCCTAATTGAATTTATGTGAGTATTTTTGTTTGCAATTAGCCTTTCAATCTAGATGCATGTTGTCATGGTGCTTATTCTCATGCATGATTAATTGATCACTAATTGTGTATGCATAGTTATGTTTATATGCCTTGATAGGATATTGCATAATAGATCTCATGAATACATGGTATGATGATTTAATTATCTTAGTCGAGGTTGAATTATCATATGTTCATATATAGTCGATTTAGGTGTCATAGTTGGACCTAGTTGATTATATTATTGATACTTGTTCTATTTTGCACTTGATTTGATATCTATGAGTCCGAGAGGATATTAGGATCTTATTAAGTGACGACCTACATTGTCTTAATCGGAGTGTTAGGTTATTTCCTGTATCACATCTAGATTGGATTAAATTGGTTAATTGTACTCATTAATTGCTTGCATATATTTGATTAGGTAGGCTTCCCTAGAATCAACACTTTTCCTTATTTGGTTTTTCCTTGTTTAATTATTTGCTTACTTGTTAGTTGCTTTATTATTTGATTGCTTCCTTATTTGTTTATTTCCTTATTTGTTTAAATTGAGTCTTTTATTTATTTGTCTAGTTATAAATACCACAATCTTTACATCCTTAATTGCTTGAACATCAGTTTAATTCTAGAGTAGAGGTATTGTGTGTGGTTTCGGTATATCAGTCCCTGTGGATACGATACTCGTACTTATTCTATACTATACCTATTTTGTGTGGTAGAAAATAGTGCGATCATATACTACCTCCATCTCATTAAATTAGCCACACTTTCCATTTTGGTCTATCTCATTTATTAGACACATTTCCTAAAATTGCAAAAAATGCTTGGTTAGAATTAACTCTCTCTCTTCAAATGAATTATAGCCACACATTCTTTCTTTCTTAATTCTTGTGCAAATTTTTAGCGACACTTGACTTTTTTTTTAGTTTAATTATTTTATTTATATTATTTACTAATTATTCATCTATTTTATTTTTACACTTTATTTTAAAGCTTTAATGATTCATTATATGTTTCGATATAAAATAACATAATAATTTAAACAATTATTATCGAAATAAGTAAAAGGTTGAGTGATCACGTGCATCGCACGTGTTGCCTACTAGTTAAATTTTAAATGATACAACCATTAGTCCATTTAATGTATTTTGACTTGAATTTGACTAGTTGAATGTTAATTTAGATTTTCATTTTAATTTAATTATGAATTGACAAATTGTCATGAATTTAAAATTGAAGATTGTTGATGTAATTTGTATATTTTTATTCTATTGTTATTGAATGTAAAAGGATAAAATTTTACAAAACGAATTTGGTGAAGTATCGAAGAAGTAATAAAAAAATTAATAATAATAATAATTAAAAAAAAAAAAAACTTTTTTAAAAAAATAACCGGTACCTTAACCGGTAAATCGGGAATACCGGTTTCGACCGGTACCGTACCGGGTACCGAGTAATATAAATGGGATGGAATCCGGTACCTAAAACCCGTTATTCGATAAATGGGGAACCGCGAGTACCGGGAAACCGGTACCGTACCGTTTGACAGCCCTAAATGTGGTTATAATGTTGTTTGGTAGGTATATTGGAGAACGTCCTAGTTCACTAGTCCACTTTCTTTTCGGCACGAAATTTTATGCGCAGTGTTAAATTGAAAAAGTAAGGAGTCCACATCAAAAAGTAACGGTTAACTTTTGTCTTTCAAGGAAAGTGGACTAGTGGTATGGAACGGACCAAAATAGTATAGTGGACTAGTGAAGTGGGACGGAGGGAGTAATATAAAGGGTTTTGTATTAGACAGTGCCCGTTACTAACATCATTATTTCGTCAACATTAATAATACCTCCTACCCCTAATATTAAACTCATACTTCTAACAATATTTCCTTCTCTTTGTACTCTTTATAATTTTTAGTATACCATACCAAACATTATATTAATATTAGTATAGGTTTTTATATTAATTATCCTACCAAACACAATATTAATTGTTACATATTTTTTTATCTCATTGTTACATACTCCCTCCGTCCCACTTCAGTAGTCCTCTTTCTTTTCGGCACGGGATTTTATGCGTAGTGTTAAATTTGAAAAAGTATGGGGTCCACATCAAAAGTAAGGGTTAATTTTTGCCTTTTAAGGAAAGAGGACAAGTGAAGTGGGACGGACGAAAATAGTATTGGGGACTACTGAAGTGGGACGGAGGGAGTATTATTTTATCTTAAAATTTGTTAATAGTATGAGGTTTTGTGTAGAATCATACCAACCGGACCCTAAGGCTTTGTTTATCGACAACCCCACTTTGGGGTTGTCCACATGAAGACAAGGAACTTTTTGAAAAAGAAATGGAAAAAGAAAATAAAACTCTTCGACCGGTTTCTTGACAACCCAAAGTTACAACCTCCATCATCCAATGATCAATCGCCAAGTGTCACTTTTCCCCCTTTTATCGAGACTCGTTAATTTGCACACGATTGTGTTGCTTTAATATTTAATTTTTAATATAATATTTAATTTTTAATATGATTTTTAATTTTAAAATTTTAATAAATTTTAACTATAGCAAATTATAATATAAAAATAATATATAAAATAAATAATATTTTAAGTTGGGTTGGGTTATTGATAAAGTATATTAAGTTGTGGAATTGGGTTGGGTTGTAAATTGTGTAGGTGGAAGAGAGAGAAATTAATATTTTAGTTGTAGGTTGGGTTGTCGAAAGTTGTGGATAAAGATAGTCTAATAGTAGGATGTTCACGATCATAATCATATGTCTCGAGTTCATTGACATTATAAATTGACTCATTCTAAGTTACTGTACTAAAAATTGCGTCAATTATACCCCTCACCTATTTTGTCGTTGACGATATTCCATTTCTTCTTCGGGGCTTTGAATATGAGGCATTTCTCCGCCGTCTCGCCTCCGCCGCCGCGTCTCCGTTTCCCTCCTCCATCTCCTTCGCACCGGCGCTGCCGATCTAGGCTTTGTCTTTGAGTGTGCCGCCGCTCTACAACCCTTCCACTAAAATCGAAAAGCTAAAATAGCAAACCTAGTGATTTGGTGGAGTTCGGCGTCCTCTCTCCTCAAAATCCGTTTCACGCTCTATAACTACAAACCTCGTCCTCTTATTGGCAAACTCTTCGGCTGATTCAATATAGCAATCGGTTAATGGCCTACTGGCAGCTGCAGGTATCTCTGTTTATCTCTCAACATTCATGATTGATGAGTTGTTAGAGAACATAGCGGCTTGGGCTATGATCAATTATGCGCTAGTTGTTGGTGGCCTTTTGTTTCTGTATTTGGAAATGATTCAGTTTCTATGGTGGTTACTGATTGAAACATTAATTGTTTTTAGAGAATTCTGATAATTTACTGATTTGATGATTGTGTGTTTCATAGATTCGTAGCTGTCTACCGAGGAATTATAATGAACTAGATTTAGGAGGATGCACCAAAACAAAAAGAAAAAAAGAAAAAAAAGAAGCTGAATCGGAGCTCAGTTAACTTCAAAATGTTCTAAAGCTAATACAGAGTTTTTTAGGGTAATTGCAGGGTATCCATGAATTGGATTCTTGATTGTTTGTAATTTACTTTTATCATGTTTAAAATTTTTTTTTTTAATTTTTTTAGAAACTGTCCAAACTTTCTATATGTTGTATGCTCTTTGCGCAGTATCAATGCTCACACAGCTGGTAGAAAGTTTATTTGCAAAATTAACATTTTAAGCATGATTCTTGTCCAATTAAACCTCCAATCTTCTAGCTCTCCGTTGTTACTGTTAACCTATATGTTTGCTGTAGTTTGCTATAGTTGAACGGCAATCTTAATTAAAATGCAAGAACATAATTCAGAATACAATTCTCATGCTAAGCTGCAATAAATATCCGTAATTTATATGGGACAGTTGATATCCCCTTTGCTCAATTCTGAATCTTTTCAATGATTATTTAGCATTAATATCAGGGATGTAAACATTCCAAGTTCGTTAATTGTCAGTACTTCCTCTTACATGATAAAGGTGTACATGCAAAAATAACTTTCTTTACATTAAAAAGACATTTTGAATTAAAAAAGAAATTCTTATTTCCCATAATCAATCTGGTTACACACAAGTTGGTTGTTCTTTGTATCTCTTCAAACAATCTCAGAGAAAATCTAGTATTTTCATTCCATCGTAATGTAATACAATATACAGTCTACAAAATGACACAGATTGGTTTTTGAGGTATCAAACATAGATATACACACAATACATGCAGCTATTGGCAGCCTTAATCTTCCATCAATTCTTGAAAACTGGATTTTAGCTATGAAACTCATACCATCTTCTGTTGGATCATGCTGCAAATTCTACTTCGGATGTTGTGCCTGCCAAAGATGTTGAACAGTCAAATGAATAAGTAACACTGTTAATTAAAAAAAAAAAATCTTACTTCTACTAGATTTCCAATTGTATGTGTACATTCATTATGTCCAAATGCAAGATTCTATTTTGCTTCCTTTTTATTTGGAAAGGTGAGAGTATTGAGACTTAGAGCTCTAGCCTTCGTTCTTTAAACAAGAGACGTCGTACCACATGGGTGTCCTAATGAAGTGTGAGATACATTTTTTATGCATGAACTTAAAATTTTGAACAGTAAATCGACTTCAGTTATTATAACTTACTTGCAGTCTGAAACTTTTTGCAACATTCGTACTTCACAGGTGCAGCAATGTCTTCCACCCAATCTTCTTGCTCTGTGGGCTGAGGACCAATTTGGGACAGAAGTACTTATTGATTATCTCCTTGGAAGGAGATAAGCCTCTTCCAAGAGCAACCAACTGAGGTAAGTGACGGAGTACTAGTTCTTTCAATCGAGGAAGCAAGGGCGCGTCATACTTCATCCTTTCATTTTCTTTAACTATTGATTTAAGAGACTCACAGTCTTCAATAATAAGTGTCTCTAGGTTAGAGAGACATTGAAGCACAGCATAAGAGGCAATGAACTCTAGCTTACCACAGGTACTGACCATCAGATACTTAAGGGCTCGATAGCTTCCTGTTCCTGGTGGTATGGGGTCCCCCCAGATTTGCTCCAGTTTCCACAGATAATGCAATCCCAAATATTCAAGGTTTGGGAAAGCACTCTCGGTCATCTCCCCTCTTTTAATCACGGTGTGAACATTGGGACACTCTCTCAGGACACAGAATCTGAGTTCCTTGAAAATAGAGATGTCAAAATCTGACAAACTCTCGATCATTAAATGATGGTCTAAGTAAAATGCTGTGACACGCTCTAGTACACTTTTCATCATCTCAGGTACTTCACTACCATTCACAAGCCTCAAGGACCGATCATATTCTTCGTACTTGGATTCAACTTCATCTGGCACACGGGATATGATTCGTTTGATGTTGTGGCCAATGAGGAACTTGAAGCTCTGCAATCTGTGCTCCCTCCATAAAGGGTTTACTTCGCTGAAAGATATGAGAGCTTCTACACTTGGGAAGTAAAACTGAAGATACCTCAACATCTTCAGCTTGCCAACTTCCTTTATCACGCCTGCAATGATATTTATCCAATGCTGATCCTCTGGGTGCACAACTATGCTTAGTCCTTGCAAAACCTGCAATTTAAATACAGCGCCTAGTGACACCATCTCGGATTGAGAATCAGGTTGGTAAAATGTTAGCTGCAAGTACTTTAGTTTTGCTAATTCGCCGATCTCTTTTGGAAGTTGAGAAAGTTCAGTTCCCAAAAGATCAAGTGCTTCCATATTTATAAGATTTTTAATCTTAGGAGGAAGTTTATCAAGACAAAGACAATTCCGGAGCAAGAGCACTTGAAGGTTTGTGAGGTGGAAAACTGAATCAGGCAAGAACTTGATTCTTGTATCTGATAAGTCGAGAAAACGGAGAGCAGGCATTTGGTTAAAAAACGAGGGACAGATATCAGTCAGGCGGCCATTTCTTTGGAGGAACAGAACCGCAAGGTTAGGGCAATATGGTTCCTCATTTAGCACATTGATTTTTTTCTCGATCAAATTTACAACACCTGCTAGACGCCATTCTTTATCCGCTAGCATCTCTTTTGTTCCACTTCTATTCACAACGAGATTTTCAGGCAGTAAAGAGGCGCCATTAGCCATGAGAGTACTCTGGCCATTAGGATCCAACTCTGCAGGCTTCTTCGTAGCAGAGAAATAATAACTATCCATCTTTGGATGCAGACCAAAATCACTGTTCAGATCAAATGTCACTCTTGTAGACGACATGAGTAAGATCTGTAGTCTTAGGTCAACATACTCCGACATCTCACCGATTAATGAAATTTGAACCGCCATGCCTACTTCTGATGCAGTATGGTGTCTGCTCTTTTGAGAGTTAGAACTCCTCATCTCCACTTGTAGTTCGGTTGGATTATCCTCACTTGTAGAAAGGTTCAGTTTGGGCTGGGATTCAGTATTGGTAGAGTATGTATACGCATTATTTGGATCAGTCACACCAATAGGTATCTTTTCATGTCTTCTCAGAGGTGAAATTTCCAGAACCACAGCATCACGTACTTGAGAAGATTCCCCCTCAGCGCACATACTGTCTGAATTAAGCGTAAACTCACTTCTTACTATTTGTGGAACACCGTAAGACTTTAGCAACGAAACGACGTCACTTTGAAACATGATAGTATGTTTACCCTCTTCATCAGGAACAGCCACTTCCGTCTTCACATCCAAGGCTTGCAAGTCATCTTCACTTGGTAATAAAGTGGAATCTGGCAAACTCCCGTCTTCCGTTTCGTGCATCTGAGCTACGAAAGCCACTGGCTTGTCGTTCACATCCTCTATAGGGCAGTCCTTCATGTTATCGAAGATCACGTCACACATCTCTTCCAAGTATTCGAGGGAAGGATCCTTGCCGTTTTGCCGCTTTTTTAAGGCATCACTGACTTGAGATTTCAAATCTGTGGCCTTCTTCAACCATTGGTTTAGCTTCCTTGGTATGATCCCTTCTTTGATCTGTGCCATCTTTAGGTCTTCAACAATGACAATTTGCTTTGAGAAATAAAGCAGATGTTCTTCAATAGATTTCCTGATGTACTTTGAATCCTTTGCATACTTGGGTTGGAAAAAATGAGTTATTCTCTGGCCCCACCAGGGAATTCTCCAAGCTCTCAAATAATCCTCAATGAGTTGAAAATCTAAAATTTATGAGGGAAAACCATCCTTAGAACTGGGGTTGAATATTCATGAATGACTTATATTCTCAAGAAGAGAAATGCTTGAATAGATTAGACACACAATAAAATGCTCTTGTTGTGACATAAATTTTGATGTAATTTGAGACTTAGATTATGCATCTAACAAAAATATAAGCATGTCAAGAATGTCGCTAAATTTAGTAACATTTGATGGTGTAATTAACCAAATGATATACTCCCCCCGTCTATGATTTAGTGACACACTTTCTTGGGCACATTTTTTTTTGCATTTTGATGGTGTGGTAATAAATTAATGTGTTAAAGTAGTGGAATAATTGTGGGTCTATTTGAATTTTTTAATAGTATTAAAATGTTAAAGTAATAAAAAGTAGATGGATAAAGTGTTAAAGTGTTAAAGTGATTGTGAGGTCTACGTCCTAAAACGGAAAGTGTCAGTAAATGGTGGACGTCCCAATATAGTAAGTGTGTCAGTAAATGGTGGACGGAGGTAGTAGATGTATGTGTGTGTGTCACAACAATTTTTTCTACCCCATGCATGTAGCAAATTTAGCGGCATAACATATAACATGTGCGTGTGACTCCCTTTTTCTCGATTCAGAAGGTGTTCGGCTAAGCTGATTTAAAAGAACTCATAAGATGTTTGAATGACTTATAAGATGCTAAAATAAGTTGGAGTGGGTGAACTTATTTTTAAAAGGCTTATAAGCTTCTATATCTTAATTTTGCAACTTATGAGCTCTCAAGAAGCGTATTTTGTCAAATACATTTTTAGGACTTATAAGCAGGCAAGCATTCCTTTAGTGTTAATGTGGTATGTCATATACTACATGGAAAAGGGTTTGTTTTCTTTAATGGAAAAGTGTAATGCTTCGGGCCCTCCAGGGTCGGAGTCCGTTACATTAGGGTGGTTCAGTGGGCTCTCTAACAACTCCTTGATCCCAAAATGATTAAAATTCAAATTGCTAGAGAGTTCATCAATTCTATTATTCTATTCATATATACTACATTGACATCATTTACTTATGCGATATGAACAGATGTCACAAAATGGAAAATGAGGGATATGAAAGTAATAAAAAAAATTCTTACAAGGGTCCTATTTTTCAAATTACATATACCAATACATTATGCAAATTTACATTTTAACCTTATTTATCACTTTTTCTGAACACCATATATGTTATACCACTCCGGTCCTAGCTTATTGACTCATTTCTTTTTTGACTTTTCGGCACGCATTTCCACCGAGACGTAGTACGGGTTTTACGATATAATTTTGAAATATTATTTCTTTTACGGGATACTACGAGTGTCATAGTATCCCGTAAAAGAAATAATATTTCAAAATTATATCGTAAAACCCGTACTACGTCTCGGTGGAAATGCGTGTCGAAAAGTCAAAAAAGAAATGAGTCAATAAGCTAGGACCGGAGTGGTACATAACATTGATTATATGAATGGACTATGGAGTGGTAAACTCTTACCAATTTTACCATCAAATTCGTAACACTTAGAAACAAACGACAAAAAAATGGCAAAAACATCAGTTGGGTGTTTTAGCCATAATAAACATAATTAATATATTCATGAATTACAAAATTTCTAAACATGTGGTCCACAAAAATTAATAAACTTTCTCTCCTATTCATTTTTTTTTCAGATTAATTTTTATTAATTAGGAGTAATATAACATTTCAAAGCATCCGAACAGATACATTAAACACCCGATAACGTTGATTAGCTTGCTCATGTTAGGTAGGTTTTGCCCCTAGAATTTACATGTCTGCACAGAAGCTCCGGCGACCATCGTGTGAACTTTCAGCCCACGATTGTTTCGCGTATATAGGTTCGCCGCCGATTATACCCAAGTGGCTTAAAAATCGTCCAATGGTGCTTGGTGTTATAAGGGTGGATGTCAAATACTTCATTTTAAGAGGAAAAAAAATGATGATATATATAGTTCAAGACATTATTGAATTATATGCAACAGTAACGCTTGCTTCGAGAATTTAATGTATGGAAGGTATATAGTTAATGAGTTAATTCTGTAGGTTAGGGGAGAACAATTAAATCCCGACGAATAATTAACCTAATCGTTCGAGATCCGATAGGGCAAGCCTAAAACCGAGCATCAGTATAACTATTACTTTCCTTATATACCCAATATTCTGCCTCAGATCAGTTCTGAATTAAGTTCTAAGCTTCTGTATAATCAAGAAATGGGCTACAAGAAGAAGATGAAAACTTACCGCCAAAGAAATGCATCTTCCTCTTCTGCTGCTGCAATGCCAAAGACTTTTTGAAGGAGAAGAGCAATCTCTGCACGGGGGTTTCACAGGGGCCGGTCCCCCATAAATTACCAGAGACTTAGGAAGCCTCCGGGAACGAAACACTTTGTATAACGTGTAATACTAGTCAGCTGAAGGAATCCTTCCTTGCCCAATCATGCGACATTAATTCTTAACATGCACATTGATGACGCGACATACTATTAATGAATAAAATTTTAAATATATACTATAATCGTCTATCTAAAATAAATAAACTATGTTACTACTATATATCAGCAGTGGGCAATAGCGGAATCAGGATTTTCAATTCGAGGGTGCAAAAAATTTATATACCTTGATTACGAATATAATAAAAGAAAGTCTTTTATTAAAATACAATAATGCCATATACATTTCAAAATATAGTAAAAACAAGTTATCTAATCTAACTTTCGACAAGTCATTATTTCTTGAAAGCGATTAATAACATCGTCTTCAGATTTTTTAAGAAATACATCATTTTCGATGAAAGTGACCAAACAATTAATCATTCAAAATTTGATCTCCCAGATTTTATAAACAAAAATGTTAATTTAAGAAATACTTATAATATCTATCGAGCATCCGACGGCAAAATAGAAGATGCTACACAAAAATGCACTAAATGATTAGAACCCGAAAGAGTATTCCCAAAGAGCAGTCATCAAGATTCTTCGTCCCATAAGTTTGAAATGCCATACAGCTCCTTCGTAATTATTAAAAGTAATTATTTTGTTATGTTAAAAATCTTCACTAGAGTGATATTATCATATTAGGAGTAGTTATTTATTTATTTATTTATTATTATTTTTTTTTTTTTACCGTTATGCACTTATATGCACGTAGTACTGTACAAGAAATGTGGTACTCCCTCCGTCCCAATCTTATTGATCCATTATTTTAATCGGATATCGTTTCACATGAATATTAATTATTTCCTAAGACGGAAATAATTAATCATTTCTAATGTGGACAGTGGCGGATACAGGATTTTTGATAAGGGGTGTCAAAATAATAATAATAATAATAATAATAATAATAATAATAATAATAATAATAATAATAATAATAATAATAATAATATTCGAAGAAGAAAGACCTTTGAAAAATTGGAGGAATCTCAATTTGCGCAGCCGCGATTTTTTTCAGAATTTTAGCTATTTAAATGATTTTATATACATTCAAAATATATTTATACATAAAAATAATATTAGGGGAATAATGGGTATTTCACAATAAAAATTAAGGGGTGTCAATTGACACCCCTTGACCAAGGGTAGATCCGCCCCTGAATGTGGATCCCTTATTTTTCACTTTTAACACTGCACCTAACATTTCATGTCAAAATAAAACAAAACAATTTATATATAAACGGAGAAAGTATCAACCAACATATTTATGAACTTCCATATACGAATACTGTATTAGATTATATTTCTCTATGAGAGCTTGTCCATTTATTCTCCGATTGAAAAATGCATATTGTCCAACCATTTTAATTTTTCATTAAGGACGGCACTTATATATTATACATAATTACATACTTCTTCCAATTTTTACTATTAGTCTCAGAGTGCGAATATAAGTGACGTAGGAAATATTACTCTGATACTAATAATAAGGGACAAATGGAATATTAATGATATAATATAAATCATAGAATTGAATAATATTAATTAGTAATTAGTTCATCATAACTCACGCCTCTATTGAAGCTGACTAATTAATGCATTGCCTCAATATATGTATTAGAACATAGTATAAAAACCACAAAGTCAACCGTGGAAAGTAATGCCGCAACCCCTAAGGTGGTGGAGTGTTCGTTGTTGTTTTTTAATAATTAACTAGTAACACACCCATGCGACGCGTGGGGATTTTATATGCGATATGATTAGTTGATTTTATGTATGTAGAAGTATTTCAAGTTTTCAAGTTTCACCTTGAGCATATCGAATTAGAATATGTTAATTACCATTAATATAAGTGTCTCCAATCGAACCATGGGGCCGAACTGACATGAGTAAGCCCCTTAAAATAATATTACATGATTGACCAATGCTAAAAAATATGAGATTGAGGAAATATTATTTTGACATTAGAAAAGGTTTATAACTATGTTATTTCCTAAATAAAATAAATATTGTACTCATATATATCATCATTTTCATAACACTTTAATTTAAATACAACCGTTAATTTTTCTTATCACCTATTTTTTTTTCATTTAGTCATTTATTTTGCGCTTCTCTATCATATTTTATCTTACACTTCGTGATAAAGGTAGGATTTTTTCAAATTGTGATAGAATTCCTCATTATATAAGCAAAAATATTGATAAATTAGGAACAAATTAATTTGTTGTCCTAAATTCTAGTATATAGATATACATCGCATCAAAAAAAGTATAATCCTTTTATACATTCAAACCTCAATTGGCTCATACCAACACTCTTTCTTTGGTAGCTAAATGCTAGATGAAAGAAGACAAATCAATCAAAAGTGTGATGTGTTTGTCGCATAATTTTAGATTATATGGTCACATAATAAATATTGAAAATAAATTAATTTGTTTCCCAAAACCATGCTTTTGTAACCTCTATTGTTAATTGACCCATTAAAAACTATTGATGTACATTTATGATATAATTAATTAAATTTATATTTATATTTATGATATAATTACTAAAACATTACAATTATGTGAGAAGGGACAAATATAATTAAGTTGGGTGAGTGTTCTCTGCAAATTTTTATTTTATATAGGCATAGAACATAATAAGAAAATAGGAAAAAGAATTAATAATAAATGTGATTTCCTTGAATCTTGCTTGTATAACATATTACATTAAAATATTAAGGTTAAAAATAGTTATTTACATTTATGATATACTATATATAAAGTTACTTCCCAAAATAATCTATTAAAAATTATATTTTAATTACTTCTTAATTAATTATTTCATAAATTATAGGTTAAATCAAAATTAATTATTATAGGATTACGAAAGTTACTAAATAAGGCATCCCGTAGCTGCTATTAGTATATAGATAGATATGAATCATACCATACAAATTCTCACAATACAACCAAATGTTATAAAGAATTGATTTTAAACATTCTAGGATAACGTATAATTTAAATTGTTTTTTTTTTAAGTATCTCATATATGACATAGAACTAAACATGATCAATAAATTATAAAATCCATACATGATTTGAATAAAATGTTTGTCTCGTATGAATAGTCAATTCTCAATTTTCAACTAATTAAAATGGCCAAATATAAACTTTTTAAGATTGATTTGTCACTGCTTGCATTGAGGGAAAAAAAATATATTGTTACTAACATTTCATATTATCATATGAATCAACTAATTTAACAATATCATGCTCAATAAAAAATAATTAAACTAAAAAGTGTGAGCCAAAAATACTTTTGCTATAAGCATATATCCATCAGTTCTATAGTAATTATATTATTAATTCCACAAAAATAAAAGTTTGATGTGATAGTATTACAAACAGTAGGATACATAATTTTTAGGGTCTTTACACATATAACACTAAATGGTTAGGAGAAAAATGGATTCATAAACTAAGGGGATATCCATGTCTTTTAATTAAGAAGGCCTGATACAAAAAAAGAATCTTTAGGAGAAGAAGAAGAAGAAAAAGAAGAAGAAGACCCCCTCGCTCATATTCGTACATTAAGGAACAATACATAACATTCTAAACATATAGACTGTACAATATTGATTGTTGTATAAGAAGTTCATCTAAAACCTGATTCGTAAGCAAAGTCACATTGTAGAATTTGGACAAAAGGGGAATTGGTGGATACAAAAATAGTTGGAGTGTTGGTGTTTTAGTTTCCAAATTTCTACAATATATAGACAACAAATATTATAAAATTAGAAAAAAAATTAATTGCATACCATGATTTATGCTTTTGTAACTTTAAAATTAATTTGTTGATTCTAAATTATTATACTACATTTACGGAATAACATTTAAAACATAACATATTCCAAAACGGCATGCATATTCAAAATTACTTAATACTAAAATCATTCACAAGTTAATCAAATTATTGTAATTTTTAGAATTTGAGAACTAACAATTAAAAATTATTTTGATCTAATTCAAGATCTAAATACAATTATCCAATTTAAACTCATAATATTAATGATTCTTATATATAATATACGACATGTAAATAGACTAATATTATATAGATTACATAGGGATAAAGATTTGTTTCATTAATATGAAAAATATATTAATATGTGAGATAAATGAAAAAAATAATGTTTCATTAAGTCTTGCTTTGGTAACGTTTGCATACTAATTATGATTAAAAATAATTATTTTCATTTATGATATACTATCTATAATATTATTTCTATAACATATCAAAATTGATATAAATTCCTTCATAATTTTTTTTTTTTTCATGAATTAAAAGTTACACCATAAGTTTCTATTTATAGTTTATCGGAGTTACTAAATACGGCAGCCCGGTGCTGCTATTAGTATATAGATTATTATTTTTTAATTGTAGGTCTCCACGATTAGTGTAATTAATATATTTATTATCATTATTTCACTGACATTAACAGGATTCCTAATCCCAGTTATCCCGTGTAACAGAAGTTTTGTGTTGCTGTCACGACCACGACAATAACGCGTATTAAAAATGAAAAACTAATTAGATGAACTACCTTCACTAATTTAATGATTTATAATTAGATTTTTTTTTTAAAAAAAGAAAAAAAGAAAAATGACAGAGTTGACATTTTCTTGCCTATGTTTACATATTTTATAAGTCTCCGGCTTCAGGGAAGATGCGAAATAAAAATCATAAATTCTTATATGGAATCGGGTGGAAGATATCTGTTTCAATATTTGTGTAGTAACCGTGTATCAAGTAATTATTTTTAGTAGTTTTACAACATTTTTTAAGAAATAAAAATTTATGGAAAAAAATAAGAATTTTTAGAAAATTATGAGCACTAAGTTTCGATTTATCAATCATATTATACCTAATAAAATTGAAATTAAATGCTAAAAAATAATTATAAATCCTAAAATAGATGAGCGAACCTTAGAAAATAATTATAAAATTATCCCAAATTATACTAAATAATACGTTGAAATTGTTGAAAATAAATAAAATTGACATCTAGTACACGATTGATATACACAAAATGAGAATAATGGATCTCATTAATAAAAATATTATATATAAGAATGATTTCTTTCCTTATTTTTTTCATTCGGTACGTCTAGCTAGAGATGAATGAGACTAAGAAAAAAATTAATTAGAATCTTTCAATGTTGAAACTTATTTAATTTTCTTTTCTGGAATAATTTACCTGAAACTTGCAAGTTATAAAACATATTTGAAGTTTGAACCATGATTTTTAATTTTGTTACTACAAAATTTAAAAACCCTAAAAAATCCCATTGACCAATTGAACGTTGACTTAATTACTTAGTCAAAATATTTAATTGCCTCCCCCTCCCCTCCCCATCTGTCATTTGCAGCTGAGATCATTTCTTAATTTATAATTTTATGTATAAAAAAAGGTTCTATCTAGCTATCATTATAGGAAATGTTATGCGACATACTTTATGCTACATACCTTATTAGCACTGTCTCGTTTTGTTGATGTTAACATTAATTTTTTTCGTTTTATATATTTGGTTTAGTTCTAATACCCTAAATATTGTTATTCACATCGTTAATTTTATAAATTACATAAAAATCGAAGCTCAATTTGTTTTTTTTTTTCCCATTTATTAGTATTTATTGATAAAATGGACAATTTGTTATTAGAATTAAACCAAATGTATAAAACGAAAAATAGTAATATTAATGTTGATGAAACGAGAGCGATGCTCACAAGGTATGTAGCATAACATTTCTCGCTATAATTAATATTTATAACTAAAAATTGCAATATAAATGATTATATATATCCCAAGTTTGAGAATAACATCCGACTCTGATTTTGATAGATAATAACACCATAATTGTTCAAAAAAACGAAGAAGACAATTTATAGCTTTGAATATTGGTACTGGTACACAATAATTGTGATAATAGCAAAGAATAACATCCGACCATCCAAACCAGGTGACTTAGTGCACCTGGCTATCGAACTCCTCTCTTTAAAGAGTGATCTGAATTTGATCACCTATGGGAGCGAATTGTGAAGGATATAAGGTAGGCTTGGAGATTTCTAGGAGTTTGGAATATAAGGTAGGCTTGAAGATTTCTAGGAGTTTGGGATATACGGTAGGCTTAAACCCGTTTATATAATTTTACCCTCCATATATTTCAAAAAACAGGTTGAGTGGAACGGAGAAAGTAAAAAAACCATTAGTACGTAATGCACCATGAATAAAGTAACCGAAAACACTTACACATATATACTCTCTCTTCGTCCCATCTAAGGTGTTACGTTTTTAAATACCTAACATATTCCCAGAATCGATTCCTCTTGCATTCCGGACTCATCTGCATCTAGAATCGCAATATATCTTACAAACTTGCAATCTAGATGCATATAGTTACATCTAACAATCTCAGAAATTACATCTTAATTCACCATCTTAACTTAAAATACTAGACAAAAAATTAAAAAATGACAAATAAAATTCGGGATGATTGAAACCAACATTTCAAAAATTGTAACACGCACATTATATGGAAGCAGATGGATTTAATGGTTTTGATCAAGCCTCTATCTCATCAGTGGACACCCGGTGAAGAACAAGAACTCGAGACCTTGTAGCTCATCAATTTTCTCCGAAGAGATGCTAAAGTTGGGGCAGTTTCGAACCACCAGCTTCCGAAGGCTCGTAGGGGAGCCGGAGTAGGTGGCAATGTTGATCGTCGTGATCCGAGGACAGTCCTCGATCATCAACTCCGTCAGGGTAAAATCATCTGTTATTATATCAATTCTTTCCAGATTCTGGCAATCCACCACATCTAGCTTCTTCAGGGATCCGAGCTCGTGAGAGAAAACGATGTACTCGAGCTTAAGGCAGTGAAGGACTCGCAGATGCTGCAGGGACGCGAACTTGTTTATGTGTGAGGACTCTAATACATCAAGATCAGTGCTCCGCAATAAGATCAGCTTCTTCACCGAATCCAAGCTGCTCGAGCCTTCCAACGACTCTTTCGTATCCATATCGTTTATGACTATGGACGAAGGCGATCCAGTTCTCGTGAAGGAAGGTAGGATCTGCCCGTGGCTTCTCCAGACTACCAGCTCGGCTACTGAGGGCAGTGAGGGCAGAGTTCGAAGCTCGGGGCAACCTTGAACCGACAGTTTCTTTAGAGTTGGGAAGAGCTTTCTTGGAAATGAGTAGTGATGGATGGTTCCTGCAGTTGGCTCGGACCAAGTGCGTAAGCTGGGCATGTCATGGAGCTTGAGCTTCTCGAGCGACGGAAAAACATCGTCGCCATTTCCATAGAATTCCTGACCTATTGATGTGATGTTGATCATCTCCTTCAGCTCCAGCTCCTTGAGGAGGCGCAACTCCCCCAGTTTCGGCAACTTTCTGCAGCTGCAGTCATTTATAAGAAGCTTCACGAGGGAGCTAAGACTCGGCATCCATGAAGGAAGCTCATGATCTCCACATCCAGCTAGCTCGAGAACTCGAAGAACCGGATTCGGTTCTAAGCATTCCAACACTCCACCGAATCCACTCTCTTTGTTGCTCCATGAAAGTCTCAAATGGTGAAGCATCTTCTGCTTCAGATCTGCAGCACGTGCTTCCTCGATCTCCTTCACGTTTTCGAGGTTCATGATATAGAGCGTGCCCCTCAGATTCCTCAGCGTTCGGAGCTCGCCTAGGGCAGCGCCATTCGAGTCTCGCTCGCTCAGTACGTAGAGGGGCATGATGATGAGCGAGTGCATCCGGCCGATCCCGAGAGGCGTGCGGGCCAAGGAATTGCAGTGGGATAAGTCCAGGTGCCTGAGTTTGGAGAGGTTGGAGATTTTCTTGGGCAAACCTTTTAGATAATAGCATCTCGATAGATCTAGGGTTTTCAGGCGAGTTAGGGCTGTGAAAGACTTTGGGAGTTTGGTGAGGAGGGTATGAGAGAGATTGAGGTACCTGAGCTTCCTCAGCATGCATACGTATTTCGAAAGGCTGCGGATTCCACTCTTGCTAAGGTCGAGTGATTTCAAACGCTTCAGCTCCATGAAAGAAGGGTTTTTAAGAAGATGAGTACCAGTTTTGGGAGGAAACGAGACTATAATTTGCAGGATTTTAGGGTTGTAGTGAGACTCTTGAAACGGCGATAGGCGTAGAGAGTCCCCATCGACGCCGAAGGCGTAAGCTGCCTTGTTGCCGTAAACGACTCGTGCAATGATCTGAGCGACTCCATGGATGACCTTAGGCATCTGTGCCTGCACGATTTCGCCGTGCTCGTTGCAGGTTGCTTCGATGAAGAACGACCGGCATAGCAATTGGTGGAAGCAAGCTTCCCCGATTTCCTCGAGGCTAATCGCTCCGGTGGATGGCTTGACGAGGTCGTTCGCGATCCACGTGTTGATTAGCTTCTCCTTGACCAGCACGTAACCGTAGGGGAAGATGCCGCAGAAAGCGAAGCAGTTGAACAAATCATTGGGAAGGGATAAAACGCAGAGTGCGAGAATGAAGGTTTCTTCGTCGCCAATGGAGGAAGAAGCTGAAGTGATAATCCTTTCCATTAGATTCGAAGAAGAAAAACTCACTCCCTCAAATCTCATCAAGCTCCCCAGCAACTTCAAAGAGAGTGGGACCCCCTGGCACAGCTCAGCCAGCCGTTTGCCGGCGTCGCCACCCTCTCTCTCTTCGGATCTAGAGAGAGAAAACGCCAATGAGCTGAAGAGAGACCACGAGTCACGTGAGGACAGCGGCTCCAGAACGAACGGCGCGCCGCCTACGGTATCTCCGACCCTAGAGTCACGTGACGTGACGATGACCTTGGACCCCACGCCGACGAAGCGGAACCAGGAATCCTTGAGATGTCGCCATAGCTCATCCGCCTCCTCGGCGAGCTCGTCGAAGTCGTCGAGGACGATGAGCGAGCGGTGGGATAGGAGGGTGTCGACCACCATCTCGTGCATCTCGACCAGGTTGTTGAAGGAGCACATCATCCCCATCGCTGACTTCAGCAGCTGCCTTGCGATGTCGAGCAGCTGGTGGTGGTGGGTCCGCTGCCGGCCGTCGATCCTCACCCACGCCTTCAGCTCGAAGCGGTCCTGCACCGCCGGATCCTCGTAGATCCGGCGGGCGAGGGCCGTCTTCCCCATCCCGTCCCTCCCCACGATGGGGACGGCGGAGAGCTGCGGCTGCAGCGGGTCGGCGGAGAGCAGCCGGGACAGGAGCCGCTGCTCCGCCGCCCCGCGGCCGAAGACGTGCAGCGCCTCGGATTTTACAAGAGGCAGGAGATCGTCCACGACAGCGCCGGAATACGGCGGAGGGACGTTGTCGTCGTCGTCGTTAGTGGACTCAGGGGACCACTCCATCTCCGACACGTCCACGTCGGAGTCGGCTGCGCAGATCTGAGGGACGAAGCCGATGATGCCGTGGTGCGGCGGCTTCTCAGCCGCGCCGCCGTGTATGGATGATTTGGCTCTTTCCATTAGTTTTGTGTGCAAAAATTGAGTGGGACTTTCAGCAGATTCAAAATTTGAAAGCAATTCCCACAGAGCGCCGAGGGAAGCCATGCTGCTGATGATGATTGTACTTTGAGCATAAACAGATGAACCAGGTAATTTGATGAGGGGTTTGGGAATGAATAATTTGATGATGGAATTTGATTTTAACCTTGGAATTCATCAATTTTCAACGAATTTACCGTTCAATATAAAATGGCTACCATTTTTTTTTGGTTTTAGAATATGAGACTAATTATTCATTTGATAGCCTCAACACGCTTACTTACACAGTTGAACTCGTACATTTTAGAAAGCAACTCGATCAAACGTCCGTTACAAGGATTCTTCCGTTAATTAGGAATCTTTTGCCGTCAACGAAATAAATACGTAATTGTTTATACTTTATAGTGTAGTTGTGTGTTATTTTCCGCGAGAATATCTCCTCGCTCTGCCCCGGGTGCCCCGGGTTACGCTTAAAACGCGACTACCTTAATTTTCTTCTTCTTCTATGAGTATTTTTCTTTCTTTTTTTAATTCTTCTAGTGGATCACTATTTATTGTTGAGTATTTTTATTTTGTCTTTAGAGGACCACTTTAAATATTGTATATAATTCGTAACAGTCTGGATTCTTCTCTTTACAGCTTGTTAAATACCACTCCGGTCTCAGCTTATTGACTCATTTTTCTTTTTGGGACGTCCCACACATATTGACTCATTTCCTTTTTTAGAAATAATTAGAGTATAATTAGTACTTAGTAAACCCCTTATTACACTTAACATTCCATACTTAAATCTCATCCACTCATTTTTTTGCACGTAGTTCAATATAATTTAAATTTTGAAAGTTTAAATTATTATAACTTGCTCGTTTGTTATCGGATTTTTATGATTTTTATATCAAATTAAAGGTCTTGATACGATCTTTCATTTAAGATCAGACAAGAACATGTTTTTATGCATCTATGATGCTCTGTTTCTAAAATATGTCTAAATACATAAACCACATTACATTACCTACAAAATACACTTTATACACTAAACATTTTCGTCTTAATTCCCGTGTATAAAGCAAATGAGTCAATAAGCTTGGACCGAAGTGGTATATTTTTTGGGTGATTTATTAATGATTTAAACACCCTTATTTATAGATGTAGATTATATATATCAACTTAGACAACTTACGGCCGGACATTTAGGTTTGATCATGCAAATGTTGGATCTAGGGCTGAAGTGAGCGATGTGATTGAAATTGTCAAATTTATTCCACAATTGTACAAATTTTGCACATGACAACTTTTCATTGGCCGAAAAATTCATATTTAAATTACTCCCTTCGTTCCAGATGAAATGACTTGTATCATTTCAGCACGAGATTTTAGGCACAATGTTAAAAGTGGAAAGTAAGGGTTCATATTAAAATGTAATATTTAATTATTTCTATTTTAGAAAATAAATTAATTGAAGTGGGACGTCATAATTAGGAAAGAAAGTCAAGTGAAATGAGACAAAAGGAGTACATTTCTATTTAATACTCCCTCCGTCCACCTATTTCTGACACGGTTTCCTTTTTGGGCCGTCCCCCTATTTCTGACACGTTTCCTTTTTTGGAAACAATTAGCCACTAAGTAGTACAATTAGTAAATCCCTTATTACACTTAACATTCCATACTTAAATCTCATCCACTCATTTTTCTGCACGTAGTTCAATATAATTTAAATTTCGAAAGTTTAAATTATTATAACTTGCTCGTTTGTTATCGGATTTTTATGATTTTTATATCAAATTAAAGGTCTTTATACGATCTTTCATTTAAAATCAGACAAGAACATGTTTTTATGCATATATGATGCTCTGTTTCTAAAATATGTTTATTCCCTACAAAATACACTTTATACACTACATCCATAAACACAATACACTTTACACACTAATCACTTCCGTCTTAAATCTCGTGCAAAAAGCAAACGTGTCAGAAATAGGTGGACGGAGGGAGTATTAGAATTATATTTAATTTAATACAAAAAAAATAAAAATATAATTAAATATTCTTTAATTATTTCCATGAGTCATGATTTAATACACCGTTGATTTTGACTAAAACTTGGGTCAGTCTGGACTCACCATGTGTCTGACTGGCCCGTCCCAACCCGCCCCGACATAATAATTAAAACAATGTTTTGTAGAATTAAGTAAAGAATGAGAAATCACGTGAAAAGGTACACAAACAATGACACACTGAAAATTGGATGGTATCTTCTGTCCCTAATTTTGTGTCTAAATTGTGTCTCACATCCTAATTTCTATTACTTAAATATTATATTTTTAAAAAAATAAAAATTGCATTATATAACAAATTATAATAGACATATAGGGGGGAAATTAGATTTTTGAATTGTAAAATATATTAGTTTTGAATTTTTTAAGCATTGTATAACCAATAAAAGTGAAATTAAATGTTAAAAAATAATTATATACCGTAAAATGGATTATTGAACCCTAAAAATAATTATAAAATCAAAATAAATCATTATAATTTAAATTTTTGATTTTTTTTTTTACAAAACTAATAAAATTTGGGATTTGGGACACGGTTGACACTTGACACACAGAAATTTGGGACAGAGGATCTCAAGTGCTCCGTCCTATAGCAAAAAGTATCTTTATTTAGTTTCGTAAAAAGACAATCAACTATTCATTCGTAAATGGAACCGAGTGACTATACATTCGGTCATGTTGTTGGCCTACTCCACACCTTGAGTTGTTGTGGATTTGCCATTCCTATTAAAATAGGAATCATATCGCCCACGCCATGCTTCTGAGAATTGGAACAATCACGATTCTCATCGTCTTTGAACTCTTTGAACGATACAACCTATAAAACAACGCAAAGATATATAGCGTCATAACACTACTTTGAAGAAGAAAACAAAATGTTAAGTAAAAATAACTCAACACTACTAACCTTTTTACCTTTATTGAATTGTTTCACACGCCTGGAGCAGCTCGATTTGTCATGATCTCATGACCGTTGCCGTTGACCTCAATACCAGCTTCTGCAGCCTTTGATGCACGGAGTTCATCACCGCGCGGCGCCTCCTTTTCATCCCTCGGGTTGAGGAAGGTATCACTAGCCTCTTCAGGTCTATAATCTGACCTTCCACTGCCTGATGCTCCTCCTCCTCCAGTCGATTCATCGTTGAAACAACAAAATCGAAGTAAATGTTGCTGCACTTCATCCGTAGTAGTTAGTGTGTTCCACCAACTCTGTTCACACTGGATTGATTGTAGCTTTCGACAGTTTGTGGGAAGCAATGACAGATCTCTCAGCTTGTTGCACCTCTTGACAATTATGGATTTCAATGAGTTCCATCTCATCGGTGTAATCTCAGATATGTTTATCAGCTCGGGCAAGTCCGACAGTTCCATCTTCTTCAGACGTCTTAGTAGATCATCCGAGTTACTCCTCGGCTCTTCGACAATCTCGGAAGTTCCATCACTCCCATGTATGATCTTCGAAAGTTGGCAGCAATTCTCTACTTTGAGATACTCTAGGCTCTGCAGAGACAGAGCTAGTGCAGTATCGAGAATCTTGGTTAGCTTCGGGCAGCCATTGATGGTAATGGCTGTCAAGTTAGCGAGAGTTGTAGGAGGAATGGGTCCATACCAAATGCACAACAGTGACTCAAGGTCGTACAAGTGAAGCTTCTCCAGATTCTGAAGCAAACTCACTTTGGCAAAACCTTGTCCCTCATTGGTTGTGTATCCATCGACGATGTTCTTCAAATCTTTGCAGCTTTCCACCACGCAGGTTTTCACCGGATGCAAGTCGAACTCGCTGCATGTGAGGCTATTGAGACCCTCACGGCCTACTATTTCGAAAGCGCTGGCCTGCTTGAGTAGCTCCCCGCAAGAAGGAGAGAACTTTTCGTTGGTGGAGTATCTCAACCATGTAGCTGCGGGAACCGCTGAAAGATGAGGCTCGAGAGAGCGTCGTGTGTCATGAGAACCAACGGAGATTTTGAAGGATCGGAAGGTTTTTGAGCTCCAACTTGTTTCCTTGTTGTTCAGGGCCTTGCTCTGAGTAACAAATGTGTTGAGGCTGCTCACATTTGGAAAGTTGAAGCACAGAGTATTCAAATGCTCCAAGCTAGCCATCTATTTTGCTACTTTCTCAGCCAAAGCAATCCCACCTTGGAATTCGAAGATTGCATCAATAATTAGCTCTTCCAGATTTATTAGTTTGCCGATGACACCTTCCGGAATGATCGGCTCTATGTCCTCCTCCCCTCTCAGAGACAGAGAAGCTCGCAAACATCTCATGTTAACCAGGGAGCTGATTTCCTTTGGCAATGTCAGAACCGAAGTCCCACGGAAGTCGAGGAACTCGAGCTTCAGTAACTTAGCAACCTCAGGCGTCAAAGCAACAAGGTGAGAGCAGCCATTGAGATACAAGCTCTTGAGGTCCACCAGCACATTGATTGATTCCGGCAATGCTTCTATCCCGGTGTCCTTCAAATCTAGAACTCGAAGGCTCGCCATTCGAGAGAAGAACAGATCATGAAGCTCTTTCAATTCAGGCTTCAGGGACTGCAAGAACAATGTCTGGAGTTTGGAACATTCTGGAATTTTGGGCAAGTCCTTTATGCTACAACCGATCAACGACATTCTTGTGACTCTAGTCCACGCATCTGGGTCGGGTGTTCGATCGACAGATGGCACCCAAACTGCACATCCTTCCTCATCAGAGTAACCTAGTTCCAAGGCCACTCTCCTGAAATGAGGAGGCATCACCACGTACTTTTTCCCGGAGTTCCATCGTAACAGATCCTCCTCTGTTAGGCACTTCAAAATATTCTTTCCAACACCTCTACTTAGCCTCACTTTCTGGGGAGAGTTTTCAGAGATGAAGCCCTCTGCTATCCAACATTCTATAAGAAAGTCTGTGTATATTCTGTAGTGATGAGGAAACAATGCCCCATAGAGCAAGCATTTCTTGGTGCTTTGCTCAAGTCTTTCATACGCTATCTGATACACTTTGTCGAACTCAGAAATGTCTGTGGACCGATCACTCTTGATCACTCTGCGAATGTTGCATATCGCCGCGGTAATGGTGGTGGTTATGGTCAAAATGTTGATCAGTCTAGTGGTGGCCGTGGTCAGGCTTCTGGTGGTCAGAACTTTGGGCGTGGTGCTCCGAGGCCAATTTTGGTGGTAAGGTGTTGATGTGTCAATTGTGTGGTAGGTCTGGGCATGTTGCGCTGAAGTGTTTTAAACGGTTTGACTTTCATTTTACTGGGAATGATTCTGCCGTGGCTGGTGGTCAGGCTTCTGGTTCTGCTGGGGCTCCTAAAGCTTTTGTTACTGACTTTGTTGGTGCTGCAGAACAGGGTGCTGGATTTACTGATGGTGAAGGGAATTGGTTTGTGGATAGTGGAGCAACAACTCATGTGACCAATGAGTTTGGTAATTTGGCTGTTAGCTCACAATACAATGGGAATGAAAATCTCATTGTTGGAAATGGTAACTCAGTTCCTATATTTTTCATTGGCTCTAGTTCTATTCCTATTGCAACTGCTTCTTCTTCATCTCTTCTGCTCAATAACATATTGTTTGTTCCTCAAATCAGTAAAAATCTGTTGAGTATTGCTCAATTCACTAGGGATAATAATGTGATCTTTAAGTTTAATGATGATTCTTGTTTTGTTAAGGACAAGTTCTCACACAAGATTCTGCTGAAGGAGAGTCTAACTGATGGCTTGTACAAGTTGGACCTCACTCAGTTTTTCTCAAAGCACAGCATTCCTTCTGCTGCTACTCCAGCTGTTGCTTCTAGTGGTGCATTTCCTTCTGCTTATTCTGCCTATAATGTTGAGAGTATGACTAGCTCTTTGCTTTCTTGTAATGCTAGTTCTTTGGATTCTGCTGTAACAAGTTCTGTTCCCACACTGACTGCTACAGATACATTACATGCATCTATATCAAAACCTATGCATTTTGCTGGTTTGTGTATGCCTACTGCAAATACACTTCATCAAATGTTAGGTCATTCTAATGTTGTTGTGCTATCAAAAGTATGTGCACTGATGGGAATTCCTTTCTCTGTTAAATCTTTAGAGTTTTGTGAAGCTTGCAATTTAGGAAAATTACATCAAAAGCCTCATGTGTCTGCTGAAACTAAAACTTCTAGGTGTTTTGAACTTGTTCATTCTGATTTGTGGGGGCCTAGTCATACCACATCTAGGAATGGTTTCAAATATTATATCAGCTTTGTTGATGATTTTTCTAGGTTCACCTGGATTTATCCTCTTCATTTGAAATCTGAAGCAGTGTCTGTTGTCAAACATTTTTTCACCAAGATACAAACACAGTTTCACTCTTCTATAGCTTCTTTCCAATCTGACTGGGGAGGGGAATTTAGACCCCTTGTTCCTTACTTCTTAGAAATGGGTGTGCATTTTCAACATCCTTGTCCATACATACATGCCCAAAATTGAAAGATTGAGAGAAAACATCAACATATTGTTGATGTTGGGCTTACACTCTTAGCTCAGGCTTCTTTGCCTTTGGATTTTTGGTAGGATGCAATGCATACTGCTGTTTTTCTCATAAATAGATTGCCTACCTCTGTTTTGTCATATAAATGTCCTTATCAGGTGTTGTTTGGAAAGAATCCTGATTATAAGTTGCTGAAACCTTTTGGTTGTGCTTGCTTTCCTTATCTAAAACCTTATCACAATCATAAGCTTCAATTCAGATCTTCAAAGTGTACTTTTCTGGGTTATAGTGATTCTCATAAGGGTTATAAGTGCTTAAGTTCTACAGGTAGAATGTATATTGCAGATACTGTGAACTTTAATCCTACTAAGTTTCCTTATCAAGCTATCTCACATGGTGAGTCTAAACTCAAGTCTAAATCATCACCACCTCCAGGTTTTGAGTCTATAATTCCTTCTGTTCAGCATGATACTCTGTCTTCACCCAGTGCTGTTAGTGTGAGTAATGAATCTGTTCATAATCATCATTCTCATAACACTTCTGTTCCCTCTCTTGATGTTTCTGTTTCACCTTCACATTCATCACAATCTTCTGTTCCATCTCATGTTATTCATCAAGATTCTCATCAAGCTTCTTCTAATTCTCATTCCTATGTTCCTTCTGTTGATGATTCTGCCTCAAATTAATCTGTTCCTTCTGCTGATTCTTTTTCTTCTGGTACTTCTCTGTTAAACACTCATCCTATGGTTACCAGGTCTAAGAATGGGATATTCAAACCTAAAGTGTTTGTGGCTAACACCAGTTTACCTGTTGAACCTAGTAGTGATGGTATGGCTCTAGCTGATCCTGATTGGTATCATGCCATGGAGCTTGAATATAAAGCATTAATGGATAATAACACATGGTCTTTGGTGCCTTATACCTCTGATATGAAAGTTATCAGCAATAAGTGGGTGTATAAGGTTAAGAAATTGGCTGATGGGTCACTGGATAAGCTAAAAGCTAGATTAGCGGCTAGGGGCTTTGAACAATTTGCTGGGATTGATTTCTTGGAAACCTTTAGCCCTGTTGTTAAATCTTCCACCATTCGTTTGGTGTTTACTTTAGCAGCTACTAGAGGGTGGTCTGTGCAACAGATTGATGTATCTAATGCATTTCTTAATGGTGATTTGATTGATACAATTTATATGAGTCAGCCTAGAGGGTTTGTTAGCAGTGAGGCTCCAACTCATGTGTGTAAGTTACACAAATCATTGTATGGTTTAAAACAGGCTCCCAGGGCCTGGTATGACAAGTTAAAGGAGTGTTTGTTGGAGTTGGGTTTTAGGAGATCTGCTTCTGATTTTTCCCTGTTTTTCAGATCTGTGAATGGTTGTTTAATTCTTATCTTGGTATATGTTGATGACATCTTGCTTACTGGGGATTCTAGTGCTGAAGTTCTTCATATTATTCAGTTGCTGCAAGCTCAGTTTAAGCTTAAAAATTATGGTGATGTTAAATACTTTCTTGGAATTGAGGTGCTGAAGTCAGGGTCTGGTTTTGTGTTGTCACAGAAGAAGTATGTGACTGAGTTGCTTGATAGAACAAATATGAGTGCTTGTAATTCATGTCGTACTCCTATGGTGTCAGTACCAAAATTATCCAAATCTGAGGGTGTTGTATTTGAGGATCCTTCTCTGTTTAGGAGTGTAGTGGGTACATTGCAATACTTGACTCTTACAAGGCCAAACATAGCCTTCAGTGTGAATAAACTCTCTCAGTTTTTGCAAGCTCCTACTAATCTTCATTGGTTGGCTTGTAAAAGGTTACTTAGATATTTGAAGGGAACTTGCTCTGTTGGTCTTAAATTTTCTGCTGCTTCTTCCTTTGCTCTTGAGGGCTTTGCTGATGCAGATTGGGCCACTTGTTCAGATGATAGGAGGTCTACTGGGGGGCATTGTGTCTTTCTTGGTGGAAATTTAGTGGTTTGGAATGCTAAAAAACAGGACGTGGTCTCTAGAAGTAGTACAGAGTCAGAATATAGGTCTCTAGCCAATCTTGTTTGTGATGTAGTGTGGCTGCAGTCTGTGTGCAAGGAGTTAGGGGTTGTGTTGGAGGCACCACATAAGCTGTGGTGTGACAATTCAGGGGCTATTGCTTTGGCTGCTAATCCTGTTTTTCATTCGCGCACAAAACACTTTGAAATTGATGTGCATTTTGTGAGGGAGAAGGTGCTTGGAAAAGTAGTGGAGGTTGGTTATGTGCCTACTGCAGATCAAATAGCAGATATCTTTACAAAGCCACTTGCTGTTTCCAGGTTTTTGCTTCTTCGAGACAGGCTTAGATTATGTGATCTTGATGTTGATAAAGTATGTGATCTTGATGTTGATAAAGGGAGAGAAGGTGCTGGATAGTTGGGGGAGTGTTGAGCATATGTGTGTGTGTGGTTGCTGAGCTGGAAGTGAGAGTGATGAGCTGTGCTGAGCTGTTGGTATGAGTTGGCTTAGCTGATGTGTCATGATCCTATTGGTTGTAGTTAGGTCGGTTTAGAAAGTAGTTAGTTACTAAATCTGTACTTAAATACTTAATCAATTCTGTAATAGTTAGTTAGTTACATTTGAATGAAATGAATGCAGTTACTCTTTCCTCTCAATTCTCTCTCTCTCTTTTCTGCTATTCTCATTTCTGTAATACTGTAGGATTCCCTTCACGTGATACCATGACTCTATATCGTTCTCGTCCTTCAGGGTCATCGCGATTCTGCGAATCATCCACGGTATCCCCGAGCAGCAGTCGATCAGTTTGTCAGCAACTCCTTCGATGTTCTTATCGTGGAATTCGCCATAGATACTCTCAAAAAGTTTCCGTGCCTCGTGTTTGTGTAGCCCTCGTATCTCGACCGTGTATCCCGTCATCCGGGAGAGTACATTCCTCTCTGTAGAACAGATCACCACTTTCCTGTGTTTATGGCCTTGTTTCAGTCCCAGTTTCTCGAAATCGATGAATCTGGAGACGCCATCCATGATGAATATGTACTTCTTGTAGCGAAGGAATTTGGAGATCGTGTTCTCGTTCACGACTGTGCTGTCGGAAGCCTCATGATTTATTTCCAACTGGAGTCATGATCTCTTTCTGCAGTGCCTTTACATCGGCTGCATCTATTTCCGGTGTAACCTCAATCCTGATTATGATGTCCCCGATTGATGAATTTTGCTCGAGCAGCCGATCGTACAGCTTCCTCATAACAGTTGTTTTCCTCGATCCTTGACACCCAAAGACTCCGACCATCTTCCCCTTCTCCTCAAACAGGTAATGATATATATCATCCACGTAAGTATCAAACACCGGAAGAACGTGGCCATCATCCTCCAGCTTCTCCTGATTCGGCTCCGACTTATTCTTCGTCATCCTTCCTGGTTTCAGCCCATCCACAGCCTCCGAAGCACGCGTGCTAAGCTTCGACACATCTCTACTCAGCTTCGCGAGCTTCAAGAAGTTCGACGTCGCTATCTTCGTCTCATGGTCGCCGAGCTTCTCGATCATCGAGCCCGCAGCCTCGGCGTTCAGCGGCGGTGCCAAGCCGAGGTGGTTGTTGGTCTTGATCGTGTACCTCTCGATTAACTGGGTGCACTTTTTCTCGATGACTGCGATTTCTGTTTCCATCAATTTGTAAGCTTGGGTTGGTTCCATGGAAGGGGAGTTCCTCAACGATCGGTCGATAATTTCTTTCTCCGACTTTATTGAAATGAGAAGAGTTATTAGCTTGCTCATTCTTTCTTTCTTCCAAACGTTTGATGTCTCGTTTCTGGGCCTTAGCGTAAAGGAACATGTCTTTGCAAAACATATATGCAGTAGACACACTTTGCACTACCAGTATTTAGGCCGCCACCATCCTGCTCCTGCATAGTGTGATTGATTATGATTATGGAAAACGGATCTAAAATCCAAACCGAACCATTATAAGTAGACTTAGAAGCATATCTTGCGATAGAAATCTGCGACACTAATAAAAGATCAATCCAACCAAAATCAAAAACCTAAGTAAACTTTTAAGTTTTGTTTGGGGATCGTTTATATATTTTTTTTAAATTTCGGTTCAATCAGTTTTATAATTTTAGACTGGTTTTGACACGAATGATCGGATTGCTCAATCCTTGCGTTTAGTATTCCTTCATTTTCTTCTAACATTAACTTTGACAGAAATTTAAAGGCCGGAGATGCAGAAGACTCGAATTCGAGACCTTTGACCAACTCACAGACACTCCATTTCTTTTGTCTCTCTCTTTCTTAAATGGATTGAGAAAATGGTAATTGTGGAAGCTTAAAACAATTTTGGCATACAAAATTTGTTATGAGACATTAAAGGAAACAAATTTTAGTTGACTTACCAGAATTCTGAAACAAAATAGTAGTAGAGAAAATATTCAGAATTACGAACATCCTAGTATAAAGCGAAACTGAAGAAGAAATTTAAATTGCATGTAAAATTAATTAAAACCAACCATTATGCAAAATCTTATGCTAAATAAATTCTGGGGCAACATTAAATTCAAGAAAAGGCCATTATTTCAATTAATTCTGCATAAAATCGAAACATGCATGATAGCAGAAAGAAAAATAATTCCAAACTGAACGAAATATACCTGACTCGAAGTACAACACAAAGTGCTCTGTGTACCACATACGTTTCCTTCCTTCAGTTCACATAGCAGCAGCAGCAGCAGCAGCAGCAGCAGCAGAGATTAATGAGTGAAATTTTTTGTGCTGCCTCTCCTAATTAAGTCCACGGTCTACTTTTCCTTCATTTATTCGACCGTTGACATAGCAGCTTATAGTCGTTCTAAAAAATATATATGTGTAGCTTTCAAAAACTAAATGACATACTCCCTCCGTCTTTAAATAAGTGTCCCGAGCCGCCAATTTGAAAAAACCAAGGAGAATGCTAAAATGACACTTATGCCCTTAAAATCCTTGATTATTTATTTATTTATTTATTTATTTTGTCTTTCTCCCACTTTTAGATTTTCAAGAAGGGTAATTGTGGTACTTTTGTGTAATTTTTGCTTGGAAAAATGTGATAGGACACTTATTTAGGGACAAAATTTTTGGCGGCTCGGGACACTTATTTAAAGACGGAGGGAGTATACGTTATTCAAATATATAATGTTTTGCAAATGATGCATATGAATATCTCGCATTTTGTAAATCATGAGAGAAGCATTCGCTTTTCACCTTAGGTGACAACACTTTTCCCTAATTAAATTGAAGAATAAAGTATTTTTCTTACCTTTGGATTTATTAATAAGAATACATATCCAATAACAAATACTACGTACTATACATATTTGTTGATTGTATGGGGTATGACTGCAAATAATCAAATTTAGTTGGGGTGTATAACTTGAAAACTCAATGGGTTTGGAGATAAGCATGAAGAGTCATTTTCCTTCAAGGATTAGAGCTTGGAGAGCAGTATATATACACTACATGCATGCAGCAATTGAAACATAAGGGGAAGAGAGAAAAGACGAGAGATAGTTATAGCGGCAATAGGGGTTCTGTCGTGGGATGTGAGAGTGTTGAGTGATACATGTGTGAGAGAGAAGGAGATTTGGTTTACGGGTGAGAGAAGTTTCTAGCGTAATCTATTCTTTGCATGGGTATAACTTAGGTAGGGTGATTCATTCTCGTTGTAAACTGTAATCTTCTCACGTTTCTCATAGTGAAATGCAATCTCAGATTGACCCTCCCGTGGATGTAGGATTTCAGATCCAAACTATGCATGTTTACGTTTCTGTGTTCTTGAACGTGATCTTGTTTCTGCGCTTGAAGTTCAGGATCATTTATCTGCTTCTGTGATTTGTTGTTCGTGGTTGTTTTTCTTGTTACGAGTCCTAACAAGTGGCGCCGTCTGTGGGAAAGCAGGCATGATGATGGGTGTCCCTCAGTGTGGCCTCGACGATTGGGATTATCGCCGGAGGAGGTGTGTGTAAGAATGGTGGATTGCAGTTGGATAATGGTGGTAGTCCAACGCTCAATCGTGGTGATGAAGGTAGTGTTCATGCGGAAAGGAAGGTTTAATCTTAGGTTTGTTGAGTGTGGGTGTTGAACCCAGGATCACATTTTGGTTGACGTGGTTGTACTACCTACGTGGAGTTTTGTTATTCGTTCGTTTATTAGTTAGCTAGTTATATTGTATCCGTTAGATTTGGATGACGTGTACGATGTAGATTGAGTCTAGTGTTACTTTCTTTTCAAGTCTCTTCTTCTTTAACTAGCTATGTATATAGAGGAATGGATGTAACAGTATTTTTGAGGTGAATGAATATACTATCTCCATTACTCTGAATTCGACTTTCGTACATTGAATTATACACTTTCATAGCCATTTTTACATGGTATCTAGAGCTCAGGCTACGATCTGATGGCTCGAGGACGAAGGAAAAGCTACTCGCAAGTTATTAGTGGGGAAGCTTCGAGTTCTACAGCACAACAAAGTGCAGGACGAAGGAATGGCAAGGATCCAATCATGGCGGAAGGGGATAATGCAGTTTCGGTACTACCGGAGCTAACACAGAAGAAAATGGAGGAGATCCTGAAGCTACAACCCTCGGATCATCCGGGAATGCAACATGTTGCAGCTCCTTTAACTGGAACTAACTTCCTACAATGGTCGCGATCAATCCGACGAGGACTTGGAGCTCGCAGCAAGCTAGCATTCATAGATGGTACGTTTCCAGAACCAGATGAGGATAAGGAATTTTACAATGACTGGGTTAAAACTGATTACATGGTAGCTCAGTGGATAATTAATTCTATGTCGAAGGAAGTTTTTAATGCCTTTTCTCACTATGAAACTAGTGAAAAATTATGGAGTGCTTTGATGCACAGATTTGGTATAAGTAATGGACCTAAGACATATAAATTGCAGAGGGAAATCATGCAGTTTAAGCAAGGGAATCAAAGTGTGTTTACCTATTACAGTAATCTCACAAATTTATGGAATGAACTAGATCTATTACTACCTCCTATAACTTATGTGTGTGATGCTGAAAATGATTACATCATTAGAGAGTGTTGGGAATTGTAAACCGGGACCAACAGAGAGGAACATCAGAAATTGGTACAATTCTTAGTCGGTTTGAATGAGGTTTTTGAGCGGACAAGAAGGCAGATCATGTTATTAGAACCACTTCATTTAGTGGAGCAAGCATATGGGATGGTAGTACAAGTTGAAGATCAAATGGAACTTGCAGAAGAAGGAGGAGGAGGTACTAAGCAGAGAATGGTTATGCAAGTTGGAAGGCAAGGCCAAGGATATAATATGAACAAAGGATTCAATCTAAATCAGAGGAAAAAGACTAAGGAGGATAGGGCAAAATTGAAATGCTCTCACTGCCAGGCTAATGGACATGAAGTTGGAGAGTGTTTTAAATTGCATGGTTATCCATACTGGTATAAGAAGTTGAAAGAGAATAAGAATGCAAGGATCAACTATGTAGAGGAGGATGATGACACAAGGTCCAGGTCTGATAGTGGAAGGATTACACAGAATGATGGAATCACAAATATAGGGAAGGTAATATAGACAGAGATAGCAAAATACATGGGGCAGTTGATGCAGAAAGGGCAAGGAATTACTACTGGAGGGGACATTAACATGGTGCATAAAGATGAGGTACCACAGAATCCTTTTGATATTCATTATGCCTTTAGTGTCTTATCAAGTATGGAGAGAAATGTATGGATTATTGACTCATGGGCAAGTTCACATGTGTGTTGTGATGTGGATTTGATGGTGTCCACTTTCAAATATGATAAGCCTCTGTTAGTTAGACTACCTGATGGAACTGCTAAAGAGGTTTATTGTGGTGGCAGTGTAAGGATTAATAAGGATATCTACTTGAATGATGTGATGTTTGTGCCAGAGTTTACACATATTCTGCTATCAGTGTTACATTTGGTGAGAGACTCACAAGCTGTGTGTTCTTACCTCAGAGATGTATTATACATAAACAAGGGATAGAGAATATTCTAGGGATAGGAAAAATGGTGAATAATTTGTATATATTGGAGATTGCATTGGAGAATCACTTCTGCCATGTATATAATCCTAATCCCGATATGACACTGGAAAAATGGCACATATTTTTGGGACATGCCTCAATTGCTGCAATGAAGCATATGCCAATGTTCAAAAGTTTGTTTACAGATGAGAATGTAGCCAACATATAAAGGTGTGAAGTCTGTTTGTTGGCTAAACAAAGCAGAAATGAGTTTCCAGTTTTGAATAAAAGGACTAATGATTTGTTTGAAATGATCCATGCTGATGTATGGGGACCATATGGGGAAGATAACATAGACAATGCAAGGTATGTACTAACCATTGTGGAGGATCACAGTAGGGGGATTTGGATGAGGTCAAAGGAGCAGGTTTGTTCTTAACTGGGGAAGTATTTTAAGCTTGTTCAGACTCAATTTGGAAAGGACATAAAGATTTTGAGAACTGATAATGGATCTGAGTTTGTCAACAGGCAAGTGGGAGAGTTATTAGATGAGTTGGGCATGATACATTAGAGATCATGTCCTTATACCCCTCAACAGAATGGTGTGGTTGAGAGGAGGCATAGGATGCTACTTAACTCTGCAAGGGCTTTGATGTTCCAAAGTTCTTTGCCTCTAAAGTTTTGGCCATATTCAATTTTGACTGCCACTTGGTTAATTAATAGAGTTCCAAGCCAAGTGTTAAACTGGAAAACTCCTCATGAGCTTTTGTTTGGAGTGGAGGCAGATCTATCTAT
Organism: Thymus mandschuricus; assembly: GCA_029379335.1. Classification (NCBI taxonomy): domain Eukaryota; kingdom Viridiplantae; phylum Streptophyta; class Magnoliopsida; order Lamiales; family Lamiaceae; genus Thymus; species Thymus mandschuricus. Next base: position 13,978,496 of record CM057082.1, on the reverse strand, counting down.
CCTAAAGCCATTTGGTTGTCTGGCATTTGCTGTAAACTTGTCTCCACACAAAGGAAATTTGATGCTAGAAGCAATAAATGTATCTTCCTTGGTTTTGTGGCATCACATAAAGGATACTTGTTGTATGATTTGAGCACTAATAAACTACTTACTTTTAGAGATGTGAAGTTTGTAGATGATATATTCCCATTTGCTAATCCACAAGATACTACTGCAGATCATACACCTTTACCTTTGGTTCAAATAGTAGATACAGAACAGGGAGATGATGTTGTGGATGTGCAAATGAAGGATGTAACCAATGATGAAGTGTCACCCACTGTGAGAGCATAACCAAATGCTGAACTATCACCTCAGCCAGGGGCGGAACTAGGTGGGGGCTAGTGTGGGCTGAAGCCCCCACGGTCGCCGTCGGGAAATATGTATATATATATATGCAGCCGGCCGTCGACTGTCACTGGGTAGCCCCTATAGCCATCTGCGTCTCGCTGGAAAGTTGGAGAAGGAAGGATTTTTTTCAATTGGGTTATTTCAATAATGGGCCTAAGCAATATATATGGGCCCTTAATTACTAATCCAATTTTATTTATTTCTTATAACTATTTTAAAAAAACAAAATTTAACTTTATGAAACACACGAGCTTATTTTTAAAACCCGACTTTTTCTTTTTCAACTTTCCCAACTTTTTTTACTTTCTCAACTTTTTTAAAACCTACGAGCTGCCCACACCACAGAAGACCACAGAAGAGAAGAAGAACACAAAAATCAACTTTTTTTTCAAGTTACTTTCTCCTTTTTTTGAATCTTAGGCTTGACCAGGGGAATCAATTTAAATATCCATTCCTATTGGAGGTTAGTTTCTAGTTCTTGTTGTCTTTATATGATTTAGTTGTAAATTTTAGGGTTAAAATTTATTTATATTGTGAGGTTTAAAATTCATTCCTATTGTCTAGTGAGGTTTAGATTTTAGAAAGAGCAGAATGAAACTAACTTATTTTATATAGAAACATAAAAATAAAATATTGAGAAGAAGTGGAAATGTGGAAGGTTTGAAACTGGGAATTGGGATTACCAATTAGTTGTGGTTATTCTAATATAACAATGGTAATTTGGGATTACCAATTAATTGTCCTTATTTTAGTATAACAAGAAGAAGTGGAAGGTTTTAGTATAATTTGTATTACTATTTACTAGTGGCAGTAGCATTTAAAATTTTAATTTTGTTTGATTTGTTTCATATTGTATTGTACAAGCAATAACATTTACTAATTTATTTTTATTTCAATTGTTTTGTTTATTTATGTAGAGGCTAAATCATGGAAAGATATTTCAAACCTAAGAGAATTCGTAGTGAAGAATCTCCAAGTACACCTATTGTTACCGAAACATCTCCTTGTACACCCATTGTTACCGAAATAGTGGATAATCATGGGGATTTTAACAGGAATGAGATTGTTTATGATCCGGGTCTACAAAAATCGATTAACGAATTTGATGTTGCTATTCGGGATCAAATTAGAAGAGAGTTTGTGGCCAAAGGACCTTGCCAACCAATTGGCCATAAGTATCCAAAGACAAAGTTTGGAAAACAAGAAAGGAGCTTTCAAGATGGATGGTATGAGAAGTTTCCATGGTTAGAGTATAGTATGTCAAAAGATGCGGCATTTTGCTTTTGGTGCTATCTCTTTAAGTCATCAAGCAATAGAGGTGGGCAATTTGATGATGATGCGTTTGTGAGAAAAGGTTTCAGTAATTGGAAGAAGGCATTAGAAAGATTTCATATCCATAGTGGGGCGGTGGATAATGCTCATAATGAAGCGAGAGTGCAGCTTGATCTCTTTAAGAATAAAAAAAATTGCTTGATGAATATAGTGCAAGAGAATAGGGTAGAAAGGCAGATTGCATATCGCATTCGTCTGGCCCTAATGTTGGATGTGACACGGCTTCTTTTGAAGCAAGGTTTATCTTTCCATGGACATGACGAGTCTTCTAGTTCATTAAATAAGGGAAATTTTCATGAATTGGTTGATTGGTATTGTGCACGAGATGAAGACATTTGCAAAGTTGTGAAGAAAGATGTTGCAGCCAATAATCTAATGGATTCACCCATAATTCAAAAGGAGCTAGCTAAAGCTTGTGCTGAAGAGATCACGCATACTATTCTCTCTGACATTGGTGATAGGGTTTTTGCATTATTAGTAGATGAGTCTCGAGATGTTTCAGTAAAAGAACAGATGGGTGTTGTGTTGAGATATGTGAATAAAGAAGGCCGTGTACTAGAGAGATTCTTTGCAATTAGAAGAGTGCCAGACACCACCTCTAGTTCTTTGAAAGAATCTATTGAAGAGATATTCTCTGACCATTGTTTGTCTTTATCAAGATTGAGAGGCCAAGGATATGACGGAGCTTCAAATATGCGAGGTGAGTTTAACGGACTAAAAGCTCTCATGCTTAAAGATTATCCATCAGCTATTTATGTTCATTGTTTCTCCCATCAACTCCAATTAGTTCTTATTGTTGCGGCTAAGAACATATCTGCTGTGGGTGATTTTTTTGCTTATGTAACAATGATTGTAAATATGGTTGGAGCATCTTGTAAAAGGAGAGAACAAATAAGAGAGAAGGAGCAAGAAAGAATACGAGTTGCTTTGGAAGGTGGGTACCTTGCTAGTGGAAAAGGCAAGAATCAAGAAACTAATTTGGCAAGACCTGGAGATACTCGTTGGGGATCCCATTATTTGACGATAGTTCGCTTGCATCTTATGTGGCCTTCAGTGATAGAAGTGTTAGGTGAAATAGATGATCATGGCATAATTTCAGACCAAAGAGGTCTTGCTACAAGTTTGATTGACAAAATGGAGAGCTACCAGTTTGTATTTGTGCTACACTTGATGAAGCATTTGTTGGGAATCACAAACGAGTTATCGCTTGTCTTGCAAAAGAAGGATCAAAATATTGCCAATGCCTTGGTTTTGATAAAATCGGTGAAACGACGATTACAAGAGTTTATGACAATTGGATGGGAGATAATCTTGAATGAGGTCAACATATTTTGTGAGTTGCACAAGATATCGGTACTTGATATGACTGAAAACAGGAGTACTCATGGATATGGAATGCGAAGAGGGCAAGTCGTCACTAACTATCACCATTTTCGTTTTGATGTGCTTAATGAGGTACCATATCTCTGTCTATATAAATAGATTTGTATTTTATAATATTTATTGATAGATTATTATTTCTCATATTTAATTTTTATCTCAATATTAGGTTGTTAATTTGATGCTACAAGAGATGAATGATCGGTTTTCTGAAGGTAGCACAATATTATTGAGCTGCATTTCGTGTCTTGATCCAAGAAATTCATTTTCTCAATTCGACGTTGATAAACTAGTTGAGCTTGCTTCTTTCTATCCAGAAAATTTCTCTCCAACTGACTGTGCATGTCTTAAGCAACAACTTTGTAACTATGTTTATAGTGTGCCACTTGATGCTCGATTTTCTGAAATTGAAGATCTAGGAAATCTTGCATTGAAATTGGTTGAAACAGAGAATCATAAAGTCTTTCCACTGGTATACCGTCTGAAAGAATTGGCATTAGTTTTACCAGTTGCAACTGCTTCTGTTGAGAGAGTGTTTTCTGCAATGAAGATTGTCAAGACAGATTTGCGTAACAAAATGGGTGATGAGTTCATGAATGATAGTCTTGTTGTGTATATTGAGAAGGGGATTCTTGCAACAATTCAAAATGAAGCGATCCTGCAACGATTTCAAGATATGACAAGCCGTAGAACTCAGTTGTCTTCTCTTTCTCGTGCCAATTAGGTACGTAGCTTGTTAGAACACTTTGACAGTTGGCTAATTATGTTTTCGAAATTTGTGTAGACATTATATTATATATTTTGTGATGAAACTTTGTTTACATATTAGCCCCCAAGGTAATGAAATCCTGGTTCCGCCACTGACCTCAGCATTCTTCTGCACATCCAGTGGAGGCACCTGCTTCTCCAATGAGAAGCACTAGGGTGAGGAAAGAACCAGATTGGATGCAAGATTTTGTTGGTCATATCAATACAGATGCGTTACCTCCATTTCCTGCAGGTGCTTCCTCACCGCCTACCTTTTCATTTATTGTATCTCCATCAATAAGTGATCCTTATCTTGGGTTTCTTTTTAACATCACCACTACACATGAACCTAAGAATTATAGAGAAGCTTGTAAGACACCACAATGGGTGGACGCTATGCAAACTGAATTAGAAGCATTGAAGGGAAATCAGACTTGGAATTTGGTACCATTACCCCCTGGAAAGAAAGCTATTGGGAGCAAGTGGGTCTTTAAGCTTAAACTAAAACCAAATGGAGAAGTCGAGAGGTACAAGGCTAGGCTGGTAGCCAAAGGATATGATCAGGAATTCGGCATAGACAATCAAGAAGTTTTTTCTCCAGTTGCCAAATTTGTGACTGTGAACCTCTATTTGTAGTGGCTTCTATACAACATTGGTGTATTCATCAAGTAGATGTTAACAAAGCTTTCTTGCATGGCTATCTACATGATGAAATATATATGGAGCCACCCAAGGGTTTTCTAGATGCTAAAACTGGTGAAGTTTGTAAGTTGATAAAGAGCCTTTATGGCTTAAAACAGGCATCTAGGAAATGGAATCAGGAATTTTGTAAAGTACTGTTTGGTCAAGGTTTCACTCAGTCCATGCATGATCATTGTCTATTACTTAAGGTACTGGAGCTTCTTTCATCTGCATACTTGTGTATGTAGATGATGTCCTTATTTGCAGTCCATCTGAGGCTCTCATACATGATCTCAAGAATGTACTACACACTGCTTTCACCATCAAAGATCTGGGGATTGCTCACTATTTTCTTGGGATGGGAATTGCAAGAGGTTCTTCAGGTGTAGCTTTGAATCAACGCAAGTACATTTTGGATCTTATTGATACTGTGGGTTTGTCTTCTTGTACTTCAGTGTCAACCCCTCTACCTTCAGGAATACATCTATGCAAAGCTACAGATTCACTCCTCACTGAACCAGAGTCTTATAGAAAGCTAGTGGGTAGGCTTCTTCATTTGAACCTCACCCGGCCTGATATTTCCTATGTTGTCCAGCAGCTTAGTCAGTTTGTTGCTGAACTTGCAAAGACTCACATGGATGTTGGCTACATGTTGTTAAGTACTTGAAAGGTTGCCCTTCATTGGGACTTTTCTTTCCTGCAGTTGGTTCTCTAACCTTGCAAGCATACTGTGATGCAGATTGGGGATCCTGCCCAGATTCTAGGAGATCCCTCACTAGATATTGCATATTTCTAGGGAGTTCTCTAGTTTCTTGGCGTTGCAAGAAACAGAGTACGGTCTCATCTTCCACTGCAGGGGCAGAATATAGGGCAATGGGGTTTTACAATGAGGGATCTACAATGGGTGTCTTATGTGATGAGGGATTTTGGTGTGCTGGTTCCAACTCCAATCAATCTCTACTGTGATAATTTTGCTGCATTGCATATCACTCGTAATCCAGTTTTCCACGAGCGCACTAAACACCTTGAGATGGATTGCCATATTGTTCGTGATCAGTATTTGGCTGGGTTTATTCTTCCTCACCATCTATCTTCTTCTCGACAGCTGGCGGACTTGTTTACTAAGTCTCTTTCTCATGCTCGTTTTCGAATCCTGTTGTCCAAGATGAGTTTGGCGGATGTTCACCATTCTCATCTTGCGCGGGGAGGGGGGGGGGGGGGGGGTAAGAATGGTGGATTGCAGTTGGATAATGGTGGTAGTGCAATGCTCAATCGTGGTGATGAAAGTAGTGTTCATGCAGAAAGGAAGGTTTAATCTTAGGTTTGTTGAGTGTGGGTGTTGAACCCAGGATCACATTTTGGTTGACGTGGCTGTACTGCCTACGTGGAGTTTTGTTATTCGTTCGTTTATTAGTTAGCTAGTTATATTGTATCCGTTAGATTTGGATGACGTGTACGGTGTAGATTGAGTCTAGTGTTACTTTCTTTTCAAGTCTCTTCTTCTTTAGCTAGCTATATATTATATATATAGAGGAATGGATGTAACAGTATTTTTGAGGTGAATGAATATACTATCTCCATTACTCTGAATTCGACTTTCGTACATTGAATCATACACTTTCATAGCCATTTTTACAGTGTGCCTCCACGATTCGAGATATCGGTGGAAGAGAGAGCTCGAGACATGGTCCTCGTGTTTGAGGGGAGGATTGTTGGATGCGGTTGGTGCAAACAACATGTCTCACATCGAAAATATAAGATGGGTGGACCTTATATATAAAGGAGAGCAACACTCCATTAGTATGAGGTATTTTGGGAATGAGCCCAAGAACAGAACCGTACGTGTTTAGTCCAAAAGCGGATTAATATTGGCCGGTGATGGTGCTCAACAAGTTACAACCTAGCTAGCGGTCGAAAATATATAAACTATAAAGACTGCTTACCTTTCTCAGATATATAATAATTAAAAAACTTAATATTAATTTATGAAATGTTCATTATGATTGTAATACTACTATAATATTAGTAATTTTAACATCCCTTTAACCGTGATTAATTCTCAACGTCAGGTTAGAAGTCGGTGGTGTTGGCAATTATATTGTCAAAGTTATTAAATTTGGAGTTGGAATGGTCGCAAATTTTTACTAAGGATGAATATATCAATCGGGAATATATTAAGTATTTTAAAATTTATTAAATTTCTCCCTTTTATCAAAAACATTCGATGAATGAATGCAGGCCCCGGGGAGAATAGAGAATATTAGGGAGAATGTGCCACCTCGAACAGAAAGGCAAATGCATGTAGTGTTGGTTGAAATAAACAATTTTATAAAAAATGAACCTTGCTTTTGGGAAGCATATACACGTCCCACTTCATTGGTCCTGTTAAAATATTATATACCTTACATATTGGGACGAAGGAAGTATATTCCTAACGGATACTAATATATAGTTATTGACTTATTGTTGGTTTAAAAATACTACATTTTAAGTGTTGAGAGCTAAACACATTCGGGAGTATTAGTTTAGAAAGACCATAAAAGAGCAGTTGAGTCAACGGTTGGAAACGTGATGAAATAGTCAACGGTTACGGTTTCTCTCCGTTAAATTCATTTCCTTCCTTCGATTAATTCGATCCATATTTTTCTCTTCATAAAATAATACAGTATATTTATTCATAACTGAGATATCACACACACAAGATAGGTTTAATAATAAGAAGTGAGAAGTGATTTTGTTCATTGATCTACGCTGCTGATTAACTAGTGCATTGTAATAACATTTAAAATGTATTATGATAGTTTGCAAAAGGTATCATAATTATAGTTATCATGCATTATAGTTGTGCATAAAATGTTTCATTTATTATCTTTTGCATGCGAAAAACCAACACCCTCCATTTCTTCTGAAATGGTTACGTTACTATTTTGAGACGTATTATTTAAATGGTCAGTTTCCTATTTTGGCCCAACAAACTCACGTGCAGACCCTATTAATCTCTCTTTTTTTTTTTCTTTTTTTTTTTTTTTTTATCGGAAAAGTGAGAATTTCATTAAAAAAAAATAAAATGCAGAAGAGGTACAAGGAGTACCAGATTATTACAAACTATCGTTCCTCCACCGATCACTTAATCTAATACTAGTCCACGACTCGAAACTCCAAATCGCATTCACCTCACCCCGGACTAGGCACCTATTAATCTCTTAATACACTACATTTATACACTAAACCCTCATTTTAAGTATGTGGACCAACACAATTATACAATATACCTCAATTTTTGCCTAAAAGAAAGTGGTTGTTTTAAAAGAAACGGAAGGGAGGGAGTATTTTGTAAATGGAATCACCCGTTTATCCATGTATATATACTACGTATTTTTTTTATTTTTATTTTTTTTATCGGTGAACTTTTCATAGAAAGAACGAAACACGTTATTAACTCTGAGTTTGAATTTTGTAATGCAAAAAATAATCAAGCCGAGAAACTTCTCATCACATATATACTTCCGTTCCCGACGTATATGTTATATAAGGCCCATTGACTGACTTGGATAAGAAGAGGCACCTCTCAAAAATAAAAAACAACACTTTGTGAAGGAACCAATAGGAGAGAGAGAGAGACGATCTTACCTCTCTCCTCGCGCACCTGTAGTACCAACAACATTCCTTGTTGTACTGGAGCCAGGTAACGAATTGTTCTCTTTCGTCGCGCGTGTTTTCCGATCATTTACAGTACTAATGTGTTATCCAGTTTGAGGACGTACTTACACCTTGATTTATGTTTGATGCATCATACATATGGAATACAAAGCTGGATTTCCTAAATATTATCCAGATTTTTTTATTCAAGCCGAACCGTCTTCAGTTGAAACCTCATTCTGTTTTCGTTTCCAATTGAACTTTTATGGAGCCAAATTTTCTTTGATTTGTTTGGTTTAATCCATACCTTGATAGGATTGACGGTTGTGTCGTTGTTTTCGGATTTGATAGTTTTGATCCATCGATCGTTGTTGGGATTGATTAGGTTTATCGTCATGTGTGGTTTGTTTTGTTTCTTTTGGTTCACTGTAAAAGTTCACCGAAGGGAACTAACTGAACTTATGATCAAATTGGTTTTGAATTCTATTCAATTCAAAAATGTATTTTGGTGTTAATACTCCCTCCGTCACATTGATATTTGAATAATTCAATTTCATTTTCGTCTGTTTTACTGATCATATAGGGATACTATGTAAAATGACAAAATTTTAACCCACTAAAGTCTATTAACACTATTTTATTCACTATTGTCATTTTCATCTTAATTCTCGTATCGAAAAGAATAATCTCTAACTGAATTAGATGGAGTGAGTATTAATTAGTACTAAGTATTACTAGTATATATAGTTGTCAAAATGGGTCCAGCCCAATGGACGGGCCTAGCCTCGACCTATTTTCGGGCCAGGTCGGGCTGACCTAAAAGTGTAAAAAACCTGGTGGGTCCGGCTTACCCAACATGTCTAATGATTTTACACTAACTAGAAAGTTACCCATGCGATGCATGGAATTAACATTCAACTCTAAGGTTTTAATTAAGTGTTTTCAACATACGATCAAATTTTAATGACTTTCTAGAGTCTTAAGCTACTACTCTTGGAAACAAATGTTGTTTACAGAGTGCTAAATCTTTGATTTATCACCAAATATTTTATTTATGTACTGGATGAGTTTATGTTTGAGAGGGCTTAAGCAACTTATGTTATGATTATGGAAGTGATTACCCTTCGGATTTAAGTGGGGCACATTTAGTCTTTAAATGAGTATAAATGATTTATATTTAATTAATCTTTTACTGAATTCAGTTGGTTTGTAATCATAAAACATGCATAGAACATTATTCCTTCCATAGTTATGTTTAAATTTTACAATAATGCTATTTGGCCCTAATGTAGCCAACCACAAAACGACATTTTTCATAATATATATAAATTTTAAAATAGTTAATGATAACTATAATTTATTATTTTTATATTTTAATTTAAAAATATTTTCCTCCAAAATTAAATATATATTTCTCTTTTTTGATAAAAAGGTAACAAATTTTTCAAAATAATAAAATTTATTAAATAATTAAAGGATTAATTTTAAAAGATCGTAAAAATACGGAGTATCGTTTTTTGTACTTTTTATAATATAAAAGTTTGACATAAATATATAAATTATTTAATATTTAAAAAAAAGTTAAATTCTGGCCGAATACATCACCCTAAATTTTAATTAGGAAATTGAAACTATTTCATTGGTGACATGAAAAGAAATTATATAGTTCGAATTTTACGGCTCATAACACAATGTTTTTTTTTTTTTCAAATTAACTTCACCGAACAATTAAGTATACACTCTAAATGTAATTGATGACCAATTTAACTGTTGTGTTGCGGTAATCAAAAATCAAAGCAAAACTACTAAAAGCCATAGGATACAGAAAGAGGAAAGAGAGAACTAAAAGTTCTAAAACGTAGTGTACTACCATTTTTTGTCGTGTCCAAAAGCTCATCCATCTTCAAAATTGTAAACAATTGCCCAAAATCCATGAATATTGGCAAAATATAAAATCTTGTTTCTTTCAATTATATAATTATTTCGTATGTAATTTATCTTTTGAGGAAATAACTCATCGCCAATCTCACGAGTGATAAAGACAATGCATAACATAAATCAAGAGCCAATAGGATCTTAAGAGAGAAGCAAATTCAAAGGAGAGAAAGAAAGCATGAATAACATTGTTCTCTCATGATGTTCTGATACGCCTAGTATCAACGAAAGGACAATTCGAGCTGCCTAAACTCCATAAACGAAAGAAAACGGCACTTCGAGCGGCCGGAGCTCCAAATCTTCTCGAGAGAAGCCAAAACACGAAGTTCAATATTTCATTCACGATAATGACGGCCACATACAAATAAACCTTAAATAGTTTTAACACTAAAACCCTAATGAGCTAAGACCCCTAGTTGGACTTCTAGTATCGGCCCAAATACAAAACTACCATTAAAAGACTATTACATTAAAAGACTAGTAAATAAACATACGTAAACTAATAACATCTTCTCCCGTTCTTGATCGTATCAACTCCTCACCCCTTCAAAACCACCTTGTCCTCAAGGTGGAGATTCGAAAATATCCTTATAAACTTCCTCGAGTGCATAAAGGCTAAAAATGACCGATCGTCGAAAAAGTCCAAGTAAAACATATTTCCACCAATGGCCCAACATATCCTTTGTGCCAAGAAAAATTACCCTTGCTTGGGCCTCTTTATCGGATGGGCTGGGCCAGAAATTAATCTCCATAATTTGGCCCACTTTTGTGCGATGGCCTAGGAGTTGAAATTGTGTGGAAGAAATTGTGGCGGCTGGCGGCTGGAACAGAGCTACTTTGGATAGGGATGGAGACGCCGATGGTGCAGTTGGTGGTGGAGTTGGAGGCATCGGCCGAATATGGGAGTTTGGGGAAGAAGTAACTTCAAGTGCTGGTCCCGGCGCCGGAGATGGAGCCTTACCGAAGAGCTCGACGGGAAACAACGCTGTCGGGTTGACCCCGGACGCAGTCGGCGGCGCCGCCAGGATAGTGGTGGGGGAGAGGAACGGCGGAGGAGCGGCGAATCCCGCTCTGTTGAGCACGACACCGCTGCCCAAAGGCAACGGAGAATCAGCGGACGGCGGAAATACGATGGCAGGGGGCGAGGGAGAAGCGGCTGAAGACGGGGGAGACGGAGGCGAGACGCCGGCCGAGGGAGGAGGAGCGGGCGATGCGGACGGCGGAGGAACGGCGGAGAAGGGGGTGGAGACCGCGACAGAGGTGACGTCGAAGGAGAGGAACGGCACCACCTCCGCATTCGAGAGCTTGCACAGATCTGGAGAGTCGACGCCCTTGGACGCCTCGTCGTTAGGGGCGAAGGTGGAGAGAGAATCGGACGTCTTGCACCCGGCCTTCTTGAGCAGCGCCGTCAGGATGGCGGTGGGTTCAGGCGCTGGTTTCGGCGGAGGAACGGCGGAGCCAGGGGGCTGGAGTGGGGCGTTCGGGAGCCAGCGCTGGTGGGGAGCGGACGAGCCTCCGCCGGAGCGGAATAGCGGAGAGAACGCTGTAGCCGGAGATGGAGATGGAGATGGTGGTGTGGAGAGCAGATCTGCGAATTTGGAATCAATCGATCGCATACAAGCTTTAATGGTTGAATTTGTTGCTGTGAGTTGGCTCTCCAAATGGATTCGAACGGAATTGAGAGCTGCAATAATTTCTGAATCGGCCATGAAGAACAGCAATGGAAGCACCCACTTTTTTTTTTTTTTTAAATAAAAATTGGTTGAAGAAGAACAGGCAACTTCGAGTGTGTCAAAACTCCAAAGAAGAAGAACAGAGGAACAGAAGAAGAATCGGGGAAGAAGGAAGTCAATGAAAGCACCAATTGATACGCCTAGTATCAACGAAAGGACAATTCGAGCTGCCTAAACTCCATAAACGAAAGAAAACGGCACTTCGAGCGGACGGAGCTCCAAATCTCTCGAGAGAAGCCAAAACACGAAGTTCAATATTTCATTCACGATAATGACGGCCACATACAAATAAACCTTAAATAGTTTTAACACTAAAACCCTAATGAGCTAAGACCCCTAGTTGGACTTCTAGTATCGGCCCAAATACAAAACTACCATTAAAAGACTATTACATTAAAAGACTAGTAAATAAACATACGTAAACTAATAACATCTTCTCCCGTTCTTGATCGTATCAACTCCTCACCCCTTCAAAACCACCTTGTCCTCAAGGTGGAGATTCGAAAATATCCTTATAAACTTCCTCGAGTGCATAAAGGCTAAAAATGACCGATCGTCGAAAAAGTCCAAGTAAAACATATTTCCACCAATGGCCCAACATATCCTTTGTGCCAAGAAAAATTACCCTTGCTTGGGCCTCTTTATCGGATGGGCTGGGCCAGAAATTAATCTCCATAATTTGGCCCACTTTTGTGCGATGGCCTAGGAGTTGAAATTGTGTGGAAGAAATTGTGGCGGCTGGCGGCTGGAACAGAGCTACTTTGGATAGGGATGGAGACGCCGATGGTGCAGTTGGTGGTGGAGTTGGAGGCATCGGCCGAATATGGGAGTTTGGGGAAGAAGTAACTTCAAGTGCTGGTCCCGGCGCCGGAGATGGAGCCTTACCGAAGAGCTCGACGGGAAACAACGCTGTCGGGTTGACCCCGGACGCAGTCGGCGGCGCCGCCAGGATAGTGGTGGGGGAGAGGAACGGCGGAGGAGCGGCGAATCCCGCTCTGTTGAGCACGACACCGCTGCCCAAAGGCAACGGAGAATCAGCGGACGGCGGAAATGCGATGGCAGGGGGCGAGGGAGAAGCGGCTGAAGACGGGGGAGACGGAGGCGAGACGCCGGCCGAGGGAGGAGGAGCGGGCGATGCGGACGGCGGAGGAGCGGCGGAGAAGGGGGTGGAGACCGCGACAGAGGTGACGTCGAAGGAGAGGAACGGCACCACCTCCGCATTCGAGAGCTTGCACAGATCTGGAGAGTCGACGCCCTTGGACGCCTCGTCGTTAGGGGCGAAGGTGGAGAGAGAATCGGACGTCTTGCACCCGGCCTTCTTGAGCAGCGCCGTCAGGATGGCGGTGGGTTCAGGCGCTGGTTTCGGCGGAGGAACGGCGGAGCCAGGGGGCTGGAGTGGGGCGTTCGGGAGCCAGCGCTGGTGGGGAGCGGACGAGCCTCCGCCGGAGCGGAATAGCGGAGATGGAGATGGAGATGGTGGTGTGGAGAGCAGATCTGCGAATTTGGAATCAATCGATCGCATACAAGCTTTAATGGTTGAATTTGTTGTTGTGAGTTGGCTCTCCAAATGGATTCGAACGGAATTGAGAGCTGCAATAATTTCTGAATCGGCCATGAAGAACAGCAATGGAAGCACCCACTTTTTTTTTTTTTTTAATAAAAATTGGTTGAAGAAGAACAGGCAACTTCGAGTGTGTCAAAACTCCAAAGAAGAAGAACAGAGGAACAGAAGAAGAATCGGGGAAGAAGGAAGTCAATGAAAGCACCAATTGATACGCCTAGTATCAACGAAAGGACAATTCGAGCTGCCTAAACTCCATAAACGAAAGAAAACGGCACTTCGAGCGGCCGGAGCTCCAAATCTCTCGAGAGAAGCCAAAACACGAAGTTCAATATTTCATTCACGATAATGACGGCCACATACAAATAAACCTTAAATAGTTTTAACACTAAAACCTTAATGGGCTAAGACCCCTAGTTGGACTTCTAGTATCGGCCCAAATACAAAACTACCATTAAAAGACTATTACATTAAAGGACTAGTAAATAAACATACGTAAACTAATAACATCTTCTCCCGTTCTTGATCGTATCATGTTCTTTTATCGAACACCAGTGTTGTCGTGACTGGAAGGGCGAGGGTCGATGGTTCTCGCGAAAGAGGTGTCAGAATCTGAATCCTCTCGCTTGGCTTCTTCTTCTTCTTCTTCTTCTTCTTCTTCTTCTTCTTCTTCTTCTTCTTCTTCTTCTTCTTCTTCTTCTTCTATTGTTTCTCGTTTCAAATCTCAATCACTTTGTTATGTTTCTCATTCGTAAATCTTCTGTTTTGGATCCCACAAGAAATAAAGAAAAATAGGCTGTGAGAAGATGGTGTTTTTGCAGCACCAAACGTTTCATCAGGGGTGTTTTTGCTCCGAAATAACAACGTTGAGGGTGTTTTTGCTACTTTTCCCTTTCTAGAACAGAGAATCATAACAAAAACGTATTTAGAGAAGCAGAATCAGGCTAAAATCAGAGATAATAGTGATTGGGTTGTAGATTATACAAAAAGGGAATGAACTATAAACTTTTAAAATGAAAAGGTAGAATCAGAGAAGACGTACGAATAGAGAGAGAGAGCGATGGTGACTTTTCACACCATGACGATTTTGTTGGCATTTGCAAGGTAAGAACGCAAAATATCTCATGACGCAGATGTTACTCGATCAAAAGTACATCATCACGGGCTGCCAAAAATAATTATATGGAGTTAAGAGACACTTCGTTTAGGAATATGAAAATAGATTTTCTTTCTGCATTTCGTCATCAAGGGGTTTCAAATATAAGAGAAAAGTGTAGCGGTTTTATCTTATTGCCGACTGATCTGTTGCACATCCTTGATGGAATAGCGACGACTCAGGACACGCTTGATCAAAGTCTATGGGGACGGCATCATATTGATTATGGAATATTGTCGATGGAATCAAATCCGCAGTAGGTTGAATGATATTTTAAATCAATTCCACGATGTAGTGACGATTCCTTGCCGCTGATAAGAGGACGGGAAATTTGGACAACCGCGCTGCTGCCGCCGCCACCGGACTTCCAAAGGTCCGCTCGCTATGATAGTAAATTTCCTATTATCCATATGGATTATAAAGAACACGTCGTTCCACGTCTCCCCGTAGATTCAATAAACTAAAATAAACTACAGAATTTCCTATGAAAAATTGCGTCCCTTCACATGTTAATATTATGAAACTAACTCGCCTTTTCAACAAAATTTTTAATTATACAAAAGTATTTGTAAAAAAAAAAAGAAAAAAAAGAAGTTAATTTACTAAAATAACCCTGAAATAGATGTAAAAATACAAAAATATCCCTTGTACTTTGTTTTTATATAATATATAGATTGGGCAAGAATAGGTACATGTTTTTTAGGTCCGGTAGATTTTTGGGTCACGCTAGGCTAGCCACATTGGGTAATTCTATCCACAGCCACAAAATTACTCCTCACAGCCCCCTAATTAAGATTTTACTAATGTATCATTCAAATAGTGTTTTAATGGGTAACAACAGTGTGTACAACCCCTTGACGTGTGAAAATTTGCAGCCCCAAATTTAATTACTAACAAAACATCAAATCTCATTGATCGCAACCCCTAAAGTTAATTGGTCTTCTTCTTCGATTCTATTCATGAAAAAGGGTTTCTTCGATTCTAATTCTTATGTCACTTTTCTTTGCGTATGGCATCTCCACTCGTTTTGACAACATTCAATTCAAAACTTAACCCACAAGTTTATTGGGCTTGGCGAGACCCCCTTGTCGCAAATTGGACGTCCCACCTTCGAATGCAGACAAATCGCAGAGAAAGCATTTGTTGATTCAAGGGAGGGAGTTTGTTATGCGAGAATAAGAGACAAATAGGGTAAACGAAGCTTTGAGACTCATATTTATGGCTTGTCGAACGAAATTCTCCACATTGATGTCCAGTTTATATAGGAAGTGATTTGGAGGTTTTAATATTCTGTTAAATTTGAAAATTTGCACCGGTTGTATGATGAGTTAAGTTACAAAATTGGGGGTTGTAATATTCTGCGCAAATGGGGAGATTTCAAGGGTTGCAAGGGTAAATTAGTACTTTCGCTAATACTTATGTTTAATTAGTTAAATTGGTGGTTCTGGGAGTAATTTGGGCGTTTTGTGGATAGAATTACCCAGCCACATTTTACCCAAAGTCCATCGGGCCAGACCCGACAATTTAAAAGCTCTATATAGCAGTAGTATATTTTTAAATTTTAGATATGATATATTGTTATACTGTGTAATTATTATCAGTTCTAAATTGCACAAATTTTCCTAAGATAATATGCATATATAGCTAGGGGTAATATTTTTAATGCTAATTAATCCCAGCATATACTAATACATAGATCATCAATTTTGTAAATTAACAATCCTTGGATGTTTAAAAATAATAGTAATTTCAGAGTATTTGTATGCATTTGACATTTGAGCAGTTATGAATAAGTATTTTGATACCTTTTGGAAGACAAGCCATCAATGATTTAATAATATATGTAACGGGGGATTTGGCCAATCATCATCAGCCTTTAAAGTAAACGCTAATAAAATGGTCAAGGAATGTTGTAAATTAAAAGGTTGGCATAATTATTGTATAAGATACTTAATTATATTCTAGGTCAATTGTATAACTGTCAACAATAGGATTGTTATTTTAGAAATAAAACTATATTAAATTGTCAAACTTCGATATATATTCTAGGATAAATGCTCCCCTATCAATCGTGGACATGCTTAACGTGTTTATCGTTGATGTGACAGTTAGCTAGGATTTCCTTTTTTTAGGGGTTAAGATATTATCTTAATCGTTTTATTCATAAATGGAATGTTAGTATTATAGTTCATCTATCCAATGATGATTTATTAGTTAAACTTAAACATGATTAATGATTGAATATATATATATATATAACTAGGCATGCTTTTTTTTAATTAATTTTAATTTATAAATTCTATTTTTTATCATCAGAGATGCCATGAATCTTCAATAAGCAAGAAGAAATATATCATACTGATAGAACATATGATATGCAGGGCCGGCCCTGAGGGTGGGCCGGCATGGGTGACCGCCAGGGCCCACGATTTTTTGGGGCCCCAAAATCGTTTTAGATATATATTGTTATATATTAAAATTTAGAAAAGAAATCTCAAAATTAGCAATGTAGCCTGGTGGATGGGTCCTTATCCTTTAGTTTTCTAGTTTTTTTTATCTGAGAAGTCTTGTGTTCTAATCTCCACTCTAACATATTTTTTCCAAATTTTACTATTTTAGATTATACTACAATTGCTAATTTTAATTTTATTGGAAATTTTCAAATACATTAATATCAAGTCTAATCTCAATATTATTGGATTATATTCACTATACTTACTTATTTACATGTAAATTTATTTTAATTATTTTAAAATTGTGTCCAACATATAAAACTTTTCTTTTAGAATTTAATGTAATATGTATTTTTTAGGTAATACGTAGTACTTGAGTCCAACATTACAAATTTAGATTATATGTATTTTTTAAATTATTTTTCTGGAGAAAGCATTGGATATATTTGTGTTCCTTTTCTTTTCTTTTCTTTTTTTCATTTTTCACATTAATACAATTTTTTTCTCTTTCAACTCTTAATAGCTTGGGAAATTCTTATGTGGGTGTAAGTGTACCACACCCACCTCTCACATCATAATTTCTTATGTGGATGTAAGTAGTAAAGGAAAATAACTCTTCATGCTTATCTCCAAAGCCATTGAGTTTTCAAGTTATACACCCCAACTAGATTTGATTATTTGCAGTCATACCCCATACAATCAACAAATACATATAGTACATAGTATTTGTTATTGGATATGTATTCTTATTAATAAATCCAAAGGTAAGAAAAATACTTTATTCTTCAATTTAATTAGGGAAAAGTGTTGTCACCTAAGGTGAAAAGCGAATGCTTCTCTCAATGCGAGATATTCATATGCATCATTTGCAAAACATTATATATTTGAATAACGTATATGTCATTTTGTTTTTGAAAGCTACACATATATATTTTTTAGAACGACTATAAGCTGCTATGTCAACGGTCCAATAAATGAAGGAAAAGTAGACCATGGACTTAATTAGGAGAGGCAGCACAAAATTTCACTCATTAATCTCTGCTGCTGCTGCTGCTGCTATGTGAAGGAAGGAAACGTCTGTGGTACACAGAGCACTTTGTGTTGTACTTCGAGTCAGGTATATTTCGTTCAGTTTTGAATTATTTTTCTTTCTGCTATCATGCATGTTTCGATTTTATGCAGAATTAATTGAAATAATGGCCTTTTCTTGAATTTAATGTTGCCCCAGAATTTATTTAGCATAAGATTTTGCATAATGGATGGTTTTAATTAATTTTACATGCAATTTAAATTTCTTCTTCAGTTTCGCTTTATACTAGGATGTTCGTAATTCTGAATATTTTCTCTACTACTATTTTGTTTCAGAATTCTGGTAAGTCAACTAAAATTTGTTTCCTTTAATGTCTCATAACAAATTTTGTATGCCAAAATTGTTTTAAGCTTCCACAATTACCATTTTCTCAATCCATTTAAGAAAGAGAGAGAGACAAAAGAAATGGAGTGTGTGTGAGTTGGTCAAAGGTCTCGAATTCGAGTCTTCTGCATCTCCGGCCTTTAAATTTTTGTCAAAGTTAATGTTAGAAGAAAATGAAGGAATACTAAACGCAAGGATTGAGCAATCCGATCATTCGTGTCAAAACCAGTCTAAAATTATAAAACTGATTGAACCGAAATTTAAAAAAAATATATAAACGATCCCCAAACAAAACTTAAAAGTTTACTTAGGTTTTTGATTTTGGTTGGATTGATCTTTTATTAGTGTCGCAGATTTCTATCGCAAGATATGCTTCTAAGTCTACTTATAATGGTTCGGTTTGGATTTTAGATCCGTTTTCCATAATCATAATCAATCACACTATGCAGGAGCAGGATGGTGGCGGCCTCAATACTGGTAGTGCAAAGTGTGTCTACTGCATATATGTTTTGCAAAGACATGTTCCTTTACGCTAAGGCCCAGAAACGAGACATCAAACGTTTGGAAGAAAGAATGAGCATGCTCATAACTCTTCTCATTTCAATAAAGTCGGAGAAAGAAATTATCGACCGATCGTTGAGGAACTCCCCTTCCATGGAACCAACCCAAGTTTACAAATTGATGGAAACAGAAATCGCAGTCATCGAGAAAAAGTGCACCCAGTTAATCGAGAGGTACACGATCAAGACCAACAACCACCTCGGCTTGGCACCGCCGCTGAACGCCGAGGCTGCGGGCTCGATGATCAAGAAGCTCGGCGACCATGAGACGAAGATAGCGACGTCGAACTTCTTGAAGCTCGCGAAGCTGAGTAGAGATGTGTCGAAGCTTAGCACGCGGGCTTCGGAGGCTGTGGATGGGCTGAAACCAGGAAGGATGACGAAGAAGAAGTCGGAGCCGAATCGGGAGAAGCTGGAGGATGATGGCCACGTTCTTTCGGTGTTTGATACTTACGTGGATGATATATATCATTACCTGTTTGAGGAGAAGGGGAAGATGGTCGGAGTCTTTGGGTGTCAAGGATCGGGGAAAACAACTGTTATGAGGAAGCTGTACGATCGGCTGCTCGAGCAAAATTCATCAATCGGGGACAGCATAATCAGGATTGAGGTTACACCGGAAATAGATGCAGCCGATGTAAAGGCACTGCAGAAAGAGATCATGACTCAGTTGCAAATAAATCATGAGGCTTCCGAAAGCACAGTCGTGAACGAGAACACGATCTCCAAATTCATTCGCTACAAGAAGTACATATTCATCATGGACGGCGTCTCCAGATTCATCGATTTCGAGAAACTGGGACTGAAACAAGGCCATAAACACAGGAAAGTGGTGATCTGTTCTACAGAGAGGAATGTACTCTCCCGGATGACGGGATACACGGTCGAGATACGAGGGCTACACAAACACGAGGCACGGAAACTTTTTGAGAGTATCTACGGTGAATTCCACGATAAGAACATCGAAGGAGTTGCTGACAAACTGATCGACTGCTGCTCGGGGATACCGTGGATGATTCGCAGAATCGCGATGACCCTGAAAGACGAGAACGATATAGAGTCATGGTATCACGTGAAGGGAATCCTACAGTCCGAGATCAAGAGTGATCGGTCCACAGACATTTCTGAGTTCGACAATGATACGGGAGAGCTTATAGAAGATGTGGAAGTAATGTCGAATTGCTCGAGGAAGGAGAACAATGGCGGAATTGCAGCGAACAGGCCTCGTCGCACAATCTCAAAGCCCAAGAGATATACTTAAATTATGTTTAGTTGTTATGCAGTTATTTAGCTTAATTATTTTGTTAAGTGGACCTGATATTTTGTAGCAACCCATGGGCCTTACAGAAAGGTTGTAGAATATGTTTACTTTGTAGCAGCGCCGAGTTATAAGGCGGGAGTCGAACGTTTCATTTTCCAGAGAAGAATACTCTGGAAGTTTGCAGAAAACTTGTGTTCGATTTCGCGTGATCGTGGTATTGAGTCGGAGTTTCACGTTCTCTCTAACGTGACTGTAATACCCATCGTATTAGACAAAGTCTATCAGATAGCGTATGAAAGACTTGAGCAAAGCACCAAAAAATGCTTGCTCTATGGGGCATTGTTCCCTCATCACTACAGAATATACACAGACTTTCTTATAGAATGTTGGATAGCAAACTCTCCCCAGAAAGTGAGGCTAAGTAGAGGTGTTGGAAGGAATATTTTGAAGTGCCTAACAGAGGAGGATCTGTTACGATGGAACTCCGGGAAAAAGTACGTGGTGATGCCTCCTCATTTCAGGAGAGTGGCCTTGGAACTAGGTTACTCTGATGAGGAAGGATGTGCAGTTTGGGTGCCATCTGTCGATCGAACACCCGACCCAGCTGCGTGGACTAGAGTCACAAGAATGTCGTTGATCGGTTGTAGCATAAAGGACTTGCCCAAAATTCCAGAATGTTCCAAACTCCAGACATTGTTCTTGTAGTCCCTGAAGCCTGAATTGAAAGAGCTTCATGATCTGTTCTTCTCTCGAATGGCGAGCCTTCGAGTTCTGGATTTGAAGGACACCGGGATAGAAGCATTGCCGGAATCAATCAATGTGCTGGTGGACCTCAAGAGCTTGTATCTCAATGGCTGCTCTCACCTTGTTGCTTTGACGCCTGAGGTTGCTAAGTTACTGAAGCTCGAGTTCCTCGACTTCCGTGGGACTTCGGTTCTGACATTGCCAAAGGAAATCAGCTCCCTGGTTAACATGAGATGTTTGCGAGCTTCTCTGTCTCTGAGAGGGGAGGAAGACATAGAGCCGATCATTCCGGAAGGTGTCATCGACAAACTAATAAATCTGGAAGAGCTAATTATTGATGCAATCTTCGAATTCCAAGGTGGGATTGCTTTGGCTGAGAAAGTAGCAAAAGAGATGGCTAGCTTGGAGCATTTGAATACTCTGTGCTTCAACTTTCCAAATGTGAGCAGCCTCAACACATTTGTTACTCAGAGCAAGGCCCTGAACAACAAGGAAACAAGTTGGAGCTCAAAAACCTTCCGATCCTTCAAAATCTCCGTTGGTTCTCATGACACACGACGCTCTCTCGAACCCCATCTTTCAGCGGTTCCCGCAGCTACATGGTTGAGATACTCCACCAATGAAAAGTTCTCTCCGTCTTGCGGGGAGCTACTCAAGCAGGCCAGCGCTTTCGAAATAGTAGGCCGTGAGGGTCTCAATAGCCTCACATGCAGCGAGTTCGACTTGCATCCGGTGAAAACCTGCGTGGTGGAAAGCTGCAAAGATTTGAAGAACATCGTCGACGGATACACAACCAATGAGGGACAAGGTTTTGCCAAAGTGAAGCTTCAGAATCTGGAGAAGCTTCACTTGTACGACCTCGAGTCACTGTTGTGCATTTGATATGGACCCATTCCTCCTACAACTCTCGCTAACTTGACAGCCATTACCATCAACGGCTGCCCGAAGCTAACCAAGATTCTCTATACTGCACTAGCTCTGTCTCTGCAGAGCCTAGAGTATCTCAAAGTAGAGAATTGCTGCCAACTTTCGAAGATCATACATGGGAGTGATGGAACTTCCGAGATTGTCGAAGAGCCGAGGAGTAACTCGGATGATCTACTAAGACGTCTGAAGAAGATGGAACTGTCGGACTTGCCCGAGCTGATAAACATATCTGAGATTACTCCGATGAGATGGAACTTATTGAAATCCATAATTGTCAAGAGGTGCAACAAGCTGAGAGATCTGTCATTGCTTCCCACAAACTGTCGATACAGAGTTGGTGGAACACATTCCAGAATTTATTTCAATAAAGCTATTTGACCACATTATGGCCAGCCACATAGTGGCATTTTTGTTAATAAATTAGTAATCACATTTAATGCTTATCTAATTTTACAAGATTGTCCTTTTCCCTTTGGAGGACTTAATGGATTATTACATTTAAATTGAAAAATTACTCTATTTCAACAATTATTACATGTTTCATCTACCAATATATAACACTAAAAACCAATATTATAGTAGTTATAATCATCAAATAACTCAAAATTAACGTTTTTCACTGCAAAGGAAAATATTATTATTATTATTATTATTATTATTATTATTATTATTATTAATCAACAATTATTTTATACAGTTCATCATACGTATATTACATAATGTTACACTATATCATCGTAAATTATTATTAATATTTAAACTATAGTGAGATATCCTAATGTAAATAATACTTTTAGGAATAAGATTTATTACTAGGTGTACCCCTAATTTTTCCTTAATTAATTATGTGTAGTTGGCCATAATGTGGCCAAATAGCACCACCCTTAAGGAAAAATTAGGGTCCACCTAGTAATAAATTTTGTTTCTAAAAGTTAGCAAATTTTATTGACAGTTATACCCTTATAGTTATTTAGCTCTAAATAATTGAAATTTAGGTAGCTTTCTCCCATTCTCCATCTTTTTTAGTTTATGAAAAAAAAAATCTTATAAAAAATATTGTAATACTACTTTTGGCAGGTGTAGGAATTCAAAAATAAAGACACTTTGTTTTTGGTTTTGCTTAATAGTTATATTTATATATTGTATAAAAAAGGGTATGTTATTCTATTTGTGGTGAACGATTTCGTGAGCATATTTGCGTTTGTTTACTTTAGCATTATTTATTTAATTTATTTAATTATTTTACAATCTATTATCTTATAAATTATATTGAAACTATTAAATTTACCAAATATATAAAATTCGAAACCCAATCGTTAATTTTATTAATTTTTTAACTATTGATAGGAATAAAATAAACCAAGTTTAATATAATCATATACACACGTAGAGGTGCCCACGGTTCCGGTTCCGGTTCCGTCGAGGGAGGAATCGAAACCGAACCGCAAACACACGGTTACGGTTCCGGTTCCGGAACCGCCGGTTCCGGTTCTAACCGGAAAAAACCGGACAATTATTTATTTATTTTTTAATTTTAAACTTTTTTATTTCATAAGGCTTTGAACATTCTTTCAATTTTATAGATGTTCCTCATGCAACTCTTCTCATAGTTTGGGATGTGTTAGATATCACATATCAAATAAATAAGAAGCTTGAAAAGTGTAATACTCTTATAAAAACAATAAACATACCTCACAATGAAGAAATAACAAATGAGTGTTTGAGTGTAACACTTATATAATTGAAAAAAGTCCAAATTATATATATATATATATATATATATATATATATATATATATATATTTAGTTATTATTTATGAAGTTTATCAAATAATGTTATATTTGTTTATAAATTATATTTTAAAAAAATAAAAATAATAGAATTTATATAAATTGGACGGTTCCAAAATTTGGAACCGCCGGTTTGGAACCGGAACCGGAACCGAACCGCCGGTTACGGTTCCAAGCCTTAGGAACCTTAACCAAACCGCCGGTTCCACCGGTTCCTTTTTCGGTTCCGAACCGCCGGTTCCGGTTCCGGTTACGGTTACGGTTTTAACCGCCGGTTCCGGTTCTTTTGAACACCTCTATACACACGCATGTAATTTAAAATTTTATTGATTTCAATATTAATTTACAAAGTACTCTAGAATATAAAATAATTGAAAAAAATTTGAAGAAAATAATGTCAAAGTGAGGAAACAACGAATGTGCTCAAAAAAATACATTCTATATTTTGTAGTAGTAGTAAGTAGTATATACTAGGGGTGAGCATAGTTACCCAAAAACCGAAAACTCAATATCGAGCCAAACCGAATAAAGTGAATTGCTTCAGTTAATTTGGTTCGGTTTCTAGAATATATTTAGGTGTTATTTTTTCATTGCTTGAAATAGTTTTTTTTTTAATTTTAATTTCATTATTCTAGCTTTATTAATTGTTGATGACAAAACGAAATCAAATTTTATATATATTCTCGTTAATTTAGAACATATTAGATTTTTAATTTAAATAATATAAAATTTTGGAATTAATTGAAATAATTAAAATAATTGTTCAGTTATGCTTTGTTGATATGGTTTAGTTCCTAACAAAATTTGGTTTGTTTCAGTTATACTTTTAATATTACAAATAATTTGGTCCGAATTATTATTTTTGACTAAAACAAAAACCAAATAATCGATTAAACGATCACCCCTATATACAAATGGTCAAAGGTCACGTTTTAGGATAAATATACATATTTTATAACATATAGGAATCAAACAATTTTTTTATAAATATGAGCAAAAATTATTTTTTAATTCTTATTTAATTCAATTTGATAATAGATGAGACATTGAGACTATTATCACTCGATCATAAGAGGACTTATTCAACAAAAATGATTCAATATCATGTATAGTCACTAAACTAATACGGAATCAATTATTATTATTAAACAACTGTCATATCATATATATACTACTTACTGCGTCCCATACTAGATGACTCATTTATTCTTTAGTATGAGAAATTGAAGAGAGTGTTTTGTTTAAAACGTGTGATTGTTAATAAATGAGAGAATTTATAATATAATCGTTTCCTAAATTTAGAGTGAGATGTCAAAAAAGAAAAAGAAAAAACAAAGCGGGTCATCTAAAGTGGAACGGAAGAAATACTACATTTTACACTAGAGGCATAAAAGAAAATACCATTTCAAGTTACAAAACATAAATTTTGCTTTGGATGTTTAAAAGATAAAAATATACCCATATTTTCAAATTTTGTACCAAAATGCCCTTGCTTTTTGTTTTTTACTTTTTGCTTTTTGCTTTTTGCTTTTTATTTTTTGACTTTGACCACCAACTCTCTCTCTCTCTTTCCGGTAATTTTGGTGTTACAAATCGTACTGTGTACCATACAAATAAGTACGAAACATGTTTCTTACTGTGTACTTAAGTACACAGTAAGCTTTTCTTCCCTTCGTATTGTGTACTTAAGTACACAGTAAGATTTTCTTCCTTTCGTACTGTGTACTTTAGTATATCATGTAAATTGAACAAAAACTTACACAAGACTAGTAATCTTTTTTGTGTTTCTTAATGTGTACTTAAGTGCACAGTACGCTTTTCTTCCCTTCGTACTGTGTACTTAAGTACACAATAAGATTTTCTTCCTTTCGTACTGTGTACTTTAGTATATCATGTAAATTGAACAAAAACTTACACAAGACTAGTAATCTTTTTTGTGTTTCTTACTGTGTACTTAAGTACACAGTAAGCTTTTCTTCCCTTCGTACTGTGTACTTAAGTACACAATACGATTATCTTTCTTTCGTACTGTGTACTTTAGTATATCATGTAAATTGAACAAAAACTTACACAAGATTAGTAAGTTTTTCTTCCTCCTTTCGTACTGTGTACTTTAGTATATCATGTTAATTGAACAAAAACTTACACAAAACTAGTAATCTTTTTTGTGTTTCTTACTGTGTACTTTAGTACACAGTAAGCTTTTCTTCCTTTCGTACTGTGTACTTTAGTATATCATATAAATTGAACAAAAACTTACACAAGACTAGTAATCTTTTTTTATATTTCGTACTGTGTATTTAAGTACACAGTAAGCTTTTCTTCCTTTCGTACTGTGTACTTTAGTATATCATGTAAATTGAACAAAAACTTGCACAAGACTAGTAATCTCTTTTTGTATTTCGTACTATGTACTTAAGTAATCGGGACAGAGGATAGCATTCGGAAATAGTGTGCTCACTTTAGTTTTCAAATTTCAATAAGCGAAACAAAGTTTGATGTTGTTTCGAGTAATCATACCCAACCCAATTTATAGAAGTATCATCAAAAGCAGCAATACAATGAGAAGGGCTCACTCTAATTGCAATTGAAAGACAGATGGATTTAAGAATGGTGTGATATTAGACTTTAGTATAATTACAACATCCCATAATTAAAGGTTCAACATCCAATGCCAGAAAATATAATCAAAAGGAAAAAAAAATAAAATAAATGATCAAAAAATCAAAGCTTTTCTTCATGATCGACCCCGCCACCGGCGAAACCATCAAAATGCACAATCAAAAGGAAAAAAATAAAAAAGAAATATAAAAAATAATTAACACTCAGAACTGTAACAATGCAAGCAAGAGACTCAAAATCAAACCACCAAATCTCGCACTCGTAAACCTAGCGTCGCTGCTTTTAGTATTCTGATCCGCCGTATCTCCGTCGGGTCTGTCCGCCAGAGAGTCCGCGGGAGCGGCTGGCGCGGGCGGCGACTTGTGCTTGCCCGACGGTTTTGGCGCTTTCGCACCGGTTTCTGGCGAAGGAACCTCCGTCTCCCGCGGTGACGGCCGGAATCGACGACTTCATTAACGTTGGGGAAGGGGGCAAGATCCCCGGCGAAGACGAAGAAGAGGCTTCTCCGTCGGACCGCTGGAAGAAGAGGGTTCTCCGTCGGAAAGCTGGGCATGGCCGGAGCGCCGGGAATCGGGAGCTCACCTCTCTCACTCTTGGACGGCGGCGGGGCGGCTGTGGAGCTGGTGGCGCCGGCGCTTCGGAAGAATCCCCACAACCACCATCGGCGAACTGCAGAGGCGGGCCTCCGGGTGGCCGGAATCTTGAGCGGCGGAGGCTCAGCTCGGCCCTACACAGCTCGAGGCGGCTGAGGAGCTCGCGTCTCCGCCTGCGTCGGCCCCAGGAAGGCGATCTACTTCGATCCGGGTCACGTTCGCCGTGCTTCAGACCTCCCGCGGCGGCTTTGACCTCCGTCGAATCGTCGACGCCATTGAAGAGAGAGAGAGGGGTAGAGAGAGAAAGAGAGAGAGTGAAGAAATAAAATAGAGAGAGGGGATGGTTTGTTTGTATCAATAATTCAAATTTGAAAAATAGAAAAGAAATTAAAAAAGTACTCCAAACCTATAAAGTAAGGGCAATCTTGTCCACCGAACCAAAAAACGGGTATTTTTTTGTGTTTTTAACTTCTGAAGCAAAATTTAGTTTTAACACTTAGAAGTGGGTATATCACTATATATTCTCTTTTACACTGTAATAGAATTCAATTATAACGAAGATAATAAAATTATAACAAAACTTATACCAAAGGTTTAATATTTATATGATTAAATTATAATTAAATTAAGTATTATTTACATTAGGATATCTCACTATAGTTTAAATATTAATAATAATTTACGATGATATAGTGTAACATTATGTAATATACGTATGATGAACTGTATAAAATAATTGTTGATTAATAATAATAATAATAATAATAATAATAATAATAATAATAATAATAATAATAATAATAATAATAATAATAATAATAATAATAATAATAATAATAATAATAATAATATTTTCCTTTGCAGTGAAAAACGTTAATTTTGAGTTATTTGATGATTATAACTACTATAATATTGGTTTTTAGTGTTCAATAAAGCTATTTGGCCATAATGTGGCCGGCCACACAACGACATTTTTCATAATATACGTAATTTTAAAAATGGTAAATGATAACTATAGTTTATTACTTTTATATTTTAATTTAAAAATATTTTTTCCACAAAAAATACATATTTTTCTCTTTTTTTCTAGATAAAAATGTAAAAAATTCTTTAAAATAGTAAAAAATATCAAATAATTAAAGGGTTAATTTTAAAAAATACGTAAAAAATACGGAGCATCACTTTTTGAGTTTTTTATGATATAAAAAAGTTTGGCAAAAAAATATAAATTATTTGATACTTAAAAAAAATTAAAAAAGTTAAATTATGGTCGGCCACATTATGGCCGAATAGCATCACCCTTTAGTGTTATATATTGGTAGATGAAACATGTAATAATTGTTGAAATAGAGTAATTTTTCAATTTAAATGTAATAATCCATTAAATCCTCCAAAGGGAAAAGGACAATCTTGTAAAATTAGATAAGCATTAAATGTGATTACTAATTTATTAACAAAATGGCCACTATGTGGCTGGCCATAATGTGGCCAAATAGCTTTATTGTTTCCTTAATTAATTATGTGTGGCTGACCATAATGTGGCCAAATAGCATCACCCAATTTATTTAGCATAAGATTTTGCATAATGGTTGGTTTTAATTAATTTTACATGCAATTTAAATTTCATCTTCATCGATCATTAGATAGCGATAATACTCCATTTCACTTTACCATTCTTCTTCAGTTTCGCTTTATACTAGGATGTTCGTAATTCTGAATATTTTCCTACTACTATTTTGTTTCAGAATTCTGGTAAGTCAACTAAAATTTGTTCCTTTAATGACTCATGACAAATTTTGTATGCCAAAATTGTTTTAGGCTTCCACAATTACCATTTTCTCAATCCATTTAAGAAAGAGAGAGAGAGGAGACAAAAGAAATGGAGTGTGCGTGTGTTGGTCAAAGGTCTCGAATTCGAGTCTTCCGTATCTCCGGCCTTTAAATTTCTGTCAAAGTTAATGTTAGAAGAAACTGAAGGAATACTAAACGCCAAGATTTTAAAGGTAAGAATGTAAAATTAATAAATTCACTCAGGATTACAAAATGATCAACTAAATAATACTCCCTTTGTCCATTTTATCATGACACTTATTATTTATTATGTGTTTACTTTATGAAAAATTAAAGTGTCATGATAAAATGTACGAAGAGAGTAATAATTTGGGCTATAATTTCTCATTTTGCATGTGATATCTATTTTTATTGGATATCTAATTAATACTGTACTAACTATGGACTCCTGAATTAATATTCGTGTCCTACTTAACATCTAGGATTGAGCAATCGTATCATTCGGGTCAAAACCAGTCTAAAATTATAAAACTGGTTGAACCGAAAATTTTAAAAAATATATAAACGATCCAAACCAAACTTAAAAGTTTACTTAGGTTTTTGATTTTGGTTGGATTGATCTTTTATTAGTGTCGCATATTTCTATCGCAAGATATGCTTCTAAATCTACTTATAATGGTTCGGTTTAGATTTTAGATTCGTTTCCATAATCATAATCAATCACACTATGCAGGAGCAAGATGGTGGTGGCCTCAATACTGGTAGTGCAAAGTGTGTCTACTGCTTATATGTTTTGCAAAGACATGTTCCTTTACGCTAAGGCCCAGAAACGAGACATCAAACGTTTGGAAGAAAGAATGAGCAAGCTCATAACTCTTCTCATTTCAATAAAGTCGGAGAAATAAATTATCGACCGATCCCTCAGGAACTCCCCTTCCATGGAACCAACCCAAGCTTACAAATTGATGGAAACAGAAATAGCCGTCATCGAGAAAAAGTGCACCAAGTTAATCGAGAGGTACACGATCAAGGCCAAAAACCACCTCGGCTTGGCACCGCCGCTGAACGCCGAGGCCGCGGGCTCGATGATCGAGAAGCTCGGCGACCACGAGACGAAGATAGCGACGTCGAACTTCTTGAAGCTCGCGAAGCTGAGTAGAGATGTGTCGAAGCTTAGCGCGCGGGCTTCGGAGGCTGTGGATGGGCTGAAAACAGGAAGGATGACGAAGAAGAAGTCGGAGCCGAATCGGAGAAGCTGGAGGATGATGGCCACGTTCTTCCGGTGTTCGATACTTACGTCGATGATATATTGATACGAACCCTAACCCTAACCCTAGTTCGTCAATGGTGGATGAGAGTGAGGAAGAAGAGGATGAGAAGAAAGATGACAAAGAGAAGCAGGGGGAATTTGACACCAATGAGCTTGGTGAGAAGAAGACCGAAGTCGAGGAACGGAGCGAGAGACCAAAGTCGAGGGACGGAGCGAGAGACTGAAGCGCGTTACGAAGGAGCCCAACAAGTTTGAGGGCTTCCTAGCCTATCGTTAGTTGATGTTGGTTTAATTTTTATTATTGAACTATTTGGGCCGAGCCCAATCTATTTTTATCGGGTCGAGCAATGCTCCTTTTCGGGTTTTCTTGTTGATTCTTTCCTGAATCGTACGAGTCGAATCAACCAGGGTCTTAGTATATATAGAGGATTAGGGCATACTTTGTTTCTTCATGCAGAAATATAAACCCTATTTTTCCTTCTTTCGTATCTTTATTTCGTTATTACGTAGAAGGTGTGATCGTCGGGGAAAGCCCGCGACTACCGTGTTGCTCGATTGTGGTGAATTTATCATTCGTCGCTTGATAGGAGAAGGTCGTACCTATCAATTGGTGCTTTCATCCTTAGAACCTTGCTGCTCTATGAGGATGAACCTTACTTTCCCTACAAACCCTACTTTTGGCGCATCTTTGAGGCCGCCGCCTGTGTCGTCCGCGATGCGAACCACACCCACATCATCGTCTATGGTGTCGATCCCGGAGGAAACTTTAATCTTCGTTTTGAAGCGATTGGAGGCGAAGCTTGATGCTTCGGATCAGAAGTCGGAGTCGACGCGACAGTCCCGGCCGGCCCCGGATCCGCCTTATGGGATGCCGTCGGGATGGCAACTGCCGTCGTGGCCGCCGGATGGAGTTTCCACCGCACCGATGTCGATGGTGACTACTATGACAATACCTTCGGCATCGTTACCCCCATCGTGGTCGCAGATGGATTTTTATCAACAAGGAGGGGACGGCCAGTCATCGGGAGGTTTTTCCCGGCCGGGTGAGACACAAATTCCGACCACTTGGGACCGGCCATCGGTGAGAATGGGAGATTTTCGCTCTCCTGTATCAGGTTGGGATCTTCCATCGCAGCGCAATCCTAATTATTCTTCTTCAATGGATCCAACACGCTTCATCAAGAAGGATCCGCCGTTATTCGACGACTCCGATGCTACAAGTTGGGTAACACGCATGGAATATTACTTTGATCATATCATGTTACCTACGGAGTATCGCTTACATTATGTTGTTATGTTGTTTTGTTCTCCGGTATCGGATTGGGTGTTTGCTTATCGAGCCAATAATCCGGGTGCAACATGGACGCAATTTTTGGATGATGTGCGACGGCGTTTTGATCCGCATTACTTCGTAAATTATGTGGAGTTGATCTCCAAGCTCACGCAAACGGGAGCTCTAGCGGATTACAACAGAGAGTTCGAACGCATGTCGACCCAAATTCACGGTGTTTCGGAATCAACCTTATTGTCGATGTATTTGGGAGGCCTCCGTCAACCAGTTCGTAGCCAGGTTCGATTCCAACACCCCCCTTCGATTGCATCGGCTATGGCGTTGGCTACCGAGTTTGAGAGCGCGTCGGATCGTTTCACCCCCACACCCCCATTAGTCGGAAGCCTTGGACGGGCAGAAGCTCTCAACTGCCGCCCCTACAAACAATACCTACTTCGGAGGTCCAAAAGCTGCCCCCAACGACGACTTCTGCGGCACGGACGAAGGACATGTCGCGGCTCCCGATCGTTCGTCTTTCATCTGCTGAGAAACGAGAGAGGTCGTCTAAGGGCTCTGCTGGTACTGCCCTGATAAATGGAGTGTGGGCCAGGTTTGTAAAACTACAGTGTTGGCTGTTTCACTAAAAAGTGTTCGCAATAGAACGAAATCTATCCTAGCACTTAGTAAGTAAAAACCCAATGTCGAATCTCAAGGAAAACTTTGCAGGGCAAATAATCGTGTAGCAAAAATCCTAAACTAGCCTAAATCTAAGAAAGCAAGTAAAAAGAATTTGTTTGGTTTGGTTTTTAAATCCTAGGCAAGAAAATAAATAAAAGCAATAAATTAAAGCAAGTAAATAATCTAATCTAGAACTTGAGAAATAAATCTAAGAATTAAACTAAGAAAGCGATTAATCTACCTAGGCAAGAATCGAAAGAAAAGCAATAAAGAAAGCAATAAAGAAAGCATAAACTACTCTAGACATGATGAATAAAATCTGGAAATTAAAAGGCTAATTAATCTAACTATGAAAGCTTTGAAAAACGAGAGAATCGAAACTAGAAAAACGAATCTAAACTTTAAACTAGAAATCGAAAGAACGAAATTAAAACTAAGCAAATTAAACGAAGCAATTAAGAGAACGAAAATCTAAAACTAAAGCAAAGCAATTAAAGCAAATAAACGAAAGCAATAAAAGAACTTACGAGAAATAAACGAAGACGAAGAACGCGAATTAAATAAAGAAGTCTTGAATTAAACGAACTAAGAATCCGGATCCGAACAAAGTAAAGCTAATCTAGAGAATTTTAGTGCTGAAAAATAAAGCTAACTAATGCTAAAAACTGATACAAATTCGTCCCAAAGTACTAGTATTTATAATAGGGAGAAAACCTAATTAAATAAGGAAACACAGCTGGACGCCGACATCTGGACGATCGTCCAGATGTTGAAGGAAATCTGGACGATCGTCCAAATGAGGTACTGGCACGTTCGCGCGCGACTCTCTTGTTTCGGCCGTATCTTCCTCATTCGAACTCCGAATTGACCTCCGTTTTCGCCTATGTGCTCCTATCGAACCCCTCTTCGATATAATGCTTTCATTACTTCCAAAATGAATCTTCAATAAAATCATGAGAGGTTAGAACTCGAGGTCAATGATTGCTCAACAACCTTTCTTCTCGTTTTCTTCTCGTTTCCGCCCTTTTCATCCTACAAGTACCAAAAACTCCAAACAAACGAATCATAGCCAAAAGACACACTAAAAGACACGAAACACAATGAAAACGAACACGAAAACACAACGAAAAACCTAACAACTAAACACCAATCAAACTCCCCCACACTTAGACCTTTGCTTGTCCTCAAGCAAAACAAAATAAACAATAGATTCAAGTATTGTGAACTATATAGGCCTCAAAACTTTTCGAAAACAAACTCTCATGATCATGATCAAAACTATGCACACAACCTTAGCATCAATCAACACAATCTACTCAACTAATTCAAAATATGCTAATCCATCAAAGAACACTCCCAACATGTGAAATTTTATATATGAAAGTGAACACTCAACTCTCTCAAAGAAAAGATGTAATATAATGCACATCAAGAAGGTTCACTCAACATCAATGCAATGCAACATGTTTACCATAGGCTTGCCTTCAATCTCAACATCTCCACCTAATGTAATACTTACAAACTAGGATCAAAAAGGTCTTATATAAGCTTGTAATGTAGGGACATTGGTTAAGGTAGGGAATATATAGGCTAAGTGACTCAAAATGCTCTAAATCATCAACCTCTTTTTCAACTCCAACCAAAGTATGGATTTTTACTCCATCTTCTACCATCCAACACACCAAATACAAACTCAAAGATGCTAAAATTTCAACTCTATAAATCAAAGCTAACTATCCCCTTATGCTTATATTCTTATTCTCTCTTTCTTTTTCTTTTTTTCTAGAGCTCCACTAATAAACGTTCTTTCAAATATTGAACAAACGCTCTATATTTTTTTATTTATTTTTTTTCTTTTCTTTTAAGCTTATAGGGATAGCCAACTACATAAATCAAACATCTAAAATTCTTTTCTTCTCCCTCTTCACCACAACAAGATATTCTTTTCAACTCCTTCCATACAACTAACTCCCAAAAGATACCCATAATCATCCAAACCTCCTATCATCCGGTTTTACAAAGAACGGCTAATAAAGGCTCAAAAGGGGTAAACAAAGGTTTATGAACAAGGTTAGTGTATAGGGATCATGTGGCTACGAAAGAATGGCCTAAAATCATCTCCTAATTCATAAATATACTAAGGTCTTGATGGAGAAACAAGGCAAGTTCTAGAAACAATGGAGCATGCATGATCACTCAATCAAAGAATAGGCATAAAATATGCACAAATAGCTCAACTCTCACGGGTTCAAACTAACTAGTTCCCGACATCATAGCATACTTCAAATTCAATGAATAAAATGCGTCGCTTCGCCAAGGTTCCATGCATAATAAAGATCATGAATTTTTCTCCAAAAATCAACAAAAATTTTCTATCATCGGCCAAATCCACAATACTATCATCACATGCTCATTTGACTCAATTAACTCCTAAGACTCAACAAAATTAAACACATCATGCCAAAGTTTCAAAGACCCCCCCACACTTAAAATCAAGCAATGACCTCATTGCGAGAAAATAAAAAGGAAGGGATAGAAGGAACTTATCGCACAATGTCGACCAACACACTTGAAATCCCGAGAAATTCCAAGTAGTACCTACAAAACAAACACAAAACACAATACCAAAGCGTAAAATCGAGCAAAATAAAGAAATCAAAATAAAAGACTCAAAACAAAACTAAAAGACACAAAACAAGGCTATGGGTTGAAGAAACCTTGGAACCGAGGATCTTGCCAACGAGGATCGTGAGGAGACCAAAATCGGGGATCATTCGGGTTCGGTTTGCTCTCTCTCTTTTCATCATACCCTCCTTGTAAACTATTCCCTGCACGAAATTCAAAAGAAAACGAACGAAAAACAGCAAAAATAAAAAGAAAATAAATCCTAATCTACAAAAATAAAATAGAGAAAGTGGGTTGTCTCCCCCCAAGCGCTTGTTTATCGTCATTAGCTTGACGTACCAAATATTCTCATCCAAAATCTGTTGCAACGAGCAACGTCTTTAACCATCCATAGGAGACTCTCGGTGCAAAGGTGGACTCTTCTTTCTCTTCGGCTTGAAACTCGAAAAGAGGGTTATCTTGGACACTCATCTCCCCCACACTTGTGTGAAAATCCATGTAAGAAATATCATGATCTTCAAAACTTGATGATGGATCCACCACAAAATGTGCTTCCTCGTCGAGATTGGCAAGAATGTTGTCCATGATTTCTTCCTCTTGTTGTGAACTCAAAATCGACTCCTCCATATGACTATTGTGATCCTCCATGCCTTGCACATTGCTCAAAAACTCCTCCACGATCTCTTCCTCATCCAATTTGCTCAAGAACTCATCAATAATGGCTTCTTCCTCATCCACACAGCTAAAGAATTCGTCATCTTCAATGGACTCTTCATCTTCAATGAATTCTTCAAGAGTTGCTACCTTGTTAAAAATCTCACAAATCAACACAAGGGTTAGCAAGTTTAACATAAGAACAACTATGAATAGAGGAAGTAGGAATAGAAGACGAGTTTCGAAATACCGAAAATGTCACCGAACCTCCCTTGCCGGCCATGCTCAACGTTCCGAAGCCAACGTCGATTCGAGTTTGAGTAGTTGCCATGAACGGTCGTCCTAGCAAAAGAAGATGACCTTTCCCACTCCTAGCTCCTCGCCCCACGTCTAGCACAACGAAATCGGCAAGAACTCGAATACCTCTCACAAGTAAAACAACATCTTCCATAATCCCCAAGGGTCGACTCAACGAACCATCGGCTAACTCGATGTAATAATTTGTAGGCTTAAGATCCCTTGAACCCATTCTTTCATAGATCGAATAAGGCATCAAGTTCACCGCTGCCCCCAAATCCAACATTCCCGATACACGATCCCCATTATCCAAACTAACATCTAATGTAAAGCTTCCGGGATCACCTTGTTTCGGAAGAGATGAGAGATGACCGGTCGAGATAGGAGAGGTATGAGAATGAATTTGGCTTGCTTCGACGGCAGCCACAGTGTGACTCCTCATTTGCTTGTCTTCGCCTTGCTTCTTGTTCTTCAATCTGCTCGGGAAAGGGATAGGAGGGACGTAAGGATTGGGTGCCTTATGAAAATTGGTCTCCTCCTCCTTTTTCTCTGTTTCGGCTGCTGGAGGTGCAACAGGGGACTGGAGCGGGCGCTCCATCTGTTGGAGCGGGCGCTCCATGTAGGGCGCGCTCGAAGAATTATTCTGAGAGACTTGGAGCGGGCGCTCCAAAGGTTGGAGCGGGCGCTCCAGTTGAGAC
The DNA here is from genome assembly GCA_029379335.1 of Thymus mandschuricus. Classification (NCBI taxonomy): domain Eukaryota; kingdom Viridiplantae; phylum Streptophyta; class Magnoliopsida; order Lamiales; family Lamiaceae; genus Thymus; species Thymus mandschuricus. The sequence continues at coordinate 13,942,294 of CM057082.1, read as the reverse complement.
TCGCTTTTGATTTGCAGGCGTTGGAGCGGGCGCTCCAAATGGGACGCGCTGGAATTTAAACTGCGAGTCTCAACTGGAGCGCCCGCTCCAATTTGTTTCACTAAAAAGTGTTCGCAATAGAACGAAATCTATCCTAGCACTTAGTAAGTAAAAACCCAATGTCGAATCTCAAGGAAAACTTTGCAGGGCAAATAATCGTGTAGCAAAAATCTTAAACTAGCCTAAATCTAAGAAAGCAAGTAAAAAGAATTTGTTTGGTTTGGTTTTTAAATCCTAGGCAAGAAAATAAATAAAAGCAATAAATTAAAGCAAGTAAATAATCTAATCTAGAACTTGAGAAATAAATCTAAGAATTAAACTAAGAAAGCGATTAATCTACCTAGGCAAGAATCGAAAGAAAAGCAATAAAGAAAGCATAAACTACTCTAGACATGATGAATAAAATCTGGAAATTAAAAGGCTAATTAATCTAACTATGAAAGCTTTGAAAAACGAGAGAATCGAAACTAGAAAAACGAATCTAAACTTTAAACTAGAAATCGAAAGAACGAAATTAAAACTAAGCAAATTAAACGAAGCAATTAAGAGAACGAAAATCTAAAACTAAAGCAAAGCAATTAAAGCAAATAAACGAAAGCAAAAAAAGAACTTACGAGAAATAAACGAAGACGAAGAACGCGAATTAAATAAAGAAGTCTTGAATTAAACGAACTAAGAATCCGGATCCGAACAAAGTAAAGCTAATCTAGAGAATTTTAGTGCTGAAAAATAAAGCTAACTAATGCTAAAAACTGATACAAATTCGTCCCAAAGTACTAGTATTTATAATAGGGAGAAAACCTAATTAAATAAGGAAACACAGCTGGACGCCGACATCTGGACGATCGTCCAGATGTTGAAGGAAATCTGGACGATCGTCCAAATGAGGTACTGGCACGTTCGCGCGCGACTCTCTTGTTTCGGCCGTATCTTCCTCATTCGAACTCCGAATTGACCTCCGTTTTCGCCTATGTGCTCCTATCGAACCCCTCTTCGATATAATGCTTTCATTACTTCCAAAATGAATCTTCAATAAAATCATGAGAGGTTAGAACTCGAGGTCAATGATTGCTCAACAACCTTTCTTCTCGTTTTCTTCTCGTTTCCGCCCTTTTCATCCTACAAGTACCAAAAACTCCAAACAAACGAATCATAGCCAAAAGACACACTAAAAGACATGAAACACAATGAAAACGAACACGAAAACACAACGAAAAACCTAACAACTAAACACCAATCATTGGCATATATGGGCGTGGATGACGAGGACGAAGAAATCTAGCAGTCGGGCGGCGACGGGGACGAGCTGGAGGTTATTACCATGGATATATCGCACTTGTATAGTTTGGAGGGGAGGCCTAGAGCCTCGTCAATGGAGCTGCATGGGTTCGTGAGCAATATTCAGATTTTTATTCTAGTTGATACGGGGAGCACCCACAACTTCATTCACCCGAAGATTGCGGAGAAATCAAGCCTTAACTTTCGATCAATTCGGCCGTTTCGTGTTTACATGGGGAATGGGCAGTCTTTGGTATGCTCCCGTATGAGCCCGAAGGTGGAATTAAGCATACAAAAGCATATTTTTGAGGTGGATCTCTTTGTGTTGCCGGTGCACGGACCCGACGTGATTTTGGGATTGGATTGGCTACAATCGTTACACCGTGTGACAAGTGATTACGACGCCGGAATCCTCGAATTTTCTAAGGACGACAAGAAGTTGTGCTTGAAGGTTTCTCCCCGTGTCCCGAGGAAGGTATCGTGTCAGAAATTTTCATCGTTTATACTTCGAGCGGAGTCGGCTACCCTTTTTGAGATTATTCCCGTCGAAGAGGCCTCGTCTTCGAATGCTTTGGCTGCCGAGGTCAGCCTGTCTCAGCTGGAGTTGCCGCCGGACCTCAACCCCTTAGTGCGAGATGTATTGCTCCAATTCAGGGCAGTTTTCGAGGTCCCGACGGTTTTGCCGTCCAAGCGGCCGTTCGATCATCGCATTCACCTCCTCCCGAACACGAAGCCAGTGAATGTTAGACCGTATCGTTATCCCTATTTTCAAAAAGCAGAGATTGAAAGACAAGTGAAAGAGATGTTAGACATCGGGATTATTCGAAGAAGCAATAGTGCTTTCTCATCGCCGGTGTTGTTAATTCAGAAAAAGGACGGTTCATTTTGTTTCTGCATCGATTACCGTGCATTGAATGCTGTGACAGTACCCAATCATTTCCCGATTCCCACCGTTGAGGAATTATTTGACGAATTGAGAGCGGCTAGGGTTTTCACAAAACTCGATTTACGTTCGGGTTATCATCAGATTTGGATGCATGATTCCGATGCCTTCAAGACAGCGTTTCGCACCCATGACGGGCACTTCGAGTTCCTTGTGATGCCGTTTGGCCTCACCAACGCCCCCTCGACTTTTCAGGCGGCAATGAACGATATCTTTCGGCCAATATTGCGTCGGTTCGTGATCGTCTTCTTTGACGATATATTGATCTATAGTCCATCATTGGACAACCATGTTTCGCACTTGATGGAAGTCTTACAGATTCTTCAACATCCCAATTTCTTCATAAAGATGTCCAAGTGTTCATTTTGCGAATCGACGGTGGATTATCTTGGCCACATTATTACAGAGGGTACACTCAAGGCGGATCCTTCGAAAATTGAGTCAATGATTTCTTGGCCTCAACCTACGTCTGTGAAGCAATTACGAGGATTCCTTGGGCTTACGGGGTATTATCGACATTTTATCGCGGGGTATGCACATATAGCTTCGCCGCTACCGATCTTTTGAAGAAGGATGCATTTGAATGGACGGGTGAAGTGGATCGAAGCTTTGGGGAATTAAAGAAGGCAATGTCAACGGCACCGGTGTTGTCCCTATCGGATTTTTCGAAACCCTTCATTGTCGAGACTGAAGCGTCCGGGACGGGAATTGGGGTTGTTTTGTTGCAAGATAAGCACCCCATAGCGTTTTTCAGCAAGAAGTTGGGGACCCGTTGCCGTGTGACATCGACATACCATAAAGAGCTTTATGCTATAGTTGAGGCGGTGCAAAAGTGGAGACAGTATTTGCTAGGCCGGGAATTTATTATTCGCACGGATCAGAAAAGCTTGAGGGAGTTGTTACAACAAGTAATTCAAACTCCGGATCAACAGTTATACGCACGTAAGGTGATGGGCTTTAAATTTACGATTGAGTATAAACCCGGTGCCGCGAATAAGGTGGCCAATGCACTTTCCCGTCTTGAAGAGGATCAGCCGTCCTCGGAGGAGCCGTTGGTAGTGAGTGAAGCAATGGAGTTGTTGGTGGCCGTGTCTCAACCTATACCGGACATATTGGAATTATTGAGGGATGACGTGAACTCTATTTCGGAACTTCGGGAATTACGTCAATTAATTGTGGATGGCAAAGGTCCTAATGATTATTTTATTAATGAGGGATTAATCTATAGGGGCCGAAAAGTGGTTGTGGCTTCGACGTAGGCAGTGAAGTAGGCTATTTAATATGAATGCCATTCCACGCCTTTAGCAGGTCACCCAGGAATTGATAGAACGTTCCGGCTAGTAGCTCAGTCGTTCTATTGGCCGGCAATGCGAAAGGATGTTAAACAATTTGTTTCGGCTTGTTTCGATTGTCAGACAACGAAATATTCCACCCAAAAGCCGGCTGGGTTACTTCAACCTCTCCCGATTCCTTTTCAAGTTTAGGAGGACGTGTCAATGGATTTTATTACTGGATTGCCGCAGTCGAAGGGATTCACGGCGATTATGGTGGTTGTTGATAGGTTATCTAAGTATGCTCACTTCATTCCGCTTCCGACCCGGTTCGACGCATGGAGAGTGACGAATGCATTTGTGGACAATGTTGTTGAACACCACGGTTTTCCAGCAACCTTGGTTTCCGATCGGGACTCGGTTTTCTTAAATGAAGTGTCGGCAAATTTATTGAGTTTGAGTGGCACGAAGCTCCATTTTACTATAGCCTATCATCCTCAATCGGACGGACAAACAGAGGTGCGGAATCGGGGGCTCGAACAATATCTTTGTGCATTTGTGGCGGACAATCCGGTTAAATGGACGAATTTTTTGCCTTGGGCGGAACATGCGTTAAACTGTTTTCATCATGACGGGCTTGGTGTCTCTCCGTTTCAAGCATTGTATGGACGGGAGCCCCCTTCGTTGGTTGCGCTTAGACCTTCGGCGTCGTGCCCTCCTTCAGTGGCGGAGGTTATTCGGCAGCAAGGGGAGATGTTGTTGTGGCTTCGCCGGAATCTTGAGAGAGCTCAACAAAAGATGCGAGATACCGCTAATAAGGGCCTTCGCGATGTGGAACACAAGGTTGGTGATCTAGTTTTATTAAAGCTTCAACTATATCGTCAACATTCGGTTGCGAAACCGTTGTCTCTGAAGCTTGCTCGTCGTTATTATGGACCTTTTGAGGTTTGTGAGCGAATTGGTGTGGTGGCGTATTGCTTGAAATTGTCGGACGACAGTCGAATTCATGATGTGTTCCACGTTAGTCTTCTTCGGCCATACGTGGAGAGTAGTGTAGCAGATCTACTGCCTTTTCCTTCTTTTTTCGCGCGTGGGCGTGCCGTGGCGAGGCCGGTGGCGTTAATCAAGCGTCGGAGTATGCGGCGTGAGGGGTCTATCATTGATGAGGGCCTCGTTGCATGGGATGATGATAAGGGTGAACATCCTTCATGGGAGCCGATCGAGGTGCTCGAGCGTCGCTTTCTGTTTCACTAAAAAGTGTTCGCAATAGATGAAATCTATCGTAGCACTAGCAAGTAAAACCTAAGTATCGAATCTCAAGGAAAACTTAACAGGGCAATTAATTATGTAGTAAAAATCTAATCTAAGAAAGCAAGTAAAGAATATTTTGGGGTTTTTGTTTTAAATCCTAGGCAAATAAAATAAATCAAAGCAAGTAAATAAAAGCAATTAAATAACTAATCTAGAACTCAAGAAATAAATCTAAGAATTAAACTAGAAGAAAGCAATAAATCTACCTAGGCAAGAATTGAAAAGAAAGCAATAAAGAAAGCAACGAAGGAAACGAAAGCAAAGAAAGAAGCATAAATAAATCTAGACATGATGAATTGAAATCTGGAAATTAAAGGCAAATAAATCTAACTTGAAAAGCTTTGAAAAACGAAAGGATTGAAATCGAAGAAAAACGAATCTAAACTTTAAACTAGAAATCGAAAGAACGAAATTAAACTAAGGAATTTAAACGAAGCAATTAAGAAAACGAATCTAAAATGAAAGCAAGCAATTAAAACAAGTAAACGAAAGCGATAAAAGAACTTACGAAAATTGAGACGAAGAACTTGAATTAAATAAACGAAGGCTTGAATTAAACGAGCAACGAATCCGGATCCGAACAATAAAAATCTAATAAAGTATTTAAGTGCTGAAAACTAGAGCTAAAATTATGATAAAAGATGTCTAAGATGTTACAAAATTCGTCCAAGGCACTAATATATATACTAGGAAGAAAACCTAGTTAAATAAGGAAACACAGCTGGACGCCGACATCTGGACGATCGTCCAGATGCTGAGGGAATTCTGGACGGTCGTCCAGATCAGGAACTGCCTACACCTTTTGCATGCGTTTGGCCGATCGTCCAGATTGTGAAGGAAATCTGGACGGTCGTCCAGATGAGGTTCTGGTATCTCACGGCTTTGCCTTCTCTTCGTGCACTTTTCGTCCCGTTTTCTTCCAATTTCTCCCCTTTTGCTCCTATGATACCCAAAGCTCCAAACAAACAATCATAGCCAAAAGACACACTAAAAGACACAAAAACATAATGAAAACGAACACGAAAACGCAACGAAAAACCTAACAAATAAACACCAATCAAACTCCCCCACACTTAGACCTTTGCTTGTCCTCAAGCAAAACAAAACAAACAATAGACTCAAGTATCGTGAACTATATTGGCCTCAAAGCTTTTCAAAAACAACTCTCATGTTCATGATCAAAACTATGCACACAACCTTAGCATCAATCAACACAATCTACTCAACTAATTCAAAGTATGCTAATCCATCAAAGAACACTCCCAAACATGTGAAATTTTGTATATGAAAGTGAACACTCAACTCTCTCAAAGAAAAGATGTAATATAATGCACATCAAGAAGGTTCACTCAACATCAATGCAATGCAACATGTTTACCATAAGCTTGCCTTTAATCTCAACATCTCCACCTAATGTAATACTTACAAACAAGGATCAAAAAGGTCTTTATATAAGCTTGTAATGTAGGGACATTGGTTAAGGTAGGGAATATATAGGCTAAGTGACTCAAAATGCTCTAAATCATCAACCTCTTTTTCAACTCCAACCAAAGTATGGATTTTTATCTCCATCTTCTACCCTCCAACACACCAAATACAAACTCAAAGATGCTAAACTATACAAATCAAAGCTAACTATCCCCTTATGCTTATATTTTTTCTTTTTCCTTTTTTTTTCTCTAGAGCTCAACTAATACATGTTCTTTCTAATTTGAACAAAGGCTCTATTTTTTTTTTCTTATCTCTTTTTTTTTTTCTCTTTTTTTTTTTCTAAGCTCATAGGGATAGCTAACTACACTTAAACAAGCATCTAAATTTCTTTTCTTTCTCTCCTTCTACACCACAACAAGTATTTTCAAATTTTCTCCTTCCATATCACCAACTACAACTAAGGATACCCATAATCATCCAAACCTCCTATCATCCGGTTTCACAAAGAACGGCTAATAAAGGCTCAAAAGGGGTAATCAAAGGATTATGAACAAGGTTAGTGTATAGGAATCATGTGGCTACGAAAGAATGGCCTAAGATCATCTCCTAGTTCGTAAATATACTAAGGTCTTGATGGAGAAACAAGGCAAGTTCTAGAAACAACGAAGCAAGCATGATCACTCAACCAAGAATAGGCATAAATATGCACAAAAAGCTCAAATCTCACGGGTTCAAACTAACTAGTTCCCGACATCATAGCATATATCAAATTCGTCAAATAAAATGCGTCGCTTCGCCAAGGTTCCATGCATAATAAAGATCATGAATCTTTCAAAAATCAACAATTTTCTATCATTGGCCAAGTCCACAATACTATCATCACATGCTCATTTGACTCAATTAACACCTAAGACTCAACAAAATTAAAAACTAGATGCCAAAAGTTCAAAGACCCCCCCCCCCCCCCCCCCCCTCCCACACTTAAAATCAAGCAATGTCCCCATTGCTAGAAAATAAAAAGGAAAGGGATAAAGAGAACTTATCGCAATATGACGAACACAAATACTCAAAATCTCGAGAGACTCCAAGTATCACCTACAAAACAAACACAAAAACACAAATACCAAAGCGTAAAATCGAACAAAATAAAGAGAAAACAATAAAAGACACAACAAAAATAAAAGACTCAAACATGGCTATAATCAATTGAATGGACCTCCGAACCGTGATTCATTCCATCGGGGATCGTGCGGAGACCAAAAACGGGGATCATTCGGGTTTGGTGGAGCGGAGGTGGAGCCAATGGAGAAGTCGGTGTACCGCATCAAATGGCCCTCGATATTCGACACCCGCCTATCCAAGCCAGACACGTGTGTAGACAAACCCGCCATTTGGTTAGACAAACCCGTCATTTGGGTGGACATGGAATCGAAACGAGCAAACATCCCTTGTTGAAAATCAGCCCAATATGGAGGAATCTCGGCCTCCATGGCCTGGCGAGCTCGGACGCGATCTCTTCGAGTGTAGTAGTGAATAATGCGCTCATCATCGTCCGGGACATGCTGCTGCTGCTCCTCGTCTCCGTTCCCATCGTCCTCGTTTTCCTCTTCCTCCTCTTCTTCTTCCTCAGCGTCTTCCTCCTCTTGGTGCTCAGCTTCTTGCCCGGCTCTTTGAATACGACGCGGGTCAGCATAGTAAGCACGACAGAAGCTCGGTCCTCGACTCGAGTGAACTCGGTTGGAATCCTCATTAAGTGGGCATTGATCAACTCGGTGGATGACATCTCCACGCTTTGCACCAACCCGTCAGCCTCCGAAATATCCACTCCAAAGTGACGAGCTAGAGCCGTCGCGACGTATCCAAGAGTGGGATGGGCGCCGTTCTTCGACTGCACGTGTGAGAGCTGCGTCCATATGAATGGGGCCAAACACACCTTCCGATTGTACCTAGCACACCAAAGCAAATAGACCTCCATGCCGTTACCTTACTGGCCTCCTTTTTACCGGTGACCATGTTAGATATGAAGCGATGGAGTATAATCAAAGCATCATCGCGTAAAAAGGAACTAGACACACCCGAAGTTCTAAAATTATTAACACCTGTCAATTCCATCCAAGCCTCATTAACATTAAAATCCGCAGGCACACAATCAGAGATATTAGGGTAAGCACGAAAACCAAATACCGATTTCATCGTTTCCTTAGAAACTTCCCACAAGACACCACGAAAAGTACATTCCATCACAACCTCATTACCACGTCTAGATAAACGAAAACTACTACACATCTCTAGACACAAACTATTATGCGCCTCCCATTGTCTAGACATACATTGCATTAGTCCTAATCGAAGAGCATATTCGCGAAGTCGAAAAAATAGATAAACGACTCAAAAAATCCATATCGTAATGCCTAGGAGGACGTATATCAAGATTTTTCAAACGGAGGTAGAGATTGGTAGTGGCGTACCTATCGGTTGCAAAAGGAACCCGTTGGCGACGCCCGTACTCTTGCTCATTGTCACCCGGTGAGTGGCGATCGAGACTCACAATGTAGGGAGTACGGTTCATGGTGATGATGTGAAGTGGTTTGACGAAGGATGGCACACGAACGGAGCACGAACGACGAAAGTGAAAAACGGGGCAGCCTCCAATCTGGCCGGTCGTCCAGATTCAGCTTGAATTCTGGACGGTCGTCCAAAAATCTGGCCAGTCGCGGAGTTCCTGGCCGAGCGCGGTGACGCGGCGGCGACTGGGTGGTGGCTGAGCGACGGTGGCGCGGTGGTGGCTGGAGGTGGCTGGAACGGACGACGTCGGCGTTGGTGCTAACGGCGGCGGTTGAGGCTGTGGCTGAGCGGCGGTGGCGCGGTGGCTGACAGCGGCGGGGCTGACGGCGGCGAAGGTGCAGCGGCGGTGGTGGTGGTCTGAACGGCGGCGGGCGGTGGTGGTGGTGGCTGGTTCGAGCGTATGCTGTGGGTGAAGATAGGATGAAGAAGAAAGGAGATAAGAAGGAAAAAAGGTAGGTTAAATCACAAATGAATGGGCCAAAAACCGGCAAGGAGTGGGCCCACAAAATTCTGGCCGAGCGTCCAGATTTCTTAAAGAATCTGGACGGTCGTCCAGATTAGCTACTAGCCACAATCTGGTTTGCTCAGTTCTGGACGGTCGTCCAGAATCCTTAGGGAATCTGGCCGATCGTCCAGATCAGCTGCTGGTAATTGACGCCTATTCCTGCAAAAAGACACTCACTAACACGAAAATCGAAGATTAACACGAAATACTATGAAAAATACTAAATCTAAAATTATTTATTATTTTTTTTTTACGTGGGTTGCCTCCCACCAAGCGCTCGTTTATCGTCATTAGCTTGACGTACCAAATACTCAAGAGGAAAGTGGGGGGTCGGAGATGAGAATCGTCTCCACCGTGTGAGGTAATGTTGTCCCTTCGATATATGGCTTCAATCGTTGCCCGTTGACCGAGAAAATGTATCCCGAATCCTCGTTCTTGATTTCCACCGCACCATGGGGGAAAACTTGCACCACCGTGTATGGACCTCCCCACCTAGACTTAAGCTTACCCGGAAATAAACGAAGACGAGAGTGAAAGAGAAGTACCTTCATTCCGGGTTTGAACTCCTTGAAGGCTATGCGTCTATCATGTAGACGTTTCACCTTGTTCTTGTAGATCTTGGCATTGTCATAGGCTTCATTCCTTAGCTCGTCGAGCTCCTCCATTTGCAAGATTCTCCGATCGTGAGCATCGTCGAGGTCGAAGTTGATGCGCTTTAGAGCCCAATATGCTTTGAACTCGATCTCAACGGGCAAATGGCACGACTTCCCATAGACGAGCCTATAGGGACTCATCCCAAGCACGCCTTTGTAAGCCGTACGATATGCCCAAAGAGCGTTGTTCAACTTGTCGGCCCAATCCTTCCTAGATGGTTTCACCGTCTTCTCGAGGATCCCTTTGATTTGTCGATTGCTCGTCTCCGCTTGTCCCGAAGTTTGTGGATGATAGGGAGTCGCCACCTTGTGTGTGATGGCGTTTTTCTTCATGAGCTTGGCGAACAACTTGTTGAAAAAATGCTTTCCCCCATCAATAATGATCACACGAGGGAAACCAAACCTACACAAGATATTTTCCTGCACAAACTTCAAGACAACGTGAGAATCACATGTCTTCGTGGGTATGGCTTCTACCCACTTAGACACGTAATCGACGGCAAGTAAAATATATTCGAATCCATGAGACTTGGGAAAAGGACCCATAAAATCAATTCCCCACACATCAAATACCTCAACCACCAAGATAGGATTCAAGGGCATCTCATTGCGCCGACTAATCGAGCCAACACGTTGACAACGATCACAAGAAAGGTAGAAGGCTTGGGCATCCTTAAAAAGAGTGGGCCAATATAACCCACTTTGAAGTACCTTATGCGCAGTCTTTTGCCCACCAAAATGGCCTCCACTCGGTTCCTCGTGACAATGTCGCAACACCTCGGTTTGCTCGTGGTCGGGAACACACCTTCAAATCACCTCGTCCTTCCCAAGCTTGAATAAGTGAGGATCCTCCCAATAGTATTGCCTACACAAACGAAGAAACCTTTTCTCTTCTTGAGCGTTAAGGACGGGTTTAGTGTCCTTATCAGCCAAGTAATTAGCAATATCGACAAACCAAGGAGTAGCATTCACTTCATTAACATTCTCAAAAGGGAAGGAATCACAAATATCATCAAGAGAAAAATAAGGGGGAGGTGAATCGAGACGAGAGGGATGGTCGGCCACAAGATTGTCACTACCTTTCCTATCACGAATTTCAATATCAAATTCTTGCAATAATAAGACCCATCTAATCAACCTAGGTTTTGCTTGGGCTTTAGTCAAAAGATGTTTAAGAGCACCATGATCACTATAAATAATCACCTTAGACCCTATGATGTATGATCAAAATTTATCTAAGGCAAAAACAACAGCAAGCATCTCTTGTTCGGTGGTGGTGTAATTCACTTGAGCAGGATTAAGAGTTAAACTAGCATAGTAAATCACACGAAGCATCTTATCGACTCTTTGACCCAAAACAGCCCCTACGGCATTATTAGACGCATCACACATAATCTCAAAAGGCAATGACCAATCGGGACCGACTACAACGGGAGCAGAGATGAGTTTTTCTTTTAAAGTGAGAAAAGCATTCATACAAGACTCATCAAAGTGGAAAGGCACATCTTGAGCAAGCAATCGACAAAGAGGTTGGCTAATTTTAGAAAAATCCTTAATGAATCGTCTATAAAAGCCCGCATGACCAAGGAAACTCCTAATACCTTTGACATCACTAGGTGGTGGCAATTTTTCAATCACCTCCACTTTCGCTTTGTCGACCTCTATGCCCTTACTTGAAACTATATGGCCTAAAACAATTCCACTCTCAATGCATCTCTTAAGGACTCTCTCTATTTTCAACAAGCAATCATGGAAAGACGACCCAAAAACAGAAAAATCATCCATAAAGATCTCCACAAAATCACCGATAAATTCCGAAAAAATAGACATCATGCATCTTTGGAACGTACCCGGTGCGTTGCAGAGACCAAATGGCATCCTCCTATAAGCTTAGGTCCCGAAAGGGCTTGTGAAGGCCGTCTTTGCTTGATCCTCCGGAGCTATCGCAATTTGATAGTAACCTGACAAACCATCTAGAAAACAATAAAACTCTTGCCCGGCTAACTTATCAAGCATTTGATCAATAAAAGGGAGAGGAAAGTGGTCCTTTTTGGTGGAAGCATTAAGCTTCCGATAATCGATGCACATCCTCCAACCGGTAACCGGGCGCGAGGCGACCAACTCGTCCTTCTCGTTCTTTGACGCCGTAATTCCTCCCTTCTTTGGAACGACGTGCACCGGGCTAACCCACTCACTATCGGCGATGGCATAGATAATACCCTCCGCCAATAGCTTGTAGATTTCCTTGCGCACGACCTCCATGAGCATTGGATTGAGCCTCCGTTGTCCATCTCGTTTGGGGCGGGCGCCTTCTTCGAGATTGATGCGGTGCATGCACGTGGCCGGGCTAATTCCTCGAATATCCGCCAAGCTCCATCCAAAAGCGAGCTTGTTCTCCTTGAGTATGCCCACCAATGCTCCTTCCTCTGCAAGAGACAAAGAAGAAGAGATGATTACGGGTTTTTGATTGCCTCCCTCTAAAAATATATATTTCAAATGCGATGGCAGCTCTTTCAACTCCAACGGCTCCGGAATCTTCGAGCCGGGCTCGGGGTCTTGAGGGGGAAACGGGAGTTTGATCCCGATGTCTCTCTCCATTCGCTCCCACTCCATTTGATCTCCGGATCCCCAACACACCTCCTCGGTGTCAAAATCCTGCACAAAAGAGCACTCGGCCAAGGCATCAACCTTATCGATGAAAGAACAATTATCAATTAAATTGACCGATGACATAGGCCGACTCTTATGCACAGAAAACGAAACATCCTCTCCTAAAACGGACATCTTAATCACACCACTCTTCACATCAATCAAAGTATTAGTAGTAGCCATAAAAGGACGACCTAGCAAAATAGTGTGCTCAATACCGTTCTCTTGCACCTCACCTATCTCTAAAACCACGAAATCAACGGGAACAATCAAACCCCCTACGCGAACAAGAATATCCTCAATAATACCTCTAGGGTACCTAATAGACCTATCCGCCAATTGAAGGCTCATGCGAGTGGGTTTAAGTTCTCCTAACTCTAATTGCTTAAAGATAGAATAAGGCATAAGATTAATACCGGCACCTAAATCTAGCATACCACATGCTTCCTTACCATTACCTAAAGAGATAGTTATAACGAAAGAACCTGGATCTCGTTGCTTAGGTGGAAGAGGGTGTTGCATAATTGATGTCGCCACCTCCGATACCGCAATCGTCTCCATCTCATCGAACGGCTTCTTCCTCGATGTCAACTCCTTCACGAACCTCACGAACGGTGGCACGTTGCGAATAACATCAAGGAGAGGCAAGTTCACGTCCACCTTTGAAAGAAGCTTGTAAAGATCGGCGAATTGTTGATCACGCTTCTTGTTCTTCACACGACTTGGATAAGGAATGGGAGGAACATAAGTATTGGAAGTCTTGTGTAGAGGTGGGGCTTCCTTCTCGGGCTTGTCGGACTCCGTGTGCTGCTCACCTGATTTGGACGATCGGCCAGAGTCGGGGTGACTTGGCCGATCGTCCAGATTGGCTGCTGGGTTATTGGGCGAGTTGGGAATTCTGGACGAGCGTCCAGAATCTGGACGACCGTCCAGATCAGCTACTGGACGGGGCTCGGGCGCCTGCGTTTTGGCCGATCGGCCAACGTCTGGACGACCGTCCAGATTGGGTGCTGGACAGACGTGTTGATGTGGAGGTGCTGCCGGCGTCTTCGGTCCGTTCCAACGGGGGCTCGGGCCCCATCTATCTCCCATGCGTCCTTGAGGTGGCATTGTCACTCCATTGTCCACGTGCCTCCCGCTCCGCAACACCGAGACGGCTTGGGCTTGATGCGGTGGAAAAGGAGGAACATATGGGGGATATTGCACCTCGTTAGCTTGTTGTGGTTGAATCCCTTGGCTCAGAATCCTCCCCGGTTGTTGCATCAAGTGCATAGATCCAGAAATTTGGCCAATGGCCGTCTCGAGCCGCTTAATGTTTGCATCAAGTGCATGGAAACGATCCTCATCGGCGGGAGGCTTTTGTGGAGGTCCTTGAGGACGAGCATTTGGGTATGGTGGTGGTGGTGTAGGATTAGATTGAGGAGGGTAATATGGAGGTGGTGGATAATATGGATTTGGAGGGTATTGAGGAGGTGGATAATATGATGGAGGTTGAGGGTAGTAGGGATTTGGTGGAGGAGGATAGAGGTTATTATATGGTGGAGGACGCCTATTCGGATAGGTAGGGGGGTTACCTTGCCCTTGTGTCGGCCTCGGATTTTGGTAGCGTCCATTGTATCCCCCTTGGTATCCTTGATGTGGTGCTTGAGGTGGGTATCCTTGAGCGGCGTAGACCTCGGCTCCTCCTTCGTATTGAAACTCCCCCATGTTGTGGCACACCTCCTTGATGTGTCCAAGCTCTCCACAAATCTCGCATTGATCGGGTTTCCTCTCTTCCTCCTTCGGGGCCGGTGCACTTTGCTTAACCTTCAAGTTCTCGAGATCCCTATACATGTCGGCAATTTGCTTCTTCAAATCGGGGCTCATCGAGATTGCACTCTCCTTCAACTCTTCAGCTGTCTTGACCGCAATGTTGCCTCCGGCCGAACTATCCACCATGAATTGACATGTTTGGTTGAGGGCGTCGTAGAAATATTGCCAAAGCAACTCCGGTGCCATTTGATGATGAGGGCATTGTTGAAGTAGCTCTTGGAACCTCTCCCATGCTTCGTGAAACGGCTCATCGTTGTCTTGGGAGAAATTCATAATCTTTGACCGCACCTCTTGAGTCTTGCGGTTGGGATAGTACTTGAGCATGAACTTTTCGCACACCGCATTCCATGTGGCGAGAGAGTTGGCCGGGAGCGCCAAATACCATGACTTTGCTCGATCCTTCAAGGTGTACGGGAAGCACTTCATCTTCAAGGTGTCCTCCGTGAGCCCCGCGAGTGGGAAAGTTTGCACCACCGTGCAAAACTCTCGGATGAACGTCAACGCATCCTCGTTGGCCAGCCCATGGTAGGATGGAAGCAACGCCATGTGGTGAGGTTTAAGCTCATGATTCCTGACCGCTTCCGTCAGGACAATCGCCGAAGTGGTGGCCGTGAATGTGGGGCGAGCAAAATCGCCCATGACTCTAGCTGCCATGGCTTCGGGCTGTGCAAACAACAAGACTAAGCCAAAGACTTGAGAATCGATCTCCTCCTTCTCCTTCGCGGCTAAAATCGCTTTCCTTTGATGGACGTTGTCGACGTAGGGCGCTAAATTCCTTTGAAGACTCCGGCGACCATGCATAAACAACACTCAACAAAAGGGTTAAACGCACCGAGTGGGAGAAACAAGAAATCGAATAAACACAAATAAAAATAAAGCAAATAAAAATACTACACAATCAAACGCCTAAAGTTTTCCCCGGCAACGGCGCCAAAATTTGTTTCACTAAAAAGTGTTCGCAATAGACGAAATCTATCGTAGCACTAGCAAGTAAAACCTAAGTATCGAATCTCAAGGAAAACTTAACAGGGCAATTAATTATGTAGTAAAAATCTAATCTAAGAAAGCAAGTAAAGAATATTTTGGGGTTTTTGTTTTAAATCCTAGGCAAATAAAATAAATCAAAGCAAGTAAATAAAAGCAATTAAATAACTAATCTAGAACTCAAGAAATAAATCTAAGAATTAAACTAGAAGAAAGCAATAAATCTACCTAGGCAAGAATCGAAAAGAAAGCAATAAAGAAAGCAACGAAGGAAACGAAAGCAAAGAAAGAAGCATAAATAAATCTAGACATGATGAATTGAAATCTGGAAATTAAAGGCAAATAAATCTAACTTGAAAAGCTTTGAAAAACGAAAGGATTGAAATCGAAGAAAAACGAATCTAAACTTTAAACTAGAAATCGAAAGAACGAAATTAAACTAAGGAATTTAAACGAAGCAATTAAGAAAACGAATCTAAAACGAAAGCAAGCAATTAAAACAAGTAAACGAAAGCGATAAAAGAACTTACGAAAATTGAGACGAAGAACTTGAATTAAATAAACGAAGGCTTGAGTTAAACGAGCAACGAATCCGGATCCGAACAATAAAAAGCAAATAAAGTATTTAAGTGCTGAAAACTAGAGCTAAAACTATGATAAAAGATGTCTAAGATGTTACAAAATTCGTCCAAGGCACTAATATATATACTAGGAAGAAAACCTAGTTAAATAAGGAAACACAGCTGGACGCCGACATCTGGACGATCGTCCAGATGCTGAGGGAATTCTGGACGGTCGTCCAGATCAGGAACTGCCTACACCTTTTGCATGCGTTTGGCTGATCGTCCAGATTGTGAAGGAAATCTGGACGGTCGTCCAGATGAGGTTCTGGTATCTCACGGCTTTGCCTTCTCTTCGTGCACTTTTCGTCCCGTTTTCTTCCAATTTCTCCCCTTTTGCTCCTATGATACCCAAAGCTCCAAACAAACAATCATAGCCAAAAGACACACTAAAAGACACAAAAACATAATGAAAACGAACACGAAAACGCAACGAAAAACCTACCAAATAAACACCAATCACTTTCCGTTCTTGTTCCTTGAGGACAAGGAAGTGCCTAACGGGGGAGGGGGGGAGGAAGTTGATACGAACCCTAACCCTAGCCCTAGTTCGTCAATGGTGGATGAGAGTGAGAAAGAAGAGGATGAGAAGAAAGACGACGAAGAGAAGCAGGAGAAATTTGACACCAATGAGCTTGGTGAGAAGAAGACCGAAGTCGAGGGACGGAGCGAGAGACCGAAGCGCGTTACGAAGGATCCCAAGAAGTTTGAGGGCTTCCTAGCCTATCGTTAGTTGATGTTGGTTTAATTTTTATTATTGAACTATTTGGGCTGAGCCCAATTTATTTTTATCGGGTCGAGCAATGCTCCTTTTCGGGTTTTCTTGTTGATTCTTTCTCGAATCGTACGAGTTGAATCAACCAGGGTCTTAGTATATATAGAGGATTAGGGCATACTTTGTTTCTTCATGCAGAAATATAAACCCTATTTTCCTTCTTTCGTATCTTTATTTCGTTATTTCGTAGAAGGTGTGATCGTCGGGGAAAGCCCGCGACTACCATGTTGCTCGATTGTGGTGAACTTATCATTCGTCGCTTGATAGGAGAATGCAGTACCTATCATATATATCATTACCTGTTTGAGGAGAAGGGGAAGATGGTCGGAGTCTTTGGGTGTCAAGGATCAGGGAAAACAACTGTTATGAGGAAGTTGTACGATCGGCTGCTCGAGCAAAATTCATCAATCGCGGACAACATATCAGGATTGAGGTTACACCGGAAATAGATGCAGGTGCAGCTGATGTAAAAGCACTGCAGAAAGAGATCATGACTCAGTTGGAAATAAATCATGAAGCCTCCGACAGCACAGTCGTGAACGAGAACACGATCTCCAAATTCTTTCGCTACAAAAAGTACATATTCATCATGGATGGCGTCTCCAGATTCATCGATTTCGAGAAACTGGGACTGAAACAAGGCCATAAACACAGGAAAGTGGTAATCTGTTCTACAGAGAGGAATGTACTCTCCCGGATGACGGGATACACGGTCGAGATACAAGGGCTACACAAACACGAGGCACAAAAACTTTTCGAGAGTATCTATGGCGAATTCCACGATGAGAACATCGAAGGAGTTGCTGACAAACTGATCGACTGCTGCTCGGGGATACCGTGGATGATTCGCAGAATCGCGATGACCTTGAAAGACGAGAACGATATAGAGTCATGGTATCACGTGAAGGGAATCCTACAGTCCGAGATCAAGAGTGATCGGTCCACATAAATTTCTAAGTTCGACGAAGTCTATCAGATAGCGTATGAAAGACTTGAGCAAAGCACCAAGAAATGCTTGCTCTATGGGGCATTGTTTCCTCATCACTACAGAATATACACAGACTTTCTTATAGAATGTTGGATAGCAGAGGGCTTCATCTCTGAAAACTCTCCCCAGAAAGTGAGGCTAAGTAGAGGTGTTGGAAGGAATATTTTGAAGTGCCTAACAGAGGAGGATCTGTTACGATGGAACTCTGGGAAAAAGTACGTGGTGATGCCTCCTCATTTCAGGAGAGTGGCCTTGGAACTAGGTTACTCTGATGAGGAAGGATGTGCAGTTTGGGTGCCATCTGTCGATCGAACACCCGACCCAACTGCGTGGACTAGAGTCACAAGAATGTCGTTGATCGGTTGTAGCATCAAGGACTTGCCCAAGATTCCAGAATGTTCCAAACTCCAGACTTTGTTCTTGCAGTCCCTGAAGCCTGAATTGAAAGAGCTTCACGATTTGTTCTTCTCTCGAATGGCGAGCCTTCGAGTTCTGGATTTGAAGGACACCGGGATAGAAGCATTGCCAGAATCAATCAATGTGTTGGTGGACCTCAAGAGCTTGTATCTCAATGGCTGCTCTCACCTTGTTGCTCTGACGCCTGAGGTTGCTAAGTTACTGAAGCTCGAGTTCGTCGACTTCCGTGGGACTTCGGTTCTGACATTGCCAAAGGAAATCAGCTCCCTGGTTAACATGAGATGCTTGCGAGCTTCTCTGTCTCTGAGAGCGGAGGAGGATGTGGAGACGATCATCCCGGAAGGTGTCATCGACAAACTAATAAATCTGGAAGAGCTAATTATTGATGCAATCTTCAAATTCCAAGGTGGGATTGCTTTGGCTGAGAAAGTAGCAAAAGAGATGGCTAGCTTGGAGCATTTGAATACTCTGTGCTTCAACTTTCCAAATGTGAGCAGCCTCAACACATTTGTTACTCAGAGCAAGGCCCTGAACAACAAGGAAACAAGTTGGAGCTCAAAAACCTTCCGATCCTTCAAAATCTCCGTCGGTTCTCATGACACACGACGCTCTCTCGAACCCCATCTTTCAGCGGTTCCCGCAGCTACATGGTTGAGATACTCTACCAACGAAAAGTTCTCTCTGTCTTGCGGGGAGCTACTCAAGCAGGCCAGCGCTTTCGAAATAGTAGGTCGTGAGGGTCTCAATAGCCTCACATGCAGCGAGTTCGACTTGCATCCAGTGAAAACCTGCGTGGTGGAAAGCTGCAAAGATTTGAAAAACATCGTCGATGGATACACAACCAATGAGGGACAAGGTTTTGCCAAAGTGAGTTTGCTTCAGAATCTGGAGAAGCTTCACTTGTATGACCTCGAGTCACTGTTGTGCATTTGGTATGGACCCATTCCTCCTACAACTCTCGCTAACTTGACAGCCATTACCATCAATGGCTACCCGAAGCTAACCAAGATTCTCGATACTGCACTAGCTCTGTCTCTGCAGAGCCTAGAGTATCTCAAAGTAGAGAATTGCTGCCAACTTTCGAAGATCATTGAAGGGAGTGATGGAACTTCCGAGATTGTCGAACAGCTGAGGAGTAACTCGGATGATCTACTAAGACGTTTGAAGAAGATGGAACTGTCGGACTTGCCCGAGCTGATAAACATATCTGAGATTACTCCGATGAGATGGAACTCATTGAAATCCATAATTGTCAAGAGGTGCAACAAGCTGAGAGATCTGTCATTGCTTCCCACAAACTGTAGAAAGCTACAGTCAATCCAGTGTGAAAAAAGTTGGTGGAATACACTAACTACTACGGATGAAGTGCAGCAACATTTACTTCGATTTTGTTGTTTCAACGATGAATCGACTGGAAGAGGAGCATCAAGCAGTGGAAGGTCAGATTTTAGACTTGAAGAGGCTATTAATACCTTCATCAATCTGATGGATGAAAAGGAGGCGCCGCGCGGTGATGAACTCCGTGCATCAAAAGCTGCAGAAGCTGGTATTGAGGTCAATGGCAATGGTGAAGAAATCGAGAGAAAAGAGGAAGAAGAAGATATTTGTTCATTTCAATTATACTGCAAAAATACAGTAGAATAGTTCATACATTGAAAATACGGTTAGCACAGTATATATACTAAACAAAGTCGTAAAAACAATAAGAAAAGCGCCACACGACTATTTCCTATTACATGTCTTAATCTCCACCGTTGATCTTTAAATAAGATCAAGGCTATTATTTAAACCTACACTTGCTACAGGGATCGAGACTCAATAACAACAAAAAGAAACCCTATTTATTCTCCATCTTTATCTTCTTCACTTGAGCAGTTTCGTCACCATCTCCACTCAGCTTTGTATGGACTTCATGTATAACATCTTCAACCCCCAATTCATGCATGCTTCTATACCCCCCCCCCCCCCCCCCCCCAAGATAAAAATGGTGGATATCCAACAGGTTCATCTTCGATAATAAGGCTCGGAACCGAGGGGAAGCTAATGATTTGGTGAGGAAATCTGCCAACTGTTCCACAGAAGAAACAGCAGTTGGTACCAACAAACCTGAAACAAATTTTTCCCGAACAATATGGCAGTCGATCTCAATGTGCTTAGTGCGTTCATGAAACACACTGTTCCGAGTAATATGAATCGCAGCCAAATTGTCACAGTAGAGAGGAAATGGAAGGAAAGGTGAGATACTGAAATCTTTGAGGAGATATGAAATCCACACTAACTCTCTCGTAGTAAGATTGAGTGCTCGATACTCAGCCTCTGCAGAAGAAGCGGCAACAGTAGGCTGCTTCTTACACTTCCAAGAAATTAAACCAGTTCCAAAGAAAACACAATAACCAGTAATTGAACGCCTAGAGTCACTACATGTACCCCAATCAGCATTAGAGTAAGCATACACATTCGAATCAGATGAGGATGAATAAAACACACCCAGAGAGGGACAACTTTTGAGGTACTTGAGCACATGCAAAGCTGCTTTCCAGTGTTCTATAGTTGGCTTAGATACAAACTGGCTTAATTGTTGAGAAGCAAAAGACACATCTGGCCTGGTAAGATTAAGATATAGGAGCTTGCCATTGAGTCTTCTATAAGGTTCAGGATCCTTCAAAACTTCACCATCATGCTTAGACAAAGATTGGCCTGGAGGAAGAGGGGTGAGAGCAGGCCTACAACCTATCAAACTAGCTGATGATATGAGATCCAATACATACTTGCGTTGGTTGAGAGTGATCCCTTCATTACCTCTAGCTATTTCCATGCCCAAAAAGTACTTTGCTGTCCCAAGATCCTTGATAGTGAAAGTGTTGTGAAGAAACCCTTTTAGTTCAGTAATCAAATCCAAGGAGGGTCCACTGATGAGAACATCATCTACATACACTAGGAGACACAGAAATGTATCACCAGAATCTTTTTAAAAATAGGCAAGGATCACTCTGTGATTGAGTAAATCCAAAACCAAACAATTGTCTAGAGAATTCAGCATTCCACTCCCTGGATGCCTGTTTTAATCCATATAAACTCTTCACTAGCTTACATACCTGATTAGACTTAGCTTCCTGCAAACCAGGAGGCACAGTCATATATATATATATATATATATCATCTCTTGAAAACCCATGAAGAAAGGCATTGTTAACATCTAATTGATGGATTGGCCAATTAGATGCAGAAGCTATGGCAAACAAAAATCTAACAGTTACCATCTTTGCAACTGGGGAGAAAACCTCAGTGTAATCTTCTCCAAACTTTTGATTGAAACCTTTGGCAACAAGTCTTGCCTTATACCTCTCAATAGAGCCATAAGGATGTAATTTAATCTTATAAACCCACTTACACCCTATTGGTTTCTTTCCCTTAGGAAGTTCTGTCAAGATCCAAGTCTTGTTTGTAGTCAAAGCTTCCAATTCCTTGGTCATTGCATCTACCCATTCTTGAGATAAACAAGCTTCTTTGTATGAAGTAGGCTCTTTAATCAAGCATAGATTGAAGAGAATAGAAGTATAGGAATGTGTCAGTGCAGAACCTACTTGATAAGGAAATGTAGGGGGAATTGTACTAGTAGAGGGTGTGCCTAGGAATTGAGTTGTGAAGCTGGAACAAACATAATCCTCCATCCAAGTTGGAGGTCTATGTGTCCTAGCACCCCTGCCCTCTACTGGTATGGAAGGTTCTACATGAGGAACATCAATCGACTCAACATTAGTAGAAATAGAAAGAGAATCATCTGTGTCATTGACAACAGATGAGTTATCATCATTACTGTCCCTAGGAAGCTGTAAATGATCTGTGTTCACTTCATCATGTGAAATATTATTATCATGAGTATTAGGAATAGGAACTATAGGCAAAGAAGTTGATGTTTTATCTGAAATGATAACAGCTGGATGGGGTGTTAAGAAAGGGAATGAATCTGGGAAGAATTTAACATCCCTAGAGATTATTACCTTTGACCTATCTAAATCAAATAACAAATATCCTTTATGAGTAAGGTCATACCCCAAGAAAACACACTTGAGAGATCTACTATCAAACTTACTTTTGTTGGGTGTAAGATCAACAACATAGGACAGACATCCAAATGGCCTTAGCAAAGTATAATCAGGCTGCTTCTTGAACAACACCTCAAATGGTGAAAGCCAGTCTATAACTCGACTTGGCAACCTGTTAATAAGCCATGTAGATGTTAGCAAAGAGTAAAGCCAGAACTTGGATGACATCCCACTGGTGAACATCAAAGCCCTGGCTGTTTGTAACAAATTTTTATGCCTTCTCTCAACCACCCCATTCTGTTGAGGTGTGTAAGGGCAGCTTTTCTGATGTATAATGCCATGATCAGAGAAGATCTTAGATACATATTGATTCACAAATTCAGTGCCATGGTCTGATCTGAATTGCTTGATATCAGCTTGAAACTGTGTCTTGATCATAGTGATGTAGACTTTAAGAGTATGATCAACTTGATCTTTGCTGTGTAGCATGTAAGTCCAGATCATCCTACTATGATCTTCAACTATAGTCAACATATATTTGACTGAACACAAATTCTCTTCAACATATGGACCCCACAGATCAACATGTACCAGCTCAAAGAGATGCTCAGTTCTTCTATTTAAAACTGGAAAGTGATTCCTTGTCTGTTTAGCTCGAATACAGACCTCACATTTCTCAATTATATCTATCATGTCCTTCATCATCTTTCCATCAAGAATTCTCATATGTTGCATAGTAGTAAGAGAAGGATGCCCAAGAGCAATATGCCATTCCAACAGATTAAGATCTCTGGGATTAATCATACTGCAACAATACTTCTTAGTCAATGTCTCCATAAGATACAAATTCCCCTTCATTTTAGCAATGGCTAATACTTGATTAGTGTTATCCCTCTGGAAAACACATGGATGGATCCTTATAAAACAAACACTTAATCCCATAATCTTGTATAAGCCTAGCTACTGACAGAAGATTGTGAGTAAAGCCTGGAATATACAACACATTAATAAGTAGTATATCCTTGGTTAACTTCACCTTCCCACCATGCATGTGTTACCAGTTTAGAAGTACCATCTGCAAGATGAATGTTGATTGGCCTCTCAAGCCTGTATGTGGTACAAAGAAGTAATGGATCACAACAGATGTGATCACTAGCTCCTGAATCCACTATCCACACATCTTTGCCCATACTAGGCAGTACACAAAAGGCATAGTGCCCATCAAAAGGAGTAGATTGGGCAGGTGCCTCATGCACAAAATTTACATCTGCTTTAGGCTTTCCTTGTGTTGACTGTTGCATGTAAGTGTGTAGATACTTGGCTATCTCAGACTGCACTAGCTTCCCTATATCCTGAGTAATCTCTTTTTGTGCAGTTCCTTCTTGAACAGATTCAACTTCCTCATCATTTTCAACCAGATTAACTCTTCCTTGTGGTTTATTATCCTTCAATTTCTTGTACCAATCTGGTACTCCATGAAGTTTAAAACAGTCACTTGCTTCATGTCTTGTACCATGACAGTGTGTGCACTTCAGCCTTCTCTTTTGTTCTTTAGTTAACCTAGGCTTGAACTGCCCATTCTGGCTTGCATCATTCTTATATCCACTTGAGTATTTATTAAACCGTCCTGCATTCATACTCAACAATCCACTGGAATCATAGACTGAGCTATTCAACTGTTTCCTATCCTCAACTTGTACAACTAGTGAATATGCTCTCTCAATATCAGGCAGTGGATCTATCATCATTATTTGATCACAAACTGATTCATACTTATCATTAAGACCTTCCAAAAATTTCATCAGCCTCTGTTGTTCCTCTCTAGCAAGTACTTGACCTCTAGCACTACATACACATTCAATAGGGGGTAATACAACATCCAATTCATCCCAAAGTGCAACTAGGTTATTGAAATATTCTAGTACACTCTGATTACCCTGAGAATATTTGAAAATCTCTCTCTGTAACCTATAAACTTTTGGTCCATTCCTTCTACCAAATCTCAGTGTTATAGCTTTCCACAATTTCAATGTGTTATCAATGTGTGTGAAAGCATTAACAAATTCCTTAGATATAGAATTAATAATCCAAGCAGAAATCATTAGATCTACTTTCAAGCATCTTTTATAATAAGAACTACTTGGATCTGGTTCAGGAAAACTGCCATCAATCAACTCAAGTTTGCTTCGAGTAGCTAAAGCTCTTCGTATAGACTTATTCCAGTTTATGAAATTAGTACCTGTGAGCTGAGCATTCACTAGCTGCATCCCTGGATGATCGGATTTCTCCAGATGCAAAATCTCTCAAACTTGTCGAACTGTAAACCCTGCTGGAGGAGTGATATCATCATCATCTCCATCATCAAATCCACCACCTCCATTCGGTCCTGGTCCATTAGGAGGAGGTCTTCCATTTGGTCTATTAAGAAATCCTTCTGCTTGTCTATTAGGGGCGGCGAGGACCTGTTGTCTTTCAGCGAACGTTTTAATTGTCTATAAGCCTATAGACAACAGGCGAGGACCTGTTGTCTTTCAGCTAACGTTTTAATTGTCTATAACAAAATAAACAACTATATTTTGTATTGTCTATTAGCATAATTATATATTGTCTATTATTAGTATAGACAACAACATATAGAAAACATGTGTTGACCATTGTCTATATTCTTATAGACAACACTAACTTCGACTGTTGTCTATTATTTAATATTTATTTTTTTAAAATTTATTTTTTATTTTACCCTGAATTTGTTTTATCAAATTTCTATTTAAACAATAACTAAAAGTAACTATATATTTAAATCCAAAAAAAAAAATTCATATATTCAACATAAAAAAAAAAAAAATACAATCATCTCACAATGTACATGATCATAACATATATTCTCTAACTAAATACTAGACTTTTCTTCAAAATAATACTACAATATCCAACTAACTAATACCTTCTTTCTTCCATCCACGAGCATAATTCGGCAAAAATTCATCGAAGAAGCTTTCATCTATATAGAACAAAAATAATATACAACATATTTAAAAACTCAAACTAATTAAACTTATAAATATTCAAATCCAAAAAGAACTTCGATTGTATCGAACTCACCATAATCATCACTTGGTAAAATCGGATACGAACTCCGCCCATTCTTTACGGACTTCATCGATTTCCTCTTTAGAATAAAAACCTTCAGAAAACTAGTAAATAAACAAATATAAATAAATTATATATCGATAATGATAAATCAAGGCCAAGGCCATACAGAGATTTTATAAACTCAATAAACTACTTATACGGTTATACCTCCTTCAGCACTTTACTGGCAGGAGATGTAGGCTCAATTTTCCTCACAAGTACACCCTGCAACGACAAAAGTTTGTGATGATGTAAGGTCAGAGTTAAGAAGCATGAAGAAGATTAAAAAAAAAGCAGCAACCTAGCTGCTTGTTAATGAATTGATAATTAAAAACACACAGTAAGAAAGTAATATCTTTCGTTCTTCAGAAGCAAATACAGCCAATCTCAAATTAAAATAACTAAATTCGAGCCAAATGTCATCTTGTGCAAGTGTTTCCTGCGGCCACATTGTCTTTTGTACTCCATACATCTATCCCACTATAACACTCCTTATTGAAATGTCTAGTACATCTCAATTGTTTATATTAACAATCTGAAATATTCTCACTAAACAATACAAGCTACTAAACAATGATCTACAATAAAATTCAAGAAGTAAACAACTTGAGTTGTTTGTGAATGTACATTATTTAAGAAGGGCATATCAGCATAAAACGAGTACTCCGAGGCACAAAATTGGGATCAAACACGAGCATAAGAGTTTGAGAGAAACCTCATTAGATGGGACATTTAGGCATGCCTGCAAAGCTGGATTCTCCAATTTTTGCAACAACACTCCCTCATTAGATGGGACATTTAGGCATGCCTGCAAAGCTGGATTCTCCAATTTTTGCAACAACACTCCAAGAGAAGGGAAACCTGAGTGTACGAAAAGATGTTTATTAACATGCTTCTATCAGTAAAATATACTTGACAGGTTTTAAAATGACTGCCCTAACAGAGAAAGAGAGTTCATCTTATTGGAAGATGAAGCAATACATCAAAACAATCAAATTACTTTGTAAGAGAATGCAAGAAAAGAAAATCCGGAATCTGAAAAGCAAAAACTATTATAAGGCCTTTTATCAACACCACAAGACTTATTCAAACCATTTTTACACCAAATCAAATAAAAACAGCATTGCATTCCATCGCACTGCACTTATTTGACATCACATTCCATTTCTAGAAACTAAGCTACACTGGATCCTTCTCTTTCGTGCATGCGAGTTGTTGTTTTCATACAAAACAAAGAAACTAATACAAAATATCCTCGACTTTATCAGTTATGCAATGCAAGACTGAAACAGAGTGGATTCAAGCAACTATGGCTCAGGGTCACCATCACACAAATATAGCAATAGCAATAGCAATACAACACGAATCCAAAAGATGTTCGATTGATCTCCAAAGATAAGGATTCCATTACAGGCAGACAAAAAGAATATGTGCATACTGGCTTATTATCTCGTGCAGAGAAATAAAGTCTATGAATAGACTTAGAACAATCACTTGAGAAACACAATTCACAAAAGGAAGGCCAGGTTAGTGGCACGGCACAAATCAAAGCATCAAGAATTTATAGCAACCAAAATTCAAGGAGCAGGAGCAGGAGCAGCAAATTTAAGAACTTACCTCAAGGAGCAGGAGCAAATCACAAAATTCAGGTCCAATCCTCCATGGCAATATTGTAACAAGATAGTTCTCTACATTCGATTTTGCTTCTGCAAAAAAAAAAAAAAAAAAAAAAAAAAAAAAAAAAAAAAAAAAAAAAAGGCAAAATAAAAAACTACGTTTCATTGTGGACTTTTATCGATCACGAAGAGGGCGATGTATAATCTATGAAAATACTGAAAATCGTCCACCATAAAACTACAATTTTTCATCACCATAGCAAGAGAAAAAAGTCTTCCAACGAATTTGAAACCTAGACTAGTCATTCCAAACTGTTAGTTCGTCGAAACAGAAAATAAACTTGAGAAAGGTATTCAGAGGGTAGCGGAAATACCTTAAAGAAGAAATTGAACTCCGGCAAGAGCACCGGCGACTGCGACCGGCGAGGGCAAGGCGGCTATAGGCAGCGCGCGGGACAGAGTCCCCTCGCTGGAATTGCGAGCAGCGAGGGCAGGGCCTGGAACGGCGACGAGCGACTCGCGAGGACAGAGGCAGTTGCAGCGATGTTTCGTCCCGAATGAAAGTTCTGCAGATTTCAAGCGGGAGAGAGAGTCGGCGCAAGACTTTGAATTTTTTACCTTCGTTCTGGGAGAGAACTGAAACAGCGGTGAATTGGGGAAAAGTAAAAATAAATATATATTAATAATTAGACAATAGGAAATAAAAGCATGTTGTCTATAACCCTTCCTTCAATACAGACAACACGCCAAAAGCCCTTGTCTATTTAAAAAAAAATACGGTTAAAGACAACAGCCGCAGAACCTGTTGTCCATAAAAAATAAGCGGCGATAGACAACAGGTTATATGAACCTTGGTCTATGTGTATATAAACAACACATTTTCAACTGTTGTGAGATGATAACTAAAAAAAAAAATTAAAGACAACAGTTTTCATATGGGCTGTTGTCTATGTTGTTATACACAACAAAACTAGTAAGAACCCTTGTCTATTTTCTCTTGTCTATTAACACTTTTCTTGTAATGCTGGTTCATCGCGAGGTTCTGATCCATCTGATTCCTCTCCATTATTCTTCAATCCAAACGCACCAGCTACCTCATCCTCTACTCGTCGCTCCCACACCTCTCTACGTTGTTGTTTCACCATCGAAACAGCAAATTTCAGCTCAAAATCAGAGTAACGCGATTCCTGCTCTAGATACCATGAAGAGGCTAGTGATACCTTCCTCAACCCGAGGGATGAAAAGGAGGCGCCGCGCGGTGATGAACTCCAAGCATCAAAAGCTGCAGAAGCTGGTATTGAGGTCAATGGCAACGGTCATGAGATCATGACAAATCGAGCTGCTCCAGGCGTGTGAAACAATTCAATAAAGGTAAAGGTTAGTAGTGTTGGAGTTATTTTTACTTCACATTTTGTTTTCTTCTTCAAAGTAGTGTTATAGCACTATATATATATATATGTCCGCGTTGTCTTGTAGGTTGAAAGAGTTCAAAGATGATGAGAATCGTGATTGTTCCGATTCTCAGAAGCATGGCGTGGACGATATCCACAACCAACTCAAGGTGTGGAGTAGGCCAACAACATGATTGAATGTATAGACAGTATTCCGTTCCATTTATGGATGAATAGTTGATTGTCTTTGTGCAAAACAAAAAGAACTATAGGACGGAGCATTGTGTTGTTGCCATTGTTTGTGTACCATTACTTACATCAAACCTTATGGTATAACTTATACTAGTAAATAACATGTGCATAGCACGTGATCACTCATTTTTTTACTTAATTCTACAAAACATTGTTTCAACTATTAATGTTGGGCCGGGCTAGGCTGGGCTGGGCCGGGTCAGTCAGTCACTTGGTGAGTCCATACTGTCCCAAGTTTTAGTTAAAATTAACATTAATTGTATTAAATCATGACACAGGGAAATAATTAAAGAATTGAATATTCAATTATAGTTTTATTTTTTATATTTTTTGGATTAAATTAAATATAATTCTAAGATTAAATAGATATATACTCCCTCAGTCTCACTTCAATTTGCTTCATTTTCTAATCGGGACATCCCATTTCAATTGACTTGTTTTCTAAAATAGAAAGAATTAACCATTACATTTCAATATGGACTCCTACTTTCCACTTTTAACATTGTGCCTAAAATCCGAGGCGCTGCACGTCTTCGGCCGCGGGGCGGCGGAGCAGCGGCTCCTGTCCCGGCTGCTCTCCGCCGACCCGCTGCAGCCGCAGGTCTCCGCCGTCCCCATCGTGGGGAGGGACGGGATCGGGAAGACGGCCCTCGCCCGCCGGATCTACGAGGACCCGGCGGTGCAGGACCGCTTCGAGCTGAAGGCGTGGGTGAGGATCGACGGCCGGCAGCGGAGCCACAACCACCAGCTGCTCGACATCGCAAGGCAGCTGCTGAAGTCAGCGATGGGGATGAATTGCTCCTTCAACAATCTGGTCGAGATGCACGAGATGGTGGTCGACACCCTCCTCTCCCACCGCTCGCTCATCGTCCTCGACGACTTCGACGAGCTCGCCGAGAAGGCGGAGCTATGGCGGCATCTCAAGGATTCCTGGTTCCGCTTCGTCGGCGTGGGGTCCAAGGTCATCGTCACGTCACGTGACCCTAGGGTCGGAGATACCGTAGGCGGCGCGCCGTTCGTTCTGGAGCCAATGTCCTCACGTGACTCGTGGTCTCTCTTCAGCTCGTTGGCGTTTTCTCTCTCTAGATCCGAAGAGAGAGAGGGTGGCGACGCCGGCAAACGGCTGGCTGAGCTGTGCCAGGGGGTCCCACTCTCTTTGAAGTTGCTGGGGAGCTTGATGAGATTTGAGGGAGTGAGTTTTTCTTCTTCGAATCTAATGGAAAGGATTATCACTTCAGCTTCTTCCTCCATTGGCGACGAAGAAACCTTCATTCTCGCACTCTGCATTTTATCCCTTCCCAATGATTTGTTCAACTGCTTCGCTTTCTGCGGCATCTTCCCCTACGGTTACGTGCTGGTCAAGGAGAAGCTAATCAACACGTGGATCGCGAACGACCTCGTCAAGCCATCCACCGGAGCGATTAGCCTCGAGGAAATCGGGGAAGCTTGCTTCCACCAATTGCTATGCCGGTCGTTCTTCATCGAAGCAACCTGCAACGAGCACGGCGAAATCGTGCAGGCACAGATGCCTAAGGTCATCCATGCAGTCGCTCAGATCATTGCACGAGTCGTTTACGGCAACAAGGCAGCTTACGCCTTCGGCGTCGATGGGGACTCTCTACGCCTATCGCCGTTTCAAGAGTCTCACTACAACCCTAAAATCCTGCAAATTATAGTCTCGTTTCCTCCCAAAACTGGTACTCATCTTCTTAAAAACCCTTCTTTCATGGAGCTGAAGCGTTTGAAATCACTCGACCTTAGCAAGAGTGGAATCCGCAGCCTTTCGAAATACGTATGCATGCTGAGGAAGCTCAGGTACCTCAATCTCTCTCATACCCTCCTCACCAAACTCCCAAAGTCTTTCACAGCCCTAACTCGCCTGAAAACCCTAGATCTATCGAGATGCTATTATCTAAAAGGTTTACCCAAGAAAATCTCCAACCTCTCCAAACTCAGGCACCTGGACTTATCCCACTGCAATTCCTTGGCCCGAACGCCTCTCGGGATCGGCCGGATGCACTCGCTCATCACCATGCCCCTCTACGTACTGAGCGACCGAGACTCAAATGGCGCTGCCCTAGGCGAGCTCCGAACGCTGAGGAATCTGAGGGGCACGCTCCATATCATGAACCTCGAAAACGTGAAGGAGATCGAGGAAGCACGTGCTGCAGATCTGAAGCAGAAGATGCTTCACCATTTGAGACTTTCATGGAGCAACAAAGAGAGTGGATTCGGTGGAGTGTTGGAATGCTTAGAACCGAATCCGGTTCTTTGAGTTCTCGAGCTAGCTGGATGTGGAGATCATGAGCTTCCTTCATGGATGCCGAGTCTTCGCTCCCTCGTGAAGCTTCTTATAAATGACTGCAGCTGCAGAAAGTTGCCGAAACTGGGGGAGTTGCGCCTCCTCAAGGAGCTGGAGCTGAAGGAGATGATCAACATCACATCAATAGGTCAGGAATTCTATGGAAATGGCGACGATGTTTTTCCGTCGCTCGAGAAGCTCAAGCTCCATGACATGCCCAGCTTACGCACTTGGTCCGAGCCAACTGCAGGAACCAACCATCACTACTCATTTCCAAGAAAGCTCTTCCCAACTCTAAAGAAACTGTCGGTTCAAGGTTGCCCCGAGCTTCGAACTCTGCCCTCACTGCCCTCAGTAGCCGAGCTGGTAGTCTGGAGAAGCCACGGGCAGATCCTACCTTCCTTCACGAGAACTGGATCGCCTTCGTCCATAGTCATAAACGATATGGATACGAAAGAGTCGTTGGAAGGCTCGAGCAGCTTGGATTCGGTGAAGAAGCTGATCTTATTGCGGAGCACTGATCTTGATGTATTAGAGTCCTCACACATAAACAAGTTCTCGTCCCTGCAGCATCTGCGCGTCCTTCACTGCCTTAAGCTCGAATGCATTGCGTTCTCTCACGAGCTTCGGTCTCTCAAGAAGCTAGATGTGGTGGATTGCCAGAACCTGGAAAGGATTGATATAATCACGGCGGATTTTACCCTGACGGAGTTGATGATCGAGGACTGTCCTCGGATCACGACGATCAACATTGCCACCTACTCCGGCTCCCTACGAGCCTTCGGAAGCTGGTGGTTCGAAACTGCCCCAAATTTAGCATCTCTTCGGAGAAAATCGATGAGCTACAAGGTCTCGAGTTCTTGTTCTTCACCGGATGTCCACTGATGAGGTAGAGGGGCTTGATCAAAATCATTATATCCATCTGCTTCCATAAAATGTGTGTTACAATTTTGGAAATGTTGGTTTCAATCATCCAGAATTTTATTTTTCATTTCTTTATTTTTTTTGTCTAGTATTTTAAGTTAAGATGGTGAATTAAGATGTAATTTCTGAGATTGTTAGATGTAACTATACGCATGCATCTAGATTGCAAGTTGTTAGTTTGTAAGGTATATTGCGATTCTAGATGGAGATGAATCCGGAATATGCAAGAGGAATCGATCCGGAATATGTTACGCATTTAAAAAAACGTAACACCTTATATAGGACAGAGGGATGTGCAAGTGTTTTCGGTTACTTTATTTATGGTTATATCATATATGTAATATTTACTACTGGTTTTTACTTTCTCCATCCCACTCAACCCCGTTATTCGAAATATATGGGAGGGTAAAATTATATAAACGAGTCAGTCATTTTGAATGGGACAAGTAGCTAGATAAAACTTTTTTTTTATACATAAAATTATAAATTAAGAAATGATCTCAGCTGCAAATGAGGGCAGATGACAGATGAGGAGGGGGGCAATTAAATACTTTGACTAAGTAATGAAATCAACGCTCAATTGGTACATGGGATTTTTTTAGGGTTTTTAAATTTTGTAGAAACAAAATTAAAAATCATGGTTCAAACTTCAAATACGTTTTAGAACTTGTGTAAGTTTCAGGTAAATTATCCTAGAAAAAGAAAATTAAATAAGTTTCAAAACATTGAAAGATTCCAATTTTTTTATTTTTTTTCTTAAAGTCTCATTCATCCACCGAACGAAAAGAATAAGGAAAGAAATCATTCTTATAGTAGTAGTAGAGTACTATAATATTTTCAGTAAATGGGATCCACTACCCTCAATTTTTTGTGTATCAATCGTCGACATCAATTTTTAATTACCCATTTTCTTTGGACAATTTCAATATTTACGTAGTATAATTTGGGATAATTTTATAATTGTTTTCTGGAGTTAGATTGTCTATTTTAGAGTTTATAATTATTTTTAGCTTTTAATTTCAGTTTTGTTAAGTATAATATGATTGATGAATCGAAACTTATGGCTCACAATTTTCCTCAAGTTCTAAGTTTTTTCCATAAATTTTTATTTCTTAAAAAATGTTATAAAAATATTTTAAATAACTATTTGATACCTACACAATGAGAATCTCATCCGATATCTTCCACCCGATTCCATATAAGAATTTATGATTTTTATTTTGCATCTACTATAGAGCCGGAGACTTAT
The DNA here is from genome assembly GCA_029379335.1 of Thymus mandschuricus. Taxonomy (NCBI): domain Eukaryota; kingdom Viridiplantae; phylum Streptophyta; class Magnoliopsida; order Lamiales; family Lamiaceae; genus Thymus; species Thymus mandschuricus. Next base: position 13,909,141 of record CM057082.1, on the reverse strand, counting down.
AAAATATGTAAACATAGGCAAGAAAATGTCAACTCTGTCCTTTTGTTCTAAATTTAATTATTAATCATTAAATTAGTGAAGGTAGCTCATCTAATTAGTTCTTCATTTCTAATACGCGTTATTGTCGTGGTCGTGACGGCAACACAAATCTTCTGTTACACGGGATAACTGGGATTAGGAATCCTGTTAATGTCAGTGAAATAATAATGATAATAGTAATATAATTAATTAATAATTACACTAATCATGGAGAACTACAATTAAAAATATACTATATATTATTTTTACAAAGGGAGAATACCAAAAAATAGCCAATTTCATAAGACAAAAGTCTTTTTTTAGCCACATATAATAAAAAAGTCTTTTTCTAGCCACTTTACATATTTTATGACAATTATACCCTTAATGAAATATTGACAAAATTAAAATTAAAATCTGAAATAATAAATTGAGGGTTACACGAATTCAGGATTACTCGTGTTCGTGTGCACGAACGGATATTCACGACAATTTTGTTCATGTTCGTGTGCACGACAGAGTATTCACGACGGTTTTGCTCGTGTTCGTGTGTACGACTCGGGTACTAGCTTACGATTGTTTCGCTCGTGTTCGTGTCGTCTCTCCGATTTGCTGTCGAGGAGTCTGCTATATATGGAGCTCGAGCTGACCTTGTCCGGTGGTGACAACGGCGGTAATGGTTGCTATGTAGGGTGTGTGAGATAGAGAGAGAGAGAGAGAGAGGAGGGAGAAGGAGAGGGAGAGAGGAGGGAGAGAGAGAGATCGAGAGGGGAGGGAGAGGGAGAGATCGAGAGAGGAAGGAGGAGGGAGAGGGAGAGATCGAGAGAGGAGGGAGAGGGAGAGAGAGAGAGCACAACAACGCCGACAATGGTGTGCTCGGTGGCAGCAACGGCGGCGGCGACGGCGGCGGCGGCGATGAGAAGTGGGAGAAGAGTGCGTGCGTGGGTTGCTGGGTTGGGTTGGGATAGGGTTTTCTTTTCTTTATCTTTATCTTTATCTTTATCTTTATCTTTTTCTTTACCTTTTTCTTTTAATTTTATATTTTTTAAATAGTAAGGGTATAATGGGTAGTTTAGGTCTAAAATGGCTAGAAAAAAACCTTTTTATTATATGTGGCTAAAAAAGACTTTTTTGTTATAAAAGTGACTAATTTTGTCATTGCCCCTTTAAAAAAACACTCCACCAACTTAGGGGTTGCGACATTATTTTCCACGGTTGACTTTGTGGTTTTATACTACTACCTCCATCCCATTATATTAGTCCACATTGCCTTATCGGGACATCTCACTTATTAGTCCACTTTCTAAAAATGGTACTAAAGAATATGTGGCCACAATTAACTCTCTCTCCTTAGAATTAACTATAGCCACATATCCCTCTTTGCATTGACTATTGTGCCCATCCCAATGTGAACTAATATAATGGGATGGAGGTAGTATGTTCTAATACATATATTGAGGCAATGCATGAATTAGTCAGCTTCAATAGAGGCGTGATTTATGATGAACTAATTACTAATTAATTTTATTCAATTCTAGGATTTATATTATATCATTATATTTCACCAATCACTTACTATCAGTCTCAAGAATAATATTCTTTACATCACTTATATTCAGTTATTCACACTCTGAAATTAATAGTAAAAAATAAATAAGTATGTATTATATATAAGTGCCGTCCTTAATGAAAAATTAAAATGGTTGGACGATATGCATTTTTCAATTGGAGAATAAAATGGACAAGCTCGATCATAGAGAAATGCAAATAACCCTAGGTGAAAAATACAATCTAATACAGTATTCGTATATGGAAGTTCATAAATATGTTGGTTGATACTTTCTCCATTCATATCAATTGTCATGTTTTATTTCGGCATGAAATGTAAGTGCAGTGTTTAAAGTGAAAAGTAAGGATTTCACATTAGAATATAAGGATCAATTCTTTTCATCTTAGAAAATAAAATGTTGATGTAAAACGATCTGATTAAAAAAACAGATCAATAAAATTGGGACGGAGGGAGTAGTACTCCTATGTGCATATAAGTGCATGTATAACAATAAAAAAATATATATATCTACTCCTAATATGATACTCCCTCTGTCCCATTGATAAAGGGACATTTTCCTTTTCGAGACGTCCCACTGATATAGGGACCTTACCCAAAATAGAAAATTATAACTCAATAAAATTCTGACACATCACTTTAACCCACTACCTTTCACTTTAACTCACTATCATCACTCTCGTCTTAATTCCCGTACCGAGAAAAAAGGTCCCTATCCCAGTGGGACGGAGGGAGTAATATCACACTAGTGAAGATTTAACATAACAATATAATCCCTTTTAATAATTACGAAGGAGCTGAGTGACGTTCAGTGGCGGAGACAAGGGGGAGCTGGAGGGGGCTCAAGCACCCCCCTCCCCCGAAAAATGGTGTTTTTTACCCTATAAATTTTTTAGAATTTTTTTTTTCATTTTTTTTACCCTTTAACCTAAAAATAATTGATTTTAGCACCCTCCATTCATTTTTTCTCCCTACGCCACTGGTGACGTTTCAAACTTGTGGGACGAAGAATCTTGATGACTGCTCTTCGGGAATATTCTTCCGTGATCTAATCATCTGGTGCATTTTTATGTAGCATCTTTTATTTCATCGTCCGATGCTCGATAGATATTATAAGTATTTTAAAAATCCAACATTTTAAAAACGGTTCTTTCTCTCTCTTGTGAGAGGTTCTTCCCCCTTTGCTTAGGGTTTTGGTTTTCTCTTTGACGGCTCTTGATCGGAGTTTGTCTCTGGTTTTGCGTCTTCTTCCAGCACCTCTGTTCTTCGCCCCTGTTCTTCGCTCCGTTTTGCGTCTTCTTCCAGCTCCTCTTTTACCTGTCTAAGATCCTCTCCTTTCTCACCAGTCATCGCCCCCATGAATCCGGAAGGAAACCGAGAGCTCGACCTGCTCGACCTGGACCAAATAGAAGGTCTCCCACCTGAAAATCTTCCCCAAAATTCTAATTGTTTGGTCGGAAAGCTCCATTCCGCTAAATCTGTGAACTCCTACTCTTTATTAGAGGTTATGAAAAAAGCTTGGAAATCGAAAAATGGTATAGAAGCTAGAGAGTGGTCCCATAACCTCTTTCTTTTCAGATTCAAGGAAGGAGAGGAGATGAAATGGGTTTTGAACAACCAACCTTGGCACTTCGAGGGAGAGCTTTTCTTAATCAGGCCACTCGAAGGAAATGAACAACCATCTACACTCCAGATTGTAGAGACGCAGTTGTGGGTGCGCGTCTACGATGCTCCCATCAGTTGTATGAATCCAAAAGTGGCCAGTGCTTTGGCAAACAGATTGGGTGAGCTGGTCACTCTGGATCCGTCGCTTGACTTGTTTGGTAAGTTCTTGAGGATGAAAATCAGCTTGGATATTTCTAAACCTCTTAAAAGAGGTTTGACAGTGTTGGTGGGTGGAGAGCAGTTATGGCTGCCAATTAAATACGAAGGCCTCCCGGTTTTTTGCTATAACTGTGGAATGATTGGCCACACTTTGAAGCTCTGTGAAGCTGTTGATCATACGGAGGAGTTGACATCTGAAAATCTCCCATTTGGGCCTAGCATTAACGCATCCCCTCTAAAAAACTCTCGATATGGGACCCCTTCTTATATGCCTCAAAACCCTCCCTCAAGAACCAAATCTCCACCCCACCTTCTAACCCACGACTTCCAGAATCAAGATCGGGTCCCGTTACTGCAGCCCGTAAACTCTCTCTTCAAACCACTAAATATATCCCACCAAACAAAAGGCTACCCAACAAAACTGAAAACCCCACTTCCTTAGGCGAGCTCATGGACATCTGTGAGTCCACACCTGTTCTGAAACCAAGCCAATCCTTAAGCCCTCCTCGACCCACAATAAACCCAATCCTTAAACAAAATTCCCCCAACTCTACCTCCTCTGAAAAATCCCAAATTAGAGGATTGGAACTAACTCCTGTCTCTACCAGCTCTGCGCCCACCCCACCCAAAAATAAGAACCAGAAAGCCTGGAAAAAACTTGCCCGTGGAAAAGCTTCAATTACTAATTCTCCTGAACCTGTCATACAGAGGGGAAAACGCCCACTCCCTATTGATCCCTCATTATCTGCAGATGATTTTGTTGAAGCGAAGAGATTGAAAGTGTTATCTATTTCAAATACCAATGACTCAACGGCGGTGGCTGCCCCTGAGCAGCCCCGCCGATCATCATGATCTGCCTTGTTTGGAATGCACGAGGACTGGGGAATAGCCGTGCATTCCATGAGTTGCGTCGGCTTATAGCTGACTCTTCCCCGGATTTGGTGTTCTTATGCGAAACTAAATTACAATCTTATATGTGTGATAGATGGAAATTTTACTTCAGGTTTGATGGGTCTTTTTGTGTGAATGCTGAAGGAAGTAAAGGAGGCCTTCTCTTGATGTGGAAGGAATCATTGGCGGTGAATATCCGTTCTTTCTCGCCTGGCCACATTGATTGTACTGTTTATTCTGACAAAACCCAATGGAGGTTTACTGGATTCTATGGAAATCCAGAGAAAAATTCTCGGCACCACTCTTGGAATCTACTTAGAAGGCTGAGTGATTTACAGGGGACGGAAAAGCTGCCTTGGCTTGTTGGAGGAGATTTTAATGAAATCTTGAAAGCAGCGGACAAACAAGGTGGCAATAATCGATCCAATAGGCGACTGGATGGATTCTGGGAATGTCTAATGGATTGTGAGCTCTCCGAATTATATGACGGGACTGGAAAAATGACATGGACTAATAGAAGAAAGGGGAGAGAAGCCATTTTTGAAAAACTCGACCGCTTTGTGGGCAATGAAGGTTGGCGAGATTCATTCCCAAACTTCAATATTACAGCGTTGGATTTCTATGGTTCGGACCATAGACCATTGTTGATGAAGATGTTTGAGCAGACCAGAGATCGGATTGGGGGTAAGAGACGTTTCCATTTTGAAGAAAAGTGGTTGCTGGATCCACTCTTTGTCCCTGATTTCCTATCAGAATGGAAGGAACAAAATGATAATCTCTCCTTAAATTCAAGATTGAAAACATCACAGGCTTTTCTAACGACTTGGGCAGGGAGCCGTTTCGATGATTTGGGCAGAAGGATCAAGAAATTACGCGATCAGAGGAATTTTCTCTTCAACTGTGGAGACTTCGAGAGGCATGAGAATGATATCCTTCGCATCGACAAAGAGATTGAAGAACTCTTAGAGCTTGAAGAGAGCCATTGGAAATCAAGATCAAGAAATAACTGGTTAGCTCAAGGGGACAGAAACACTAGTATGTTTCATAAGTCAGCCTCCGCACGGAAACGCAAGAATCGTATCGACGGCTTGTTCGATAGTGAGGGAGGGTGGAAGACGAGGGAAGAGGAGAAAGCAGTTATTATTTCAAATTATTTCTCATCGCTCTTCACCTCTTCAAAACCTCATCATAACGACATTGAAGCGGTGACACGTTTCATTAGAAGACGGCTCAATGCAGATATGAGGGGAAACCTTGAGGCTCCTTTCACTGCCGTGGAAATTCAACAAGTTATGTTTGAAATGCACCCTTCGAAATCTCCGGGACCCGATGGCTTCTCAGCAAGATTTTTTCAGAAACTTTGGCCGGAAATTGGAGATTTTGTTACAAAGGAGGTGCTTGGAGTATTAAATGACAACAAAGAGATAGGGGAATGGAACAAAACGTTGATCACCCTTATTCCAAAAAAGAGAGAGGTCAGTGAGATGAAGGACTTCCGACCCATTAGCCTCTGCAACACAATCTACAAAGTGGCAGCTAAAGCTCTGGTTATCCGTCTTAGATCGTCTCTCGAAGATGTTATTGATCAGAATCAGAGCGCGTTCATCCCGGGAAGACAAATTTCTGATAATATCATGGTGGGATACGAGTGTTTGCATTGGATGCGGAACCTCAAGAAAGGAAATTTACACTTTGCAGCTCTAAAACTCGACATGAGCAAAGCGTTCGATCGTGTGGAATGGAGCTATCTCGAAGCTGTTATGCGTTGCATGAAGTTCCCTGATCGTATTATAAGGCTTATCATGAGATTTGTCTCCTCTGTTACGTATTCGTTTAACCTCAATTCCAAAGTTTATGGAAATATCGTTCCTCTCGAGGACTTCGGCAAGGGGATCCTCTATCCCCTTTACTGTTTGTGATCTGCGCACAGGGGATGTCAGCCATGTTAAAAGGGTTGGGAGATGCCAATTTTATCCATGGAATTCCATTTGGCAGAGGCCTTTCTATCACCCACCTTCAGTTTGCCGATGATAGTTTGGTTTTCTTCAAAGCAGATGCTGAGGAATGTGAGGTTTTCAAGAGTTGTTTGACGCAATATGGTACAGCTTCAGGCCAACTTATTAACTTCGATAAATCGGCTGCTGTTTGCAGCCCGAATACTCCAGAAGGATGTGTGAATTATATTAAAGAATCTCTATCCGTCAAGATTTGTTTGGGGCATAGCTTATACTTGGGGCTACCAGCTACCACTATGAGGTCAAAGATTCTTCAATTTGATTACATCAGAGACAAGGTTAAGAGCAGGGTGTTCGGTTGGAAGAATAAATTATTGTCAGCTGGCGGGAAGGAACTGCTCATTAAGTCGGTGATCCAATCAATTCCAACCTATGCTATGGCTTGTTTTAGACTTCCAAAATATACTTGCAATGAAATTAACAGAGCTATGGCCCGCTTTTGGTGGGGTGATTCAGAAGAGAAGAATCGGCTTCATTGGTCAAAATGGGAGGCTCTTTGCAGACGCAAAACAAAGGGGGGGCTAGGTTTCCGAAATCTTGAAGCTTTCAATCGGTCTCTATTGGCAAAACAAGTTTGGCGAATCATGAGAAACCCGGAACTTCTTATTTCCAAAGTGCTCAAAGCAAGGTATTTTCCACAATCCACCATCCTTGAAGCTCAACTTAAAGGGAATCCCTCATTTTCTTGGAGATCCTTATGCTGGAGCCGCGACCTTATTAAGAGAGGTTTACGCTGGAAGATTAATAATGGAAGGAGCACCAGAATGCTTGTAGATCCTTTTATCGAAGACCTTTTTTGGAAATCTCCTAGAGCACAAGCCGAAATGTCTCGAGACTTGACTGTTATAGTGCCTTCTTTACGCAGGAAAGAAGATGGAACGTTAATCTGCTTTCTTCCCACTTTGTGGCTCTGGAGACAAATGCAATCCTTCGGGTCCCTATTGGCCCGGCGGAGGAAGATGATCAGATGCTTGCGTTTCACGGAAGATGGAATTTTCTCGGTTAAATCCGGCTATTTAACCGAGATCGATTTTTATGAATCGCACCCATCCATGGTCGAAGATAGTCGAGAGAATGGAATGATCTGATTTGGTCGACCCAAGTCCCTCCTAAAGTCCGAATTTTTATGTGGAAGGTTTATAATAACTTTATTCCGGTTGGCCTTCATCTTCAGAAGCATCATGTCCCGGCCAAACCTGCATGTATCCTTTGTGGAAAAGATTGGGCAACTGCTGCCCACACTTTGTTCTTTTGTGAGCAGTCGGCCAATTTGTGGCGAGGGAGTCAATTCTGAAGGCCCCTAAAGAGACTAAAGCATGCATCTACGATCGAAATCGGAAGGTTCGTCTTTGCTACTATGGGGAAACAAAAATATCAAACGTGGGTTATGGCAACTTGGATGACTTGGTCTTATTATTGTAGCATAACCCATAAAGAAGGTAAGCTCTGCAAGAAGCCTTCGTTAGATAAGGCTAACGAGCTTCAATTGGCTTTTGTTGCTGCTAGAAAAACTTTTAATTGCAATTTCACTTTTGGCATTTTGTTGGGCGAGCGAAAGTGGCATCCACCTGAAGAGGGAGTGTTTCGTGTTGATGTGGATGTTGCCTTTGATAAAATTAGGAATCTCTTCGGAGTGGGGGTTGTTGTTCGGGATGCAGAAGGCAAATTGGTGGCTGCCCTCGCTAAACCTTTCCTTTCGTTTTCTTCTGTGCTTGAAGGTGAGATCCACGCAGCCGTGGAAGGTTTGAGTGTCTGCATCAAGGCGAAGGCAGCCCATCTCGTCCTTTTCTCCGATTCCATCCTTGCTGTCAAAGCACTCTTGGACACAAACCCGCATACTTCAGCCCTTGTCGAAGAGGAGTTTGCCATCATGGAAAAGGTGAAAGAAGAATGCTTCCTCCTCGGCGTCTCTCACATGTTTCGTTCTGCCAACAATGTTGCTCATTGTCTTGCTAAATGTGCTAAATCTTGTAAAAATGAATTTCTGTGGATGTCAAGCTTCCCTCCTTGGTTAAGGGAGCTGGCAGTTTTAGATCTTGAATGAATGAAATGATTTACTCTCAAAAAAAAAAATCCAACATTTTTGTTTATAAAATTCTTTAATTATTGTTCAATATGTATGGAATTATTATTATTATTATTATTATTATTATTATTATTATTATTATTATTATTATTATTATTACATCTCTTTTATTGATCCCTTGACCCTTTTAATGTACTCACTGCTGATATAATAGTATGTCATATCATCCATGTGCATATTAAGATCGACGTGCATATTAAGAATGTCGTATGACTGGGCAATGAATTGAAGGTTTCCTTGTGATTAGTATTACACGCGTTATACAAAGTGTTTAGTTCCTGGAGGCTTCCTAAGTCTGGTAATCTATGGAGGACCGGCCTCTGTGAAACCCCCGTGCAGAGATATACGCCACCCACTCTTCTGCTTCAAAAGGTCATAGTATTTGGCATTGCAGCAGCGGAAGAGGAGGATGCATTTCTTTGGCGGTAAGTTTTCATCTTCCTCTTGTTGCCTAAATTCAGCATATATATTATATGCGTACATGCGCCCATTTCTCGATTATATAGAAGCTTAGAACTTAACTGAGAACTGACCTTTGGCAGAATATTGGATATTCCGTTATTTATACCGATGCTCGGTTTTAGGCTAGTCCTATCGGATCTTGAACGATTAGGTTATCATTAACTATGTACCTTCCATACATTAAATTCTCAAAGCAAGTGTTACTGTTGCGTATCATTCAATTATGTCTTGAACTATATATCATCATTTTGCTTTTCTCAATTCATTACCAACGGGACGATTTTTTTCTGACTTGGGTACAATCGGGGGCTAAACTATCTACGTGATACAATCGTGGGCTGAAAGGTCCCACGGTGGTCGCTGGAGCTTCTGGGTAGACATATAAATTCTAGGGGCAAAACCTACCTAACATGAGCAAGCTACTCAATGTTATCGGATGTTTAATATATATGTTCCGAAATATACCATGTTCGTAGTATGTGAAATTAAGTTTTTTTTCCCGAAAGAAATAAGTTTGAAATGTTATACTACCTTTGACACATAGAATTGTCTAGCCAGGCAAGAACAATATAACTGAAGAATTTTATAATAAAAATTTATCTGGAAAAAAAAAAAAATTGACTTCTTGAGGATATTAAAGCTCAAATTATGCATAGGAGAGATAAAGTTTAGTAATTTTTGTGGACCACATGACAACTTGTGTTACTCATGGATATGTTAATTGTGTTTATTATGGCCAATACAGCCAACTAATGTTCCATAATGTCATTTTTGTTGTTTGTTTCTAAGTGTTTCGAAATTTTGATTGCAAAATTGGTAAAAGTTTATCACTCCATCCATATGATTAATGTTATAAGTTGGTGTTAAAAAAAGTAAACAATAGATAAGGTAAAAATGTAAATTTGCATAATTTATTGGTATATATGCAATTTGAGAAATAGGACACTTGTAAAAAAAAAAAAAAAAAAAATCTATTACTTTCTTATCCCTCATTTCCCTTTTTGTGACATCTGTTATCGAATGAGTAAGTTAATGTAGTATGAATAATATAATAATGGACTTGATGAACTCTAGCCATTTGGATTAATCATTTTGGTATCCAGGAGTTGCTAGGGGGCTCACTGGACCACCCTAATGTAACGGACTCTGACCCAGAGGCCCGAAGCATTATACATTTCCATTAAAGAAAACAAACCCTTTTCCGCGAAGCATATGTCAGACCACATTGACACTATAGGAATGTTAGCCTGCATATAAGTTGAAAAATGTATTTGGCAAAATAAGCTCCCTGAGAGCTCATAAGTTTCAAAATTAAGATATAGGATCTTATAAGCTTCTTGAAAATAAGCACATCCACTCCAACTTATTTTAGCATCTTATACTTTTAAATAAGCTTAGCCAAACACCTTCTAAATCGAGAAAAGGGGACAATGACATCGTTGCACTACATTTATATCATTTTGTTAATTACACCATCAAATGTTACTAAATTTAACAACGTGCTTATATTTTCGTTAGATGCATAATTCTAAGTCTCAAATTCCACCAGAATTTATGTCACAACAAGAGCTTTTTTATTGTGGTGTCTAATCTATTCAAGCATTTCTCTTGTTGAGAATATATGTCATCCATGAATATTCAACCCCAGTTCTAAGATGGTTCTCTCTCATAAATTTTAGATTTTCAACTCATTGAGGATTATTTGAGAGCTTGGAGAATTCCCTGGTGGGGCCACAGAATAACTCAATTTTTCCAACCCAAGTATGCAAAGGATTCAAAGTACATCAGGAAATCTATTGAAGAACATCTGCTTTATTTCTCAAAGCAAATTGTCATTGTTGAAGACCTAAAGATGGCACAGATCAATGAAGGGATCATACCAAGGAAGCTAAACCAATGGTTGAAGAAGGCCACAGATTTGAAATCTCAAGTCAGTGATGCCTTAAAAAAGCGGCAAAACGGCAAGGATCCTTCCCTCGAATACTTGGAAGAGATGTGTGACGTGATCTTCGATAACATGAAGGACTGCCCTATAGAGGATGTGAACGACAAGCCAGTGGCTTTCGTAGCTCAGATGCACGAAACAGAAGACGGGAGTTTGCCGGATTCCACTTTATTACCAAGTGAAGATGACTTGCAAGCCTTGGATGTGGAGATGGAAGTGGCTGCTCCTGATGAAGAGGGTAAACATACTATCATGTTTCAAAGTGATGTCGTTTCGTTGCTAAAGTCTTACGGTGTTCCACAAATAGTAAGAAGTGAGTTTACGCTTACTTCGGACAGTATGTGCGGTGAGGGCGAATCTTCTCAAGTACATGATGCTGTGGTTCTGGAAATTTCATCCAAGGGCTCGAGTTCTATGTATAGGTCGGAACTAAGACAAAGTGGCAGACCTCTGAGAAGACATGAAAAGATACCTATTGGTGTGACTGATCCAAAGTCAACATACTCTACCAATACTGAATCCCAGCCCAAACTGAACGTTTCTACAAGTGAGGATAATCCAACCGAACTACAAGTGGAGATGAGGAGTTCTAACTCTCAAAAGAGCAGACACCATACTGAATCAGAAGTAGGCATGCCGGTTCAAATTTTATTAATCGGTGAGATGTCGGAGTATGTTGACCTAAGACTACAGATCTTACTCATGTCGCCTACAAGAGTGACATTTGATCTGAACAGTGATTTCGGTCTGCACCCAAAGATGGATAGTTATTATTTCTCTGCTACGAAGAAGCCTGCAGAGTTGCATCCTAATGGCCAGAGTACTCTCATGGCTAATGGCACCTCTTTACTGCCTGAAAATCTAGTTGTGAATAGAAGTGGAACAAAAGAGATGCTAGCGGATAAAGAATGGCGTCTAGCAGGTGTTGTAAATTTGATCGAGAAAAAAAATCAATGAGCTAAATGAGGAACCATATTGCCCTAACCTTGCAGTTCTGTTCCTCCAAAGAAATGGCCGCCTGACTGATATCTGCGCCTCCTTTTTTAACCAAATGCCTGCTCTCCGTTTTCTCGACTTATCGGATACAAGAATCAAGTTCTTGCCTGATTCAGTTTTCCACCTCATAAACCTTCAAGTGCTCTTGCTCCGGAATTGTCTTTGTCTTGATAAACTTCCTCCTGAGATTAAAAATCTTAAAAATATGGAAGCACTTGATCTTTTGGGAACTGAACTTTCTCACCTTCCAAAAGAGATCGGCGAATTAGCAAAACTAAAGTACTTGCAGCTAACATTTTACCCAACCTGATTCTCAATCCGAGATGGTGTCACTAGGCGCTATATTTAAATTGCAGGTTTTGCAGGGACTGAGCATAGTTGTGCACCCAGAGGATCAGCATTGGATAAATATCATTGCAGACGTAATAAAGGAAGTTGGCGAGCTGAAGATGTTGAGGTATCTTCAGTTTTACTTCCCAAGTGTAGAAGCTCTCATATCTTTCAGCAAAGTAAACGTTTCATGGAGGGAGCACAGATTGAAGAGCTTCAAGTTCCTCGTTGGCCACAACATCAAACGAATCATATCCCGAGTGCCAGATGAAGTTGAATCCAAGTACGAAGAATATGATCGGTCCTTGAGGCTTGTCAATGGTAGTGAAGTACCTGAGATGATAAAAAGTGTACTTGAGCGTGTCACAGCATTTTACTTAGACCATCATTTAATGATCGAGAGTTTGTCAGATTTCGACATCTCTATTTTCAAGGAACTCAGATTCTGTGTCCTGAGAGAGTGTCCCAATATTAACGCCGTGATTAGAAGAGGGAAAATGACCGAGAGTGCTTTCCCAAACCTCGAATATTTGGGATTGCATTATCTGTGGAAACTGGAGCAAATCTGGGGGGACCCCATACCACCAGGAACAGGAAGCTATCGAGCCCTTAAGTATCTGATGGTCAGTACCTGTGGTAAGCTAGAGTTCATTGCCTCTTATGCTGTGCTTCAATGTCTCTCTAACTTAGAGACACTTATTATTGAAGACTGTGAGTCTCTTAAATCAATAGTTAAGGAAAATGAAAGGATGAAGTATGAAGAGCCTTTACTTCCTCGATTGAAAGAACTCGTACTCCGTCACTTACCACAGTTGGTTGCTCTAGGAAGAGGCTTATTTCCTTCCAAAGAGGTAATCAATACGTACTTTTGTCCCATATTGGTCCTCAGTCCAGAGCCCAAGAAGATTGAGTGGAAGAGATTGCTGCACCTATGAAATACGAATGTTGCAAAAAGTTTCAGACTGCAAGTAAGTTCTAATTACTGAAGTTGATTTACTGTTCAAATTTTTAAGTTCATGCATAAAAAATATCTCACAGTTCATTTGGAAAGGAAGAAAGCTAGGGTTCTAAGTCTCATCACTCTCACCTTCCCAAATAAAAAGAAGCAAAATAAAATCTTTCATTTGGACATAATGAATGTACATACATTTGAAAATCCAGTAGAAATAAGATTTCTTTCTAAAAAATAATTAACAGTGTTACTTATTCATTTTGTCTTCCAGCATCTTCAGCAGGCACAACATCCAAAGTAGAATTTGCAGCATGTTCTCGACAGAAGATAGCACATGATGGTATTAGTTTTATACCATCATGTGCTGGGTGTGTATCTATGTTTGGTACCTCAAAAACCAATCTGTGTCATTTTGTTCAGTGTGTACTGTATTTACATTACAACGGAAAGAAAATACTAGATATTCTTTGAGATTGTTTAAAGAGATACAAAGAAGAACCAACTTGTGTGTAACCAGATTCATTATGGGAATAAGGTTATTTTTGTTTTCCAAATGCCATGTTGACACATCTAATATGTAACATGTCTAAAGCTTTTATGAAAAGAAAGTTATATTTTTGCATGTACAACTTTATCATGTACAAGAAAGTACTGACAACAGAAGAACATGAAATGTTTCACATCCCTGATATTAGTCCTTAATCATTGAACAGATTCCGGTGGAACAAAGTAAGGGGATATCAGACGTCCCATATAAATTACGGATATTTGCATCTTAGCATGAGAATATTATTCTGAATTATGTTCTTGCAAGTTAACTCAGATTGTCAGTTCAAAATATAGCAAACTACACCAAATAGACAAGTTAAGCGTAACATCGGAGAGCTAGAAGATTGGAGGTTTAGCTGGACGTGAATCATGCTTAAAATGTTAATTTAGAAAAAACTTTCAACCAAGTTGCTAACAAGCTGGGCACTGATACAGCAAAGTAAATACTCCCTCCGTTCCGCTCCATTTGGCCTGCTCTATTATTTTATACCACACATCTATTCACTCTGTAGGCCAAATGGAGCGGAACGGATGGAGTAATACAGAAAAAATTTGGACAGTTGCTAACAAGTAAAAAAAAAACATGATAAAAGTGAATTACAAACAATCAAGTTCATGGATATGTTGCAATTACCCTAAAAAGTACAATAGAACATTTTCAAGTTATCTTCGCTCCATTTCAACTTCAAATTCCGATATCAAAAGTTAGATATAGTTGAGAAAACTTGTTTTTTTTTGTTTTTAGGTATCCTTCTAAATCAAGTTCAATATAATGTAGAAGGCTAAAAAAAATCTACTAACGACACAATCTCAAATCAGTAAATTATCAGAATTCTCTAAAAACCATTAATGTTTATAATCAATAACCACCATAGAACCTGAATCATCGAAAGGCCACCAAACAATACAACAAAAGGGGAAGGTTTTCAAGCATATTCCGAAATTACCAACAATTATCGCATAGTTGATCATAGGCTAAGTTCTCTAACAACTCATCAATCATGAATGATGAGAGACAAACAGAGGTACCTGCAGCAGCCAGCAGGCGATTAACCGATTGCGTAATTGAATCAGCGAGTTTTCCAATGAATGGGCGAGGTTTTTAGCTATAGAGCATGAAACTGATTTTGAGGAGGGAGAACTATTTCTGGTTTTGGACGCTAAACTCCACTAAACCAATAGGTTTGCTATCTTAGCTTTTCTTTTAGTTAGAGGGGTGGAGAGCAGCTCACCCGAAGAAAAAGCCTGAATCGGCGCATCGGCGGCGCCGGTGCGAAGGCGAAAGAGAGGAAAACGGAGGCGAGGCGGCGGATTAATGCCTCGTATTCAAAGCTCCGAAAGAAGAAATGGGGTATCGTCAACGACAATATAGGAGAGAGAGGAATTCGAAATTGACGCTATTTATAGTGAAAAGATACTCCTCCTATTTTTAATAATAGGCATTTTAAGTTTTTGACTATTTGTAAATTAATTGTCATTTTGTAGATTTATACCAACATTGCCCTTATTTATTATTCAAAGTTTTTCTATACAATGTGATTCTCCACCAAATAAAGATAATGCCATTAAATATAGTCTTCATTAATTAAGGTTATTTTGGACAGATTTTTTTTTTCTTAATATGTGTGAAATATGGTAGAATGACTATTATAAAAAATAGGAGGGAGTAAATTATAAACCATTAACTTAAAAATTATAAATTTTAATCATTTTTCTTTTAATGAAACAAAATTACTCTTACTAGTATTATATTTTGAATTTTCATGTTTACGAATACTAATTTTTGCGATAAATCAAAAACAAGAGATTATGTTTTCTACTCCATCCATTTGACGCCACTTTTCACCTTTTGTTGTTCGCCGGAGAATTTTACTCCGATCGAGTCCAATTGCATCACCTTCGTCGTTGGAAATTCGTGCTCACTTTATACTGCAACGATCGAGCCCGAATTCACCGATCCAATTTCCTTTCCATGTCATTCGAGTCGTCATTGTCCACAATCCATGTCACCGCCTCTCCAACCGTAGAAAAATGTTCAACTCTGATGACGATATCTAGAAATACGATAAATTATGGTTCGATCGATAAATTATGGTTCGATCGAGATCATCAAGGCACGATCGAGCATAATCAACTCCAGTTAAATCCTACACACGTGCATGACTCGATCGAGCCCAGTTGTGCTGAAGTTCGATGAGGCTCAATTTGATACTCTCTCTATTTGATTTATTAAAATTTAAACGTTTACAAAAAGACAATTAACTATTCGTTTATAAACGGAAAGAGTGAGTATATAGTAACCATAAACTTCGGTCCACAGGACTGACTGAGTTGGTTGTGGATTTGCCATTCCTACAAAAGTAGGAATCATATCTTCCATCTATCCCTCGACATGCTTCTGGATCGGAACAATTTTCAACGATCCAACCTACAAAACAACGCGAAGATATATATAAAGTGTTAGATAGCGTGTAACACTAGTATGAAATAAAATGACAAGTAAAAATAACTCCAACACTGCCAACCTTTATTGAATTGTTTCACACTCCTGGAGCTGCGTCATGAACGTTGCCAGTGATCAGCATACCATCCTTTGTAGCTTTTTCTGCTTGAAGATCGTCACCATGTGGCGTCTCGTTATCATCACCTCTGAAATCCGACCTCCCACTGCTTGATGCTTCTCCTCCTCCTCCTTCAGTCGATTCATCCTTGAAACAACAAAATCGAAGAAAATGCTGATGCACTTCATCTGGAGTAGTTAGTGTATTCCACCAGCTCTCTTCACACTGGATTGACTGCAGCTTTCTATAGTTTGTGGGAAGCAATGACAGATCTTTCAGTTTGCTGCACCTCTTGACAATTATGGATTTCAACGAATTCCATCTCACAGGAGTAGCCTCACATATGCTTATCAGCTCGGGCAAGTCTGACAGCTCCATCTTCTTCAAATTTCTCAGTAGATCCGAGTTACTCCTCGGCTCTTCGACAATCTCGGAAGTTCCATCACTCCCTTGTATAATCTTCGAAAGTTGACAGCAATTCTCTACTTTGATATACTCTAGGCTTTGCAGAGACAGAGCTAGTGCGGTATCGAGAATCTTCGTTAGCTTGGGGCAACCGTTGATTGTAATGGTTGTCAAGTTAGCAAGAGCTGTTGAGGGAACAGGTCCGTACCAGATGCACTGCAGAGACTCGAGGTTGTACAAGTGAAGCTTCTCCATATTTTGAAGCAAGCTCACTTTGAAAAAGTCTTTCCTCTCATTGATTATGTATCCATCCATGACGTTGATCAAGTCCTTGCAGTTTTCCACCACGCAGAGTTTCACCGGATGCAAGTCGAAGTCGCTGCAGGTGAAGCTATTGAGACCATTATGGCCTACTATTTCGAAAGCGTTGGCCTGATTGAGTAGCTCCTGGCAAGACGGGGAGAATTTTTCGTTGGTGGAGTATCTCAGCCATGTTTCTGCTGAAAACTTGGGTTCGAGGAAGCGTCGTGCATCATGAGAACCGACGGAGATTTTGAAAGATCGGAAGGTGTTTGAGCTCCAACTTGTTTCTTTCTTCTTCAAGGCCATGCTGTGAGTGACAAATGTGTCGAGGCTGCTCACATTTGGAAAGTTAAAGCACAGAGTATTCAAATGCTCCAAGCTAGCAAATTCTATTGCTATTCTCTTGGACACGCTTACTAAATCCAAGGCTACATCAATAATCAGCTCTTCCAGGTTTATTAGCTTGCTGATGATACCTTCCGGAATCATCAGCTCGAGATCCTCCGTCTCTCTCGGAGACAGAGAGGCTCGCAAGCATCTCATGTTGACTAAGAACCCGATTTCCGCCGGCAACATGTGAACCGATGTTCCACGGAAGTCGAGGAACTCGAGCTTCTGTAACTCAGCAACTTGAGGTGGCAGAGCAACGAGACGAGAGCAGCCATTCAGATACAAGCTCTTGAGGTTCACCAATAGACCGATTGATTCCGGCAATGCTCCTATCTTGTTTCCGCTCAAATCAAGAACACGAAGGCTCTCCATTCGAGAGAAGAAGAAATCAGTAAGCTCTTCCAGTTCAGGCTTCAAGGACTGCAAGAACAATGTCTGGAGTTTGGAACAATCTGGAATTCGGGGCAACTGCATGATGCCACAACCTATCAATGACATTCTTGTGTAACTAGTCCATGCATCCGGGCCGGGTGTTCGATCGAAGGATGGCACCCAAACTGCACATCCTTCCTCATCGGAGTAACCTAGCTCTAAGGCCACTCTTCTGAAATTGGCGGCATTATCACGTACTTTTTTCCGGAATTCCAACGCAACAGATCGTTCTCGGTTAGGCACTTGAGGATACTCTTTCCAACACCTCTACCTAGCCTTACTTTGTGGGGAGAATTTTCAGAGATGAAGCCCTCTGCGATCCAACATTCGATGAGATAGTCTGTGTAGATTCTGTAGCAATGAGGAAACAATGCCCCATACAGCAAGCACTTCTTGCTCTTCTTCTCCAGTCTTTCATATGCTATCTTATAAACCTTGTCGAATTCATCGAGGTGAGTGAATTCATTGGACTTGATCTCCGATTGCAGAATTCGCAGGGCATGATGCCATGACTCTATATCCTTTTCTCCTTTGAGGATCGTCGCGATTTTGCGTATCATCCATGGTATCCCCGAGCAACACTCGATCATCCTGTTAGCGACTCCTTTGATGTTTTGGTCGTGGAATTCGCCGTAGATGCTCTTGAAGAGTTTCAGTGCCTCTCCCTCGTCTAGGCCTCGTATTTTGAACTCGTGTTCGGTCATCTGGATGAGTATGTTCTTGTTTCTGGAACTCATCACCACTTTCCGGTGCTCGTGGCCGCGTTTCAGCCCGAGTGCCTCGAAATCGATGAGTCTGGAGACGCCATCCACGAGGAATATGTACTTCCTGTTGCGAAGGAATTCGGAGATCTTGTTCTCGTTCACGACTGTGCTTTTGGAAACCTCGTGATCTATCTTCAACTGAATCATGATCTCATTCTGCAGGGCCAGTATATCAGTTGCCTCAGTTTCTGGTGGAAACTCAACCCGGATGATTTTGTCCACCACCTCATCCGCCGCCATTGATGAGTACTTATGCTCGAGCAGCCAATCATAGAGCTTCCTCAAAACAGTTGTTTTCCCGGCTCCTTGACACCCTAAGATTCCAACCATCTTCCCCTTCTCCTCGAACAGGTACTGCACTATATCATCGACGTAAGTATCGAACACCGGAAGAACATGACCATCATCCTCCAGCTTCTCCTCATTCGGCTCCGACTTCTTCTGCGTCATCCTCTCCGGCTTCAGCCCTTCGACGGCCGCCGAAGCCCGCGCGCTGAGCCTCGATACATCTCTGCTCAGCTTTGCGAGCTTCAAGAAACTCAGCGTCACGATCTTCGTTTTGAGATCGGCGAGCTTCTCGATCATCGAGCTCGCCGTCCCGGCGTCTAGTGGTGCTGAGCCGAGCTGGTTGTTGGTCTTGATCGTGTACCTCTCGATTAACTGGGTGCACTTTTTTTCGATGACTGCGATTTCTGTTTCCATCAATTTGTATGCTTGGGTTGGTTCCATGGAGGGGGAGTTCCTCAAGGATCGGTCGATCGACTCTTTCTCCGACTTTATTGAAACGAAAAGAATTATGAGCTTGCTCATTCTTTCTTCCAAACGCTCGATGTCTCGTTTCTGGCCCTTGGCGTAAAGGAACGTGTCTTTGCAAAACAGATAAGCAGTAGACGCGCTTTGCGCTACCAGTGTTGACGCCCCCACCATCCTGCAAGAGTATAAGATAGTGTGATTGTGTCGTTCTTCCGTCCTACTTCACTTGATTGGTTTGTTTTTCATTTTAGTAAGGGATTTTAGACATAGCGTTTAAAGCGAAAAGTAATTAAGCGGTTTACATTGAAAAGTAATGGTTAATTCGCTCCATTTTAAGAAACAAATTGATTGAAGTGAGACGTCCGATTAGAAAGAAGTCAAGTGATATGGGACGGAGATATATTTTTTAACGGGACGAGAGTTCTATTGCATTTCGATGTGACATCTGCAACATCTCCTATTATATTTTTGGACATTTGATGCAGGTTAAAATATTTCCAAAATCAGAAATAAACTAAATTTCATTAAACAAAAATGACTTTTAACACATATCAGCCGTCCAACGGTACAATAGAAATATGAATGTTCTCCTATCCACCGTCATCATTCTTAATATACTAAGGATAGTGACATACTATTAATAAATGATATATTTAAATATATACCATAACCTAACTAAAAAAAGTAAATTATATAAATGTCATATCAACGGTAAATATATTAAGAGTGTCTATGTTGACTAGGGTAGCGTTTCTAACAATAGAAAATGTCACGGAGAAATAAAAATCTCATCGATTTAAATACTGGGATTAGATGTCCAATAAAAATGGATATCCCGTGCGAAATGGGAAATCTACTGCCAAGTTATTTTGTTGATCATTTTGTAATCTTGTTTGAACTTTTTGATTTTACATTTTTTTTTGGTTAGAAACAAGAATGGAACATAGAGAAGATCATTGACAAATTTAAAGATCGACTATGAAATTGGTGCAACGACAATGGATACACAGTTGGAACACGGTTGAGACATAGAATTCAATATAGAGAATCTCAAATGTTAAAATCCTTGCGTTTAGTGTTACTTCAATTTATTTATTTACTTTTATCTCCTCTTTTTCTCTGTTTTAGATGGTTGTGGAAGCTAAGTTTAAAACAATTTCAGCATAAAAATTTATTATAGAGGTATTAAAGGAAACAAATTCTTAGTTGACTTCCCAGAATTGTGAAACAAATGGTAGTAGGAAAATATTATTCAGAATTATTTACGAACATCCATCCCAGTATAGAATGAAACTGAAGAGGAAATCAAAATTGCATGTAAAACCAAACCAACCACTATGCAATTGCAAACCTTATGCTAATTAAAATCTGGGCAACATTAGATTCAAGAAAATTGACATCATTTCATTAATTCCGCATAAAATCGAAACATTTCGAATTCAAAACTCAAACAGATACCTGACTCGAAGTACAACACCAAATGCTCCGTATACCACAGCTGCGACGTTTCCTTCCTTCACATAGCAACAGCAGCAGCAGCAGCACAGTGCCTCTTATAAAGTTGGGTAAGGTAGGATTAAGTTTCTCATCAAATTGATTCATTTTTTTAAGGGCTCCCTAACTGCTACTGCATTAAACAATTCATATTCAAGAATACAGAACGCGTTTCGTGCACGGTATATATGAAAAGGATGGGGTTTACTTACGAATTAAAAATATACTACTTGGATGGGTTTTTGGTACTTATAAATCACAAGTGTTTGAAAGAATTAGAGAGTGAATATACAATGAAGCGAAAGAATTTCATGTAACGAGGAATGAGGAATAATGATATTCCCGGCCCTATTCACCGTGACATAATTTAACACGAAACACTATATAGGTTTATTGTATTTGAAAAGAAGAAGGGATTGAGCAAAATAAGCAGGAATGCTGCAAACAAAGGACTGCGTCTTCATGTTTTTCGACCGTTGACATAGCAGCTCCAGAGTCGCTCTAAACAAATAAGTATATGTGTAGCTTTCAGAAACTAAATGTACCAATATTATAATTGAGAGACTAGCTTTGTTCTCAATTTATGTGTGTAAATAATTTTTTTATATTACACATTTTATTTTCTTTTGTATGACCTATTTTTCAATTTAGTGTTGCAATTCAAATCTACGAAATATAAATATATGAATCTTAATAGATTGGTTCTTGCAATCTATAGAGTCTTACATATGTAGAAATTTTGTACAATTTCTTCTTTTGTTTTTATATTAATTATAAAACTTTTATTTTATTTTATTTGAAGATATATATATATATATATATATATATATATATATATATATATATATATATATATATATACTAAAACAAAATACACATTCTAAGTTTCCCTCCAAATTTTTTGATATGTGTGCTTCATTAATTTTATTTTATAAATTAATTATTTAGCTTATATTTTTTAAAGTCATATAACAACTTAGCCTATTAATTTCAGTCAAATGTATTTCATTAATACCACTATAAAATTAATTTTCATCTTATATTTATAATCATACTACTACTAATTTATACAGGGCAACTGAAAATACGAGAAATATGGTAGTGTTAAAGATTTATTTTACGATAAATGATGTATTTTTATAAATAAATGATAGTAGTGATGTCAATTTATAAAATATAATGGTGAAGTAGTGTATAAAAATAGACATGCAGAGACCAATAATTGTCCAAAACAAGAAAAAGTACATAAATTAAATAATTGATAGGAGTATTTGCTACACTCTTTCTCGATCGAGTAAACCCCTGCATCGCGGGGGTACAATTCTAGTAATATTATAAAGTGGATGAATGATAATGCAAATAATTATACTTTATTTAGCACACCTTTTGCATTCCCATATTAATAGTTAACATAATATGATTATAATATTAATGATTTGGCTAATTCATATTTACAAAATGATATCCTAATATTAAAAATAAATAAGGAAAATAATTTTGAAATATATTAAAATTATTTGGCTGCGTAATGTCAAATGTGCTCCTTATCTAAAGTAATGCTGGTTAGAAGGTATTGATTCCTAGAATGTCATTAACTCTCACCGATCTACGTCTTCCTTTCAAGTTTCAACGAAGACAATTTCCTATAATTGTTTCGTACGCCATGACGATCAACAAGAGCCAAGGACAATCACTATCACATGTGAGACTTTTTCTTAAGAAAACCGGTCTTCTCACATGGCCAAGTTTATGTTGCCGTTTCACGAGTTCGTAGACGGAGTGGTTTGAAAATCTTGATATGCAACAAAGATAATTAAGTCAGCCCATATACCACGAATATCTTGTATAAGGAAGTTTTTCATAATTTGTAGATTTATAAATTAGTAATGAAATTTTAATATTTTCCTACTTATCTTATTATATTTCGAATTACAACTTTGTTATCATTTTCATACATTTCAGAACACATTACTTTAATTTAAGCATTACAAATCTCAATAAACATTGAAACATACTCTAAAAAGAAATTTAAAATCTATATATTTATAACTCAAAGATAATAATGTACTAATGCAGATATATAACGTATTGAATATTTTATTTTATAAAAATAAATAACATACCCAGTATAGCTCATCCCGTGCATCGCACGGGTGTGGCACTAGATGGCGTACGGGCTGTCGTATATAATATAAAAGCAGTCCATGTACCATGAATTTCACAACAAGAAACCCTAAAATTCCCTACAACATTGCCTACGGAATTGCCTACGGAATAGGCGTTTGCCTACGGAATCTCTACGTATCCGTTCCGTAGTAAAAACCCGCGTCGGGAAATTCTCGGGCGTTGTTATTCTGTAGGCAAATTTGCCTACGGAATCACTACACCCATAATCCGTAGGC
Source organism: Thymus mandschuricus (assembly GCA_029379335.1). NCBI lineage: Eukaryota > Viridiplantae > Streptophyta > Magnoliopsida > Lamiales > Lamiaceae > Thymus > Thymus mandschuricus. The sequence continues at coordinate 13,886,002 of CM057082.1, read as the reverse complement.
AATCCGAAATGCATGACGTCATCCGATCTTACTTTCACCTTCGGTTTGACTACGAAATGTCTACAATATGTCTACGGATTCGCTACTATTTGTCTACGATATGTAACTACGGTTTAACTACGACGTCTAGCCGTAGGGAAATTCCGTAGGCATTCTGTTGGGAAACTGAAGCTGGCCCGTAGACGACCTGTAGAGGTTTTGTTTGTAAACTTAGTCCAGCTCCCTAGCTATGGCGTAGCGATTCCGTAGGGAAAACATGCTTGAATATTTCCAGATTTTTGAATTTATATTCGTCCTCCTAAAAACAGTTAAATAAAGGCTGTATGCATATAAAGACAACCAATATTTCATTAGATTACTAAATATCACAAGTGAAAGTATCTCCAATTCTCCTACAAAAGTTATAAGTGAAAGTATCTCCAACAAAACTATCTAATGCCAAAAAGGTACAAGTTTCTTCAACAACCCGCTAGCTTCAAATATAAACTAAGAGTCTCGAGATCTCTGCATATGTTCCTCGAGTGTGGACTGCAACAAATTAATTTGGGGCACCAACAACTTCTCCAATCGATCAAAGCGGTTCTCCAATATAGTGACACGTGGATCTGAAACGGGAGCCTCTGCTCGTGAAGCAACACCCGAGGATGAAATCTCACGTAGTCCCTGTGATATGCAACCATGCCCGAAGAGCCTGCCCCTAGAATCTAGCTTAACCACCTCTGCATAAAAAGCATTCTCCAACTCGGCAGTCACACGACGAGGCTGTGTTGTACCAGGTAGGGGCTCTTTTGCCCGTGCTATCATTCCCTCGACCTCCTCCTACAAACAATAAAACAAATTAATGCTCATTTCCCACTTGAACAATAAACAAAGTAAATTAAAAGTATAATTCTAAAGATGTAGCCTACGTATGAATAATTAGTACTACTTTTTTGTCAAGGATTGTTTGATCAATTTCAGTGCTGATGTTCTTAAGGCATCAACCTTGCATGAATTTTGTCTTGCTCATCATCTTATATTAACACTGCACCAAACAATTTTTCCATCCTTTTCATGCTTGGTTCAGATATTAAGTTACAAAAGGCAAAAGTTATCTAAACTGTTTTGAATTTTGAACTCAATAAGTCAGTGGAACCCTGCCTCCACAAATCCCTTCTATATCTCTGTCCATTTACTCATAAAATTATTAACAAGTTATGTGAGATTATAAGTGTCCTCTGCATTGTTGTCTATCTCTGTCTCATTTTCAAGAAGCCATATTTAACAAAGACAAAACTATGATATTAGTATTTATCTTATTTGTACTTACAATGATTCTCTTTGATCGTCCATCTGTATAGACACCATTCTTGTAGTGCATCTTCTTCACCATTCGGTAGCTATAAGTGATAACTGAGTGTGATTTACACAACCAGGCCACAACTCTCTGTCTGCAGCACTCAACATGTCATACAACTGTTGAGCTTCGGGATTTGGTGCCTCTTCTTGAGGTTCATTCATGTTGAAATGAAAACTATTTCCAGCATCAAAAATCATTTCCTCAAGACGATGGGACCTTGAACCTTCTGTTTCCATAAGTGTGTCGCGTTGTCTTACTTCCCCATGAAAAACCCATGTGTGGTAATTTGGAACAAAACCCTTTTTTGCAAGGTGGGCACGAACTATTTGAGGAGCATGGAAATGTTTGTGCTTGCATTTATGACAGGGACATCTGATATTATCCCCTACCATGAAACTTGGTTTACTAAGGGCAAAGTCGAGAAAGTTTTCAATCCCCTCTAAAAACTCGGTCGTCAAGCTACCATTCTGAAGGCGGTTGTTATACATCCACCCACGATCTAAGTCCATTTTCAATGATAATCTATATGCAAATTTCAAATTTAATGGTTTTAGGGAAAAAAATATTTCATAGAGGGCAAAATCAAGGTAATGGAAATGAAAATACAACAATATAAAGAATCATCATTCAGGTCATTAAACTCCGGATATCATTTCCTATGCCTCATATCATGACTTGATAAATTTAAACAGTCGGGCAACTCAAATAGAAAATGTCTAATTTTTAATAAGATAATGCCAATTAATAATGACTTCCAATTTTCTTCCTATGCTTCGAAGCTAATTAGGTTTCTAGCTTTTGAATTTGTTATCTTTTACTGTAGCTTTAACTTTCTTACTCATGTAGTATTATGTATAAAATTACACAATTGCATGAAAATCACTCTCTAATGAAGCTATGACACACTAAATATAATATACTCAATTGGATTATTTTAAAATGAAATACCACACTTATGTAATAAAGAAGATGAATTACCTTGCAAAACGTGGTATGTCCGAAATTGATTTGCTCCTTCGACTCCTACCTTTTTTGCAGCCTCTACGACATACTTCCTTCACGTAACGATAAAATATGAGGAGCTTAACATCATTGTAGCTTAACATAATATTAGAAAATAAGATATTCAGATTTTGTTAGTATTACTAATGTGTAAATGATATTCTAAGTTACTGTAGCAGTTAAAAAGCGGGCTGGTTGGTCAAAACAAAATACAATAATCTCATCAAAAAATCACAATTAGGAAGAAAATACAGGAAATCCTATCCAAAGCAAAGCTGTAAGTTTTTTGTATGTTACTGTAGCAGTTAAAAAGCAGTGTACCACTTAGAGATAGAGCTCTACATAGGGGACCTCGATTAGCTAGTAGGTATAATTACGACAAGTTTATAATCATCAGCAAAGAACAAGATCAACAGATCCAAAATAAGAGAGGAAACGGGCAGATGGGCCTCAAATATATATGATATCAACTGTTCTTCAGAATACCTTTTTTCAGCTTTGTTTATCAATTAAAGTGGCAATGAAGCTAACTAGTAGGCATAAGTTCAGCACTTGAAAATGGAACTCTTAATCGATTGTCTCCTTAAGTTAGAGCTAAAACAGAGTAAATTTAGGCATACTGAAAATTACAACTTCTTCAAGAAAAGAAACTAATCCCATTAACTCTTAAACAACATTCATGTATTTCTTATGGTGATTCCTAATTAGATTATGAGGTTTAATTGCATCAGGAAGCTGTGTGTTAACTTAATATGAAAAAAAGAAAGTAGCTACTGATGCTAAAGTATGGTAGTAAGGCTAGTATACAAGAGTTTGACCTGCACAGCCCGTGTCGTCACACTGAGCATACGTATACAACTGTAATTAGCATTGTGGTAATTATTGCAGTAATATCAGCCCCAATTCACTTGAAATGCATCCAAGTACAAAGACAAAATACCTAGATAATGTATTCGCAGCTCGTTGGAGATTTCAGGAAGCAAGCTTTGGGAAATGGTGAGCTGGACTGCCCAAAAGATGGTTAAAGTTTGACACCAGTAAACCAGTAACCAAATAGACCCACGGAACAAAATTATCGAAACAGAACCAGTGTTTAAAAGTTTGACATTTCCAGTAAATTAAAGACATACTCGATTGAGGAGCCAGTTACATGTCAAACAATGTAAAAAATGAAAGCAGCTACTGATGCTAAAGTATGGTAGTAAGGCTAGTACCTTCAGCTCAAGGGGAAATCTGAACCAGGATTCAGCATTTCTACGAGCTTATCTTATCAACTCCTCAAACTGCACAACAATTGTATAATCTGTGTGAATTAATCAATGAACGAATTAATTAATCCACTTCATTTCAATACTCTAAAATTTTATGAATATGAATTGTTCATCGCTGAATGTATGCTTGCTGTTTGAACCATTCTCCATACTTTAATCATCTTTTCCGAGATGAGAACAAGAGAGAGAGAGAGAGAGAGAGAGAGAGAGTCGCAGCTCACGCTGGATTCCTAGATGGTAGCGGCGGAGAGCGGTGAGTGTACCGTCGGCGCCCGTCGCCGTAACCTGCAAATATGAGAGAGAAAGTTACAAATCGAGAGACTAGAAAAGAGAAAAAGGAAGTACAGGTGAGGAAGAAAAAACGTTGAAGGCCGACGGGAACAGCAGCGGAAGTCGCGACGCTCAGTCCCGGCGCTCAGCGGCGGTGGCTCGCGGACGTGGTGGCGACGGGTCTCCAAATTAGGGCTCGATTGATTTTTGGGAATTAAATCCTTCTTAAACACTTTAACTACGGAATACCTACTACACATGCCGTAGGCAAATATTAAATATTATTATTATTATTTATTTTTTTGGGATTAATTGATTTTATAAAAAAAAGAAATACAATTCACGCATAAATCTACTTTTGCCTACGGAAAGTTTTCCGTAGTTAAATATGTTGAAGGCATTCCGTAGGGAAATGGTAGATACATTTCAAAATTAACGGGCGTTGCGATTCCGTAGGGAATTAGTAGTTATATGCCTACGGAAACTTTTCCATAGATATTCCGTAGGGAATCACGTGGATTCTTGTAGTGTATTTCGTGTATAAGGAAGTTTTTCATAATTTATAGATTTATAAATTTGTAATGAAAATTTTCATATTTTTTTACTTATGTTATTAGATTTCGTATTGCAACTTTATTATGTTTGTCATACATTATAAAATATATTACTTTAATTTAATTTAAGTATTACAAATCTTAATAGACATTAAAAAATACTCTAAAAAAATCATATAAAATCTATATATTTAAAACTCAAAAATAATAATATACTCATGCCGATTACAACATATTTAGTATACCTTACCCCGTGCGTCGTACTGGTGTGGCACTAGTTTCAAAAAATAACCAAACCAAAATATGTTGATGACCTTATCGCCATCGCCAACATTATCTAATGTCAAGCATGTTCAAGTAATTAAATACTATATCGTCTCTTGTTATTAGTCTCATTTATTATTTTTGAATGTCTCACATGATAAAGAATAATTGGCTACAATTAAAATTTTCTTTCTCTCTCCTTATAATCGATTATAACCACATATCCTCCATCGTTAGTTTTTGTATCCGAAACAAATGAGATTAATAACAAATGGACAGAATGAGTATGATTTACGTTTTTTCAAAATTTCCTGAAGTAATAAACTATGTTAGAACTCGATCATGTGACATCCAACCTATATATGGAGTTCAATACCTCTCCCAAATTGATATGAAATAAATGGGTTGGCTTCAATACGCCCCCGCACAAATAGGCTAGAAAGATATCAACTCTACCATGAGTAATCAAATCATCATCGATCTTGGACCGACTTATCAAGATTATTTTACTTTGAAAATTGAAAGGATAAATAATTAATATATAAAATAAAAATATTAATGAAGCTAACATATTGAGATTTTTAGAGGGAAAACTTATCAAGACTATTTTACTTTAGTACTATTATATAGATGAGAATATATAGTGAGATACCCACTTCTAAGTGTTAAAACAAAATTTTGCTTCGGAAGTTAAAAATATACAAAAAATACCCGATTTTTGGTTCGGTGGACAAGATTGCCCTTACTTTATAGGTTTGGAGTACTTTTTTAATTTCTTTTCTCCCCCCTCTCTCTTCATAGCCGCACAACACCCTCTCTTTTCTCTCTATATTTTCACTCTCTCTCTCTTTCTCTCTCTACCCCTCTCTCTCTATTTCGACGATTTGGGGTTTTGGCTGCCGAGCAGCAAGGTTCAGGAGCGCGAGAAGCGCAGCCTCCCGAGCTGCGAGAGGCAACGAGCTGTGGAGCATCGAAACAAGCGGCTCGATAGCTCCGGCGGCGGCGCCACCAGCTCCACAGCCGCCCCACCGCCGTCCAAGAGTGAGAGAGGTGAGCTCCCGATTCCTGGCGCTCCGGCCATGCCCGATTCGGCGCTCCGTGGCAGATCCTCTCCTTTCGTTGCCGTGGCTCCAGCCCCTTCTTCCACTACCACTGCTCCCCGATTCACCACTCGCGCGAGTCCTCCACCTCCAGGTTCTCCGCCTCGCTCAAGAACCCCAGTCGAGCCCGAGAATCGGCCGGAGATGGGGGATGTGGTGAGAATGATAAGAGAGGCGAGGGTGGAAGCTCATTTGTCCTCTAATGGCAGTTGACTATGTAAGAGAATTTTATTTTTTCTTATTAATATTTTTTATTTTATTTCCGATTAGATGTAAGGTTTTTGGAGGATTTTTTTCCGACTTTTCGTGTTGTTTTTTTGAATTTGTTGTTTGAGATTGTGGTATCCGTTTTGGGGAACAACATCTTGGGATTTTGCATTTTTCTCCTTCCATGATTTGTTTGATTGAGTGAGTGTTCGGTAATTGTTCAGAAACTTTGGATGCTCGTTGCTGCTATTTCCCCCCCCCCCCCCCCCCCCCCCCTTTCTGATTTCGAGATTTAAAACAGATGAAGTAACAACACGAGCTAATGAAGAGCAGAGACTACGTTCCCGGAGTTGCGGAATTCCAGTCTTAGCTGTACTGTTTAGTTTGAGATTTGTTCTTAAAAATTGCTTTGAAATCTTTTCTTTGTTAATTAATTGTGGATATACGAGATGATTACTTGGTTCGATCGTGTATTAATTTGGTGAATACTTCTTCTTTTGATGGAATTGTTTAATTTGAAAGTCAATTGGGTTGAGTATGATTACTCGAAATAACATCAAACTTTGTTTCGCTTATTGAAATTTGAAAACTAAAGTGAGCACACTATCTACGAATGCTATCCCCTGTCCCGATTACTTAAGTACACAGTACGAAACACAAAAAAATATTACTAGTCTTGTGTAAGTTTTTGTTCAATTTACATGATATATTAAAGTACAAAGTACGAAAGGAAGAAAAGTTTACTGTGTACTTAAGTACACAGTACGAAATATAAAAAAAAGATTACTAGTCTTGTGTAAGTTTTTGTTCAATTTATATGATATACTTAAGTACACCGTACGAAAGGAAGAAAATCTTACTGCGTACTTAAGTACACAGTACGAAACACAAAAAAGGATTACTAGTCTTGTGTAAGTTTTTGTTCAATTTACATGATATAATAAAGTACACAGTACGAAAGGAAGAAAATCTTACTGCGTACTTAAGTACACAGTACGAAAGGAAGAAAAGCTTACTGTGTACTTAAGTACACAGTACGAAACACAAAAAAAAGTTACTAGTCTTGTGTAAGTTTTTGTTCAATTTACATGATATACTAAAGTACACAATACGAAAGGAAGAAAATCTTACTGCGTACTTAAATACACAATACGAAAGGAATAAAAGCTTACTGCGTACTTAAGTACACAGTAAGAATCACGTTTCGTACTTATTTGTATGGAACACAGTACGATTTGTAACACCAAAATTACCGGAAAGAGAGAGAGAATTGGTAGTCAAAGTCAAAAAGCAAAAAGTAAAAAGCAAAAAGCAAAAAGTAAAAAGCATAAAGCAAGGGCATTTTGGTACAAAATTTGAAAGATTGGGTATATTTTTATGTTTTTAAGATCCAAAGCAAAATTTTGGTTTTAAAGTTGAAATTGGGTATAATTATTTATGCCTCTATATAGATTGTGAATTCTTCTCTCATCAAGTTTGTGACATATATATATATTTTAAAAAAGAAAAAAGACAGAGTTGACATTTTCTTGCCTATGTTTACATATTTTATAAGTGTCCGGCTTTAGAGAAGATGCGAAATAAAAATCTTAAATTCTTATATGGAATCGGGTGGGTGATATGTGTTTCAATATTTGTGTAGCAATCGCACGTGTATCAAATAATTATTTTTAATAGTTTTACAACATTTTTTTAAGAAATAAAGATTTATGGGAAAAAATAGAATTTAAAGAAAATTATGAGCCCTAAGTTTCGATTTATCAATCATATTATACCTAATAAAATTGAAATTAAATGCTAAAAAAAATTATAAATCCTAAAACAGATGAGCGAACCTTAGAAAATAATTATAAAATTATCCCTAATTATACTAAATAATACGTTGAAATTGTTGAAAAATAAATAAAATTGGCGTCTAGTATACTATTGATATACAAAAATGAGGATAGTGGATCCCATTAATGAAAATATTATATATATATATATATATATATATATATATATATATATATATATATATATATATATATATATATATATATATAAAAGAATGATTTATTTCCTTATTTTTTTTTTCGTTCGGTACGTCTAGATGAATGAAACTTTAAGGAAAAAAAAATTAATTGGAATCCTTCAATGTTTTGAAATTTATTTAATTTACTTTTTCTGGGATAATTTACCTGAAACTTACAAGTTATAAATTGTATTTGAAGTTTGAACCATGCATGATATTTAATTTTGTTTCTACAAAATTTAAAAACCCTAAAAAAATCCCATGGACCAATTCAACGTTGACTTAATTACTCAGTCAAAGTATTTAATTGCCTCCCCCAGCCCCTCCCCTCCTCATCTGTCATCTATACCTTCATTTGCAGCTGAGATCATTTCTTAATTTATAATTTTATGTATAAAAAAAAGTTATATCTAGCTATCATTAGAAAAATGTTATGCGACATACTTTATGCTACATACCTTATGAACACTGTCTCGTTTCGTCGATGTTAACATTATTTTTTTTAGTTTTATACATTTGGTTTAATTCTAATACCTTAAATATTGTTATTCACATCGTTAATTTTATAAATTACATAAAAATCGAATCTCAATTTGTTTTTTTTTTTTTTCCATTTATCAATATTTATAGACAAAATGGACAATCGAGCTTCAGTTTTTATGTAATTTATAAAATTAACGATGTGAATAACAATATTTCGGTTATTAGAATTAAATCAAATGTATAAAATGAAAAATATTAATATTAACGTCGACGAAGTGAGAGGGATGCTCACGAGGTATGTAGCATAACATTTCTCGCTATCATTAGTATTTTGATAGGAAATGGCCCACCTCCCTAGGCCCAAAGGCCCAAAACATAGAAACAAGCCCAGATCGGCAAGCCCAGTCCACGCCGAGTACAAGCCCAGGGAGTTGAGCCCTAAACCCAGAACGTGGGCTGATGGAGGAAAAACCGGAGCTGGGAAAACCACCCACACCTCCACGATCCCACCTCTGCAACCGCCATGAGTTTCATCTATAAATAGGAGAGTTAATCACATTGTACGGACTTACGCTATTCTGAATAAAAACGATACTCTTTTCCCCCGTGGACGTAGATCATACCGATCGAACCACGTAAATCCCTCGCGTTCCTCTTTATATTTGCATACAAGCCATATACAAATTTGGGCCGCAAATCGAAGATTCATCACTGGCGCCGTCTGTGGGAACTTTGATTTGTGCTTGAGTTTTCGATTTTTTTGCTGCTCAAAATCACCATCAATGCCGCGCGGAGCCACAACGCTACTGGGGACCCCTCGCCGTCGACGGAGTCGACGCCGACAACCCGACGAACCGGCCTCGACGGTGGGGGCAGAACCTCACAACGACATCCCGGTGGACGACCAGACCATCACCGAAGAGATCCCGGAGGTCCCAAATTCCGGCCAACAGAATGCTGGAAATAACACGGCAGCACACCCGTCCTCGCAGCCGACCCAGTCACGCCGAGCTCCTGTGAGTTCGCGCTTAGGGCCACAAGCCACACCAGAAGGCCATGTGGAGGACCTCACAGCAAGCAGGGATCGCGAGCTGTTCGGTCCGGAGGCGACATTACGCCAGTCCCCAGTTATTCGGCCGAGCTTAGCTGCTCGCCTTTCTCCAGTTCTCCAGCCGAACTCGGCAGCCGCGCCACCTCCTCCGCTTCCTGGGATCGAGGAGTTGTTAAGGAACTATCTCACTACGGCATCAGGGCGCGAGTTCCTCAACCAATACACCGGTGCGCAGGGAGTTCCCCAGTCCGGACAAGGAGTCCCTCAAGTCGGGCAGGGAGCCCATCAGATCGGTCAAGGAATCCCTCAGAGACCTGGACAGGACTTGCGGCACTATCTCCAGCAAGTCCGAGGACAGGTGCAGGGAAGCCAGCAACCGAACCCCCATATGGTTCAACCGAACTACGCCACTGCTCCACCCTATAATGCACCCAACCAAGGACACCCAGTTGGAGGAGCGCAGATCTTCGACGCACTTGGAAGGATCATCAGTCCTTTCTCGGAGGAGATCCTCAACACACCTATGCCCTTTGGATATACGGTGCCGAAGATCAAGGCGTACAATGGAGTCGGAAATCCGAGTAATTTCCTTAGCCAGTTCAAATATAGCATGCTAAACCAAAATCTGGGAAGTGTGCACATGTGCAAGCTATTCCCTGAGTTACTTATTGATAATGCACGGGAGTGGTTCGACAGTCTGCCTCCCGGGTCGATCAGATCGTATTCCGATCTGATGAATGTGTTCGCCCGGAGTTTTTCCCAGCGAACTGAAATACGGCACACTCCGGCTCATCTGTTAACCGTGAAGCAGAGCCGAGGTGAATCACTGCAAGATTTTATGACCCGGTTCGATAGGGAGTGCTTGTCGACCCGATGCACCAACGATCTCCTTATCATCTCGGCATTCCAAAATGCCATCAGCTCGGACCATCTCTACAGGGAGATTTTGGCAAAGGAGCCCCAGACCACTACTGAGCTGTGGGCTATTGCGGACAAGTTCGCTAAGATAGAGGAGGCGACCAGACGTCGAAAGGAGGTTGACCGAGGTGAAACCTCGAAGAAGAAAGATGACGCACCTCGGAAAGGGGTAATGGAGCGAATTCAGCGAGGTCCGATTGAGTCTCGTCTCGGACCTCGGCAGAGTCCAGCACAGCGAGGTCCGCCAACAACTCAACCCGCACAGCGGTCAGCTCCGCAGCTTACCCCGTTAAACAAACCAAGGACCGAGATCCTGGAATTACACGCTAATCTGTTCGAGAGACCAAGGCCGATGCGGGAGGACGGCAAGCCGAGGTCAAAGAACAAATATTGCCAATTCCATGAAGATTATGGGCATGAGACGGAGGATTGCAGGAACTTGGCTCAAGACATTGAGAGCCTAGTTCGCAATGGTCCGCTTAAAAAATATCAAGATCGGAGCACGGGGGTCAATCAAGTGGATGCCCCCCGAAGTCAAAAGAAGAAAAGACAGTGTAGAGGAGGAAATTGCAGCACGGAGGCTGAGAAAAAAGCAAAACACAATGAGGATGATGCCGACGAGGACGGAGATTACCAATACGAGGGGATAGTTGCTACGATCTCCGCTCTCGCCAAAGGACAGACTAAATCGTCCCTCAAAAACGGAGCTCGGAGCTTGCCGAGCAGCGAACCCGCTAACAAGAGGTTCAAGAAGGAGGAAGCCGTGACTTTCTCGGCCGAGGACCCGGTGCCCCCCATGGTGCCGCACTCCGATGCCATTGTTGTTGAGGCTGTGGTGGCCAACATGCTGATCAAAAGGATTCACATCGACACCGGGGCATCGGTGAATATCATGTTCAAGCATTGCTTTGATAACATGGAGCTGGAGAAGTCAAAAATCATTCCAACCACATGGCCACTGCGGAGTTTTGCACAGGAGGAAACTCATCCCCTAGGGACGATCGAGCTGCCCGTCACAGTAGGGAAAGGGCCGAGAAGCACCACTAACATGACCGAATTCATGGTGGTGGAGGCCAAGTCCCCATACAACATAATCCTAGGCCGTACTTGGATGAATACAGTGAGAGCGATCTGCTCCACGTACCATTTAGCTATGAAGATCCCGACTAAGGGAGGGGTAGCCGTTATCCGTGGTGATCAGAAAATGGCAAGGGAGTGCCTGCATGTGGCGCTCAAGGGGCTAGGGGCAACGCCCGAACTGCCCCAAGCATAGCAATTACTGAACTCCGAAGAGCCGAATAAGACGTCGCCTGCCGAAGAAAGAGAGGTGGCTTAGTATAAGGACGACCCTGCTAAGGTCGTCAAAGTCGGGCTGACCGACCATCCCCACCTTCGCGAACAGGTTATTCGGCTTCTAAAGGAGTACAGAGACGTCTTCGCGTGGTCCCCTTTGGATATGGCAGGGGTATCACCCGATCTGATCACACATCGGCTCAAGATCGACCCCGAGGTGAGGCCGGTAAGACAGAAACAACGCTCTTTTGCAGCAGAGCGGAATCAGGTTATAAAGACCGAAGTGACCCAACTGCTGGATGCTGGGATTCTATTCGAAGTCACCTACCCGACCTGGATAGCGAACCCGGTAATGGTCAAGAAGGCTGGGGGAGGATGGCGCATGTGCATCGATTATACCGATCTCAACAAGCACTGCCCTAAGGACTGTTACCCTCTGCCCGATATCGACAAAAAGGTGGACTCGCTGGTCGGTCATAGGATATTCAGTTTCCTGGATCTGTATAAGGGATACCACCAAGTCCTAATGGATGCCGAAGACGCGGCTAAGACAGCATTCATTACGGACTTTGGCATCTTTGCCTACCGCAATGCCATTCGGGTTGAAGAATGCAGGAGCTACCTACCAGAGGATGGTAGATAAAATATTTAAAGAGCATATCGGAAAGGAGGTAGAGGTCTATGTCGATGACATAGTGGTGAAGAGTAAGGAAGAGAGCACAAGTGTCGCCGATCTCCGAACTGTGCTCTCCATCCTTCGCAAGGTCAACCTGAAACTTAACCCCCAAAAATGTACCTTTGCTGTGACATCGGGGAAGTTTTTAGGTTGTTGGATTTCCCAAGAAGGGTAAGGGTGAATCCATCAAAAGTTAAGGCCGTGTTAGACATGAAGGATCCAAAGTCAATCAACGATGTGCACAGACTTACAGGGTGTCTCGCCGCATTGAGTAGATTCCTATCTAAAGCCGCAGAGAAGCAATTGCCCTTCTTCAAGGTCTTAAAGAAAGCACCCCAATTTGATTGGAGTTCGGAGCATCATCACGCCCTAAACCAACTAAGGGAGTATCTCAAAGATCTACCGACCTTGTCAGTACCGAAGGAGGGAGAGATGCTCTTTCTGTACTTGGCTACTTCTGAGGAAGCAATTAGTGCAGTGCTCGTGCGAGAAGAGGCAGGTCGCCAGTTACCAGTTTATTTCATAAGCCGGTCACTAAAAGGGCCCGAAGTGAGATATCAGCCGTTAGAAAAGCTAGCCTTAGCACTTGTCAACGCTGCTCGGCGATTACGCCCATATTTTCACGCGCACTCAATCCAAGTCCGAACAGATTCCCCACTTCGGCAGGTGCTGACGAAGCCAGAAGCATCAGGACGGATAACGAAGTGGGCAATAGAACTGGGAGAGCATGACATCTCTTATGTTCCCCGACAGGCCATCAAAGGGCAAGCCTTGGCGGATTTCTTGGTTGAAACCTCGATATCCGAAGTCCCAATACCGATACCTGAGCCAGTTCGCACAACGGTGGTGGAGCCTCAAGACTGTTGGCACATGTACGTGGATGGGGCCTCAGGAAAAACGGGAAGCGGTGCTGGAATCCTCCTTATCAGTCCGGAAAAGGAAGAGATCACCTACTCACTTCGCTTTCAGTTCACAACTACCAACAATGAGGTAGAATACGAAGCTCTGCTAGCTGGACTCCGGATAGCCACGGATCTGAAGATCACGGCCATAAAGGTACACAGCGATTCCCAGGTAGTCGTGAATCATATGCTAGGAAAGTATGAAGCGAAGGGAGAAAGAATGAAGAAGTATTTGGCTAAGGCTAGGGGCATGCAGGGGGTTTTCAAATATTTCCAGCTCGAGCGAATCCCCCGGACTCAGAATTCCCGAGCTGATGTTCTCAGCAAATTGGCAGCGGCACCTGGCACTTCACCAGTGGAAGATGTAAAGCATAGAAGCATAGACGAAGCCGAGGTTAACGATCTGGACAATGAGTCACAGCCGACGTGGATGACGCCCATTCTAGCCTACCTGGAGAGAGGGGAGTTGCCCGAAGATAAGACGGAGGCTAGAAGGATATTGTTGAAGTCGTTGAGATATACTATTCTGGACAATGTCCTTTACAAGAAATCGTACCTTCAACCCTTACTCAAGTGCGTCGGACCGACCTCAGCAGTCTACGTCATGCGAGAAATGCATGAAGGGGCATGTGGAAGCCACATCGGACCTCGGGCTTTGGCAAAGAAAATTATGAGATGGGGATACTTTTGGCCCTCGATGCTCAAGGATTGCACCGAACTCGTGCAGAGGTGCGAAAAATGCCAGTTACACGCAAATGTGACAAGGCTGCCACAGACCGAGCTGGCTGTGATGCAGAGTCCATGGCCGTTCGCGCAGTGGGGGATAGATATAGTAGGCCCTTTCGATAAAGCACCAGGGCAGTTGCGACACCTCATAGTTGCAATTGATTACTTCACGAAGTGGGTAGAGGCAGAGCCCCTATCTGCGATCACAAGCAAGAACGCCCGGAACTTTGTGTGGAAGAACATAGTATGCCGATTCAGTATACCTCATGTCCTCGTATCCGATAACGGAACTCAGTTCACAGATAGAATTTTTAGGGAATGGTGTGACGAGCTGCAAATTCAGCAGCACTTCACATCGGTAGCCCACCCTCAGGCAAATGGTCAAGCCGAAGTGACGAACCGGACACTCGTGAAAGGCCTCAAGACTCGATTGGAGAAAGCCAAAGGGTTATGGGTGGAGAACCTCCCTAATGTCCTATGGTCCTACAGAACAACGCCGCGAACAGCGAATGGCGAAACACCGTACAGTCTGGCATACGGAACAGAAGCTGTAATCCCGGTCGAGATCGGACTCCCCAGTCCGCGCACGACCCATTTCGTAGCCGAAGTGAATGATGAGAACCGACGTGCGGATCTCGATCTATTAGAAGAAAAGCGAGATGCAGCTTATGTCAGAGATGCCCGATACAAACAACTCATTGCCCGATATTATAATCGGCGAGTTCGGGACCGACAGTATTGCGTAGGTGACTTAGTTCTCCGAAACAATGAGGTCAGCAAGGCTCGTAAGCTCGGCAAGCTGGAGGCCACATGGGAAGGCCCATACCGAGTAGACGAGGTCCTTGGTAAAGGCGCCTATAGGCTTTCCACTCTGTCCGGGGAGCCCATACAGCGACTTTGGAATATAATCCATCTGAAGAGGTATTATGCATAGATGTGGAGTATCATGTAGGATAGAGTCGTCAGTCAGTCAAATCTTTTGTTCGGTTCAAGCTCTTGTCAGTTCAGTCTTTTCAGTTCGTTATTATGTTCAGTCCGGTCATGTTTTTCAAAATTCTTTTAATGAAAGTTGAGATTTTCTTTCTCATTGTGTTATCATTTGCATTACTCTACTTATATGCATTTTACCTCTCCTCCAAACACTATCCTGACGAGGACAAGTGTTAGTAAAATAAATCGTACGAACCAGGGGACCACCCCTACCGACTTAGTCGGCAGAACAGGAACCCGACAAGACCCAAGTGTCACCTCGGCAAAGGATAACAGGCGATATGCCATCCCGAACCAAGGGAAGACCCAAGAGTCACGTCGGAAGCCGAAATTAGGCTCCCAAGCCACTTCGGGAAATCCAAATTTGACCTATGCGTCAGTTCGGAAATGAATAGAGCAGAAATGCAAATTCAAAACAGGCAATAAGCCAACAATTACACAAACATAGAGTTTATCCAAAAAGATGTTTCTTATTTTGCAGAATTTTACAAGTCATGCAGCCCGCCCTCATCTGGCCTCTTGCTACAGTTAAAATAACTAGCCCAACCGCTAGTCGGCGGGTTCATCAAAAAATCAATATTTACATCTTCCTTTTTTCGGGAGCTTTGTCCCGAACTGCGCCCACCACCGCGCCCAGCGCCACCGCCTGTCACCCCAGTTCTGCTTGATGCGGAACGTGAAGAACTCCGACCTCGGGGGACTATAGGAGCTCGGTTATTCCCATCCCCTCGGTTCGGTATCGGTCTGCGGTTCTGAACAGGCATCAGCATGTCCAACCGGTCCTTAACCAGACGAGAAGGTATGGTAGGACTCAGGGCGCGAAACCGGGGAACATGTTGTTTAGAGGGCTGCACGTCGGGGTACCGGTCAAGCCACTTCTTCATTATTGCGTGGCGAGATAGCACCAACGGGAATAAGTTCGTCAAATATCGCAGCTCGGATATATAGTCAGCAACTTCCCATGAATCCGAGCCGCGATTCTTGATCTCCCGCACCACCCCCCGCACGGCCTCAAACGCATCAGCCTCGACTTCGGATATCGTTTTGCCACCGAGCTCGTGTATAACCCTTTCATACTCGGTGTGCTCGTCCGCAATCCTATTGGCATCCGCGAAATCTTCTTTTAATTGCAAATACCGAGCCTCATTGGAATCAGCCTTGATTTGCAGAGCTTTGTATTTGGCGTCAAATTCATTTCGGAGGTGTTCAGAAAGTTTGTCGAGGCGACCGATCTCACCATCCTTAAGATCAATAAGGATTTCCAGTCGCTTAATTTCGTTTAACAGCGCAGTTTTATCTGTTACGGGTTCGTTCTACAGAAAGTAAGAGAAAAAATAAGCAACAGAACCGAGCTTTCATTCATAAGAAAGTGAATACATCTTACAAGTTCAGTACGGACATCAGCAAAAACAAGAGAGCAAAAAAAAAAAAAGAAAAGAAAAGGGGGGGGGGGGGGGGAAGGGTTCAACTGACCCCCGCCCGTAGTTTCGGCAGTTGTGTTCTCGGTCCGCGCCTCGGCATCAGCCTCCTCCTCCAAATCCTCCCCTTCCAGCACGGGGGGCGGTGTATTTGGGGACAGCGGGCACGTCGCCAGTTCTTCGCGGAAAGGGATGCACGTTTCTTCAAAATCGGCATCCCTGTCAAACTGACAAGCCTGGATATCGGCAGCCGTCAGCAAGGCCTGCCCTTCCGCAAGATACCCCACGACGGGGAACGGAGAAGCCTTCTTCAAAAGCTGCCGGAAGTATATACGCAGCACTTCTTCGTCCTCGATCGGCTCATACCCAAACTTCCCCTTGTCGAGTTCGGGGAAGTTGACGGCCACCCGGTCTAGCACCTCGGCCACCGCCCGCTTCTCCATCGTCTTGGTCAGAGACGACACCAACTTACCAAAACCCTTGCTGTATATTATTCTTTCAGCAAGGGCATGGAAGACGTCGCCCTGGGCGGCGGCGATCTCGGCCTCCCGAACTCGGGCAGCTGCAGCCTCCTCCTCGCTCTTCGCCACTTTCTCCTTGGTGGCATTGAGCTCAGCAGACATACGGTCGAGCTGCTCCTGCAGAGCGGCTTCCCGAGCTATAGATTCGACGAACGCCTTTGAAATCTTGGCCTTATCATTGGCCAAGACCTTGCTCTTTTCCAAAATACGGTGGTATTTCGCCACCGATCCCTTGAGGAGACTCCTGACCGCGCCATTCACACGGTCGTACTCCTCAAGAGTAGGATCCACACCCTGCATTGGATTACTACCATCAGTCAAAAAAAAAAAAAAAAAAAAAAAAAAAAAAAAGCAGATGAGATCGAAAAGAGTTGAATTTACCGCTGGGAATACCGGGGCAGAAGTGCGAACCTCAACCAGATCGGGTTCGGACGACGCCGAACCCATAACCAACTTTCTCGCAGCCGCCGCGTCAACCTCCTCAGCGGCTACAGCAGCATTACCCCGAGAT
Source organism: Thymus mandschuricus (assembly GCA_029379335.1). NCBI lineage: Eukaryota > Viridiplantae > Streptophyta > Magnoliopsida > Lamiales > Lamiaceae > Thymus > Thymus mandschuricus. The sequence goes on along the minus strand of CM057082.1, from coordinate 13,868,492 downwards.
CGGGGAGTAGGAATACCGGACCGAGTCTGTTCGGAAGACTCGGTCGCCTGCCTCTTCTGCCCAGACGGGGAACTAGTGGAATCACCCTTCCTCTTCGGGGGGCCACCTTCTTACCCCTCACCAAATCCACTGCAAGCAGACAGAACGTTAGTACAGTACCGATGTTAAAAAAGAAAAGAAATACATAAAACTGAAGGGGAAGGGACCTCACCCCTCCCCGGATCCACCGAAGTGGAAGGTTCATCGGGGCTCGGTACCGCCGTCCTGAGAGCGGCAAGCGACATCGGCATTATGCCCAAACTGGCAAAACGCCTTGCCACTTTGGCAAAATTTTTCGGCTTCGACAGAAGCCTAACGGGACCGGAGTGCCACCCGACTTCGGTGGCACCCTCGAACTGGCAGTAGAAGAATTTCTTCTGCCAGTCTTGAACCTTGGAGGGCACTTTGACAGAGAAGCCTTTCTGCCGATACGAAGAATAGTACCACCCTTCAGTCCTAGACTTAAAGGACACCATCCCCCTAAGAACATCTATGGAGTACGGAATACCTAAGCGAGAACAGGCAATCCCCAGACCGGTTATTTGACTAATGCTATTCGGAGTAATCTGGGCAGGAGACAGATCGAAGGTACGGAAGATATCGGCGTAGATAGCCGGAAAAGGGACACACAAACCAGCCTTGAACTGGTCAACGTAGACAGTGACACACCCACGAGGAGGGCGATAAGCCCTATCGTCGGCATTTGGCCGGAGAAGAAGAACAGAAGGGGGGAAATCGAATTTAACGGCGATTTGAAAAAGGGTTGAGGTGGAAACTGTAGACTCAAGACCACCTACTATCCCAGACAACCCAGGAACCTCGGGGAACGTAACTTGTTGCCCGTATGGTTCCTCACAATCCGACCGAATACACGCACGCCTATCCTCGGGGAAATGGATCAGAATAGAAGTAGACGAAGAAGCGGCGACGACTTCTTCCGTCGCCACCGGAGATTGTGAAAGAACGGGGGAACGGGCTTCTTGAACGGAGGAATCCTAGAAAGAACTTGAAATGGAAATAGATGAAGACATAACTTACTCTTTCCCTGTTGATAATCGCAGGATATTCACAGAGAGCAGTAGTTGGAGAAGATGAACAGTAGGGAGGATTTGCAAATTTAGGGTTTCAGTTTTGAAAAGAAATGTAAGTGATTGTATCACAGTCATAGGGCATTAAAGGGGAAGGAATTACGCCAATTGAATACGCCATTCAATGCGACGACGTTTCAGAACACGTCCAATCGGTGCTTTATCGGTACCCCAAGCGTCGCATTAAATGCGGCTGACAACTTTAACTTTGGGCGGGAGATGAGATCGGCATACCCGACCTCCAAGCAAACCGTAATCAGAGGGGGACGACAGTTCAGTTCGGCCTTCCTCACATATTTCAGAGGACGACATGTCACATCAGTTCGGCCTTCCTCACACAATTCAGAGGGGGTAACAAGTTCAGTTCGGCCTTCCTTACACAAATTTCAGAGGGAGTACCAAGTTCAGTTCGGCCTTCCTCACACATTGTTTCACTAAAAAGTGTTCGCAATAGAACGAAATCTATTCTAGCACTTAGTAAGTAAAAACCCAATGTCGAATCTCAAGGAAAACTTTGCAGGGCAAATAATCGTGTAGCAAAACAATCCTAAACTAGCCTAAATCTAAGAAAGCAAGTAAAAAGAATTTGGTTTGGTTTGTTTAAATCCTAGGCAAGAAAATAAATAGGCAATAAATCAAAGGAAGTAAATAAATCTAATCTAAAAAGCAAAGAAATAATCTAAACTAATTAAACTAGAGAAATTAAGCGAAAGCAATTAAACTACCTAGGCATGGAATTGGCAATAACGAAAGCAAAGAAGAAAACGAATCTAGACATAATAACTAAATCTGAAAATTAAGCAAATAAATCTAACTACGAAAACTTGAAATCGAAGGAATTGAAAACTAAGGAAAACGAATCTAATCTAAGAACTTGAAAACGAACGAACGATATTAAACTAAGCAATTAAGAACTAAATCTAAGGAACTAGGGAGCAATTAAATCAAATAAAAGAAAGCAATAAAGAACTTACGAGATTAAACGAAGAACGAAGAATTAAGTAAAAACTTGAATTAATTGAAGAACGAAGTAGCGATCCGGATCGAACAAAGAAAAACTAAACTAGAATGTAATGTGCTGAAAACTAGAGCTAAAACTAATGTAAAAGGTTGTAGAATTCGTGCACAAGGGATAGTATATATAATAGGTATGAAAACCTAATTATACAAGGAAATAACAGCTGGCCGGAGCGTTGGACGGTCGTCCAACGTACGTTGGACGCTCGTCCAACGTCGCACTCGCTCTGCGCTTCTTTTCTACTCTGGACGCTCGTCCACCGTACACTGGACGGTCGTCCAACGTTGGACGATTGCGCGCCTTTCTTGTTTCGGTCGTATCTTCCTCGTCCGAACTCCAAATTGACCTCCGTTTTCGCCTATGCGCTCCTATCGAACCCCTCTTCGATATAATGCTTTCATTACATCCAAAATGAATCTTCAATAAAATCATGAGAGGTTAGAACTCGAGGTCAATGATTGCTTTTCTTCTCGTTTCCGCCCTTTTTATCCTACAAGTACCAAAAACTCCAAACAACCAAATCATAGCCAAAGACACACGAAAAGACACAAAAACACAACGAAAAAAGACACAAAAACATAATGAAAATCCTAACATCTAGACACCAATCAAAATCCCCCACACTTAGAACTTTGCTTGTCCTCAAGCAATATAAACATACAACTTAGACTCAATCCAAACAATTCAAATCATAGAACATTTAATCACCGGAATCGACAAACTCAAACGAGGTCACTTTAATCCCAAGTTACGATCAATCATCATCAACGAGCTGTGTGGCTTATCAACCCAAGCAAGAGGAAAAGCAATGATACACACATCTCACAAATATCTAGATCACCACAACTTTAGACGTCTAGCCTACTTCCCCTTTTTATTCAATACATAAACAACTCTCTTTTTTTTCTCTTTTTTTTGACACAAGTGAACGTTTTTTTGGCACATAATTCACTAGGTTTAATCATCGATGGGTCACATCGAGCCTCCTAGTGCGGTTTCCCGTACCCATTGTCAAGAGGGGTAGAATGCCTACGAACACATTATTCTAATATACATGAGTATCATCTAGGACAAAGTTCATGAAATGTGATCATTCGAGGGTCTCTCGAAGCCTTTTCATGTGGTTTCCCATGCTCATTACTCTAGTATTTTCATACGTTACAAGTAAGAGGAGCAGAATCCTATCAACTCTTTTATTCACATATAAACACACTTTTTTTTTTTTTCTTTTCTTTTCTAAGGGGAAAGTAAACTAGCAATCCAAGTCGCAACAATCTAGATTTATCACTCAACCAAAAATCATAAATCATTTTCCTCAAACTCAAATCAATTCGTGCCCCACAACTCATCGAATCATAATCAACAACAACTCAAGATTAAACCAACCTAATTTATGCTCAAATCAAGTCCAACAACTAAAGATTCCATCGTTGAATCATTCACATTGATCCTAAGTTACATGCTTATAGGGCTCAAAATCAAACAAATTCCTAAGTGAGGGAACATGAGGACTCGATCAACTAGACTCGATCAACAAGACAACAAAACCACAAAAACTTCATGCCAAAAGTTTCAAAGACCCTACCCCACACTTAAAATCAAGCAATGTCCCCATTGCAAGAAAATAAAAAGGAGAAGGAAAGAAGGAACTTATCGCAAGATGACGACCAATAACTCAAAATCTCGAAAGACTCCAAGTAGTACCTCGGAACCGGGGATCATTCCAACGGGGATCATTTGGGGCCCAAAAACGGGGATCGTTCGGGTCCGGCTCGATCTCTCTCTTCATCATACCTTCCTTGTAAACTATTCCCTGCACGAAATTCAAAAGAAAACGAACGAAAAACAGCAAAAATAAAAAGAAAATAAATCCTACTCTACAAAAATAAAATAGAGAAAGTGGGTTGCCTCCCACCAAGCGCTTGTTTATCGTCATTAGCTTGACGTACCAAAAATTCTCATCCAAAATCTGTTGCAACGAGCAACGTCTTTAACCATCCATAGGAGACTCTCGGTGCAAAGGTGGACTCTTCTTTCTCTTCGGCTTGAAACTCGAAAAGAGGGTTATCTTGGACACTCATCTCCCCCACACTTGTGTGAAAATCCATGTAAGAAATATCATGATCTTCAAAACTTGATGATGGATCCACCACAAAATGTGCTTCCTCGTCGAGATTGGCAAGAAAGTTGTCCATAATTTCTTCCTCTTGTTGTAAGCTCAAAACCGATTCCTCCATATGACTATTGTGATCCTCCATGCCTTGCACATTGCTCAAAACCTCCTCCACGATATCTTCCTCATTCAATTTGCTCAAGAACTCATCAATAATGGCTTCTTCCTCATCCACACAACTAAAGAATTCGTCATCTTCAATGGACTCTTCATCTTCAATGAATTCTTCAAGAGTTGCTACCTTGTTAAAAATCTCACAAACATTTTCCTCAACACAAGGATTAGCAAGCTTAACATAAGAGCATAAATGAAAAGAAGAAGTAGGAATAGGAGGTGAATTTCCAAATACCGAAAATGTTACCGAACCTCCTTCACCGGCCATGCTCAATGTGCCGGTACCTACATCAATCCGAGCTCGAGTAGTGGCCATAAATGGTCGCCCTAACAAGAGAAGATGACCTCTCTCACTCCTAGCTCCTCGCCCCACGTCAAGCACAACAAAATCGGCAAGAACTTGAATACCCCTCACAAGTAAAGCAACGTCTTCCACAATCCCCAAGGGACGACTCAAAGAACCGTCGGCTAGCTCGATGCAAAATTTGGTGGGCTTAAGATCCCTCGAACCCATTCTCTCGAAAATCGAGTATGGCATCAAGTTCACCGCTGCTCCTAAGTCCATCAATCCGGAAACGGTCTCTCCGCTATCCATAATGATGCTCAAATCGAAACCTCCCGGATCACCTTGTTTCGGTAGAGATGAGAGATGACCAGCTGGGGTAGGTGAGGCGTGAAGACGTTGTTGGCTCGCTTTGATGGCAGCCACGGTGCGACTTCTCCATTTATTTTGTGCCATTGCTTCGAGCTCTCGTCTTCTTCTTCCTTCTTCGTGGTTAAGAGCGCCTTCTTCCTATTGATGTCGTTGATGTGAGGTGTCAACTTCCTTTAGAGACTTCGACGACCTAACATACACAACAATCAACAAACGGATTAAACGCACCGAGTGGAAGGGGAAAAAAAAAAAAATCGAACAAAAAATAAAAATAAAAATAAATAAACAAAATACTACACAATTAAATAGCCTAAAGTTTTCCCCGGCAACGGCGCCAAAATTTGTTTCACTAAAAAGTGTTCGCAATAGAACGAAATCTATTCTAGCACTTAGTAAGTAAAAACCCAATGTCGAATCTCAAGGAAAACTTTGCAGGGCAAATAATCGTGTAGCAAAACAATCCTAAACTAGCCTAAATCTAAGAAAGCAAGTAAAAAGAATTTGGTTTGGTTTGTTTAAATCCTAGGCAAGAAAATAAATAGGCAATAAATCAAAGGAAGTAAATAAATCTAATCTAAAAAGCAAAGAAATAATCTAAACTAATTAAACTAGAGAAATTAAGCGAAAGCAATTAAACTACCTAGGCATGGAATTGGCAATAACGAAAGCAAAGAAGAAAACGAATCTAGACATAATAACTAAATCTGAAAATTAAGCAAATAAATCTAACTACGAAAACTTGAAATCGAAGGAATTGAAAACTAAGGAAAACGAATCTAATCTAAGAACTTGAAAACGAACGAACGATATTAAACTAAGCAATTAAGAACTAAATCTAAGGAACTAGGGAGCAATTAAATCAAATAAAAGAAAGCAATAAAGAACTTACGAGATTAAACGAAGAACGAAGAATTAAGTAAAAACTTGAATTAATTGAAGAACGAAGTAGCGATCCGGATCGAACAAAGAAAAACTAAACTAGAATGTAATGTGCTGAAAACTAGAGCTAAAACTAATGTAAAAGGTTGTAGAATTCGTGCACAAGGGATAGTATATATAATAGGTATGAAAACCTAATTATACAAGGAAATAACAGCTGGCCGGAGCGTTGGACGGTCGTCCAACGTACGTTGGACGCTCGTCCAACGTCGCACTCGCTCTGCGCTTCTTTTCTACTCTGGACGCTCGTCCACCGTACACTGGACGGTCGTCCAACGTTGGACGATTGCGCGCCTTTCTTGTTTCGGTCGTATCTTCCTCGTCCGAACTCCAAATTGACCTCCGTTTTCGCCTATGCGCTCCTATCGAACCCCTCTTCGATATAATGCTTTCATTACATCCAAAATGAATCTTCAATAAAATCATGAGAGGTTAGAACTCGAGGTCAATGATTGCTTTTCTTCTCGTTTCCGCCCTTTTTATCCTACAAGTACCAAAAACTCCAAACAACCAAATCATAGCCAAAGACACACGAAAAGACACAAAAACACAACGAAAAAAGACACAAAAACATAATGAAAATCCTAACATCTAGACACCAATCACACATTTCAGAGGGGGTAACAAATTCAGTTCGGCCTTCCTCACACAAATTTCAGAGGGGGTACCAAGTTCAGTTCGGTTTCCCTCACGCATTTTAAGGAAGCACGTTCTACTATCAAGACACTACTCACCAACGGCAGAAAACATCAACTCCATCACCCCACGCTTTTTGGGGGGGGGGGGGATGTGATAGGAAATGGCCCACCTCCCTAGGCCCAAAGGCCCAAAACATAGAAACAAGCCCAGATCGGTGAAGGCCCAATAGGCCCAGATCGGCAAGCCCAGTCCACGCCGAGTACAAGCCCAGGGAGTTGAGCCCTAAACCCAGAACGTGGGCTGATGGAGGAAAAACCGGAGCTGGGAAAACCACCCACACCTCCACGATCCCACCTCTGCAACCGCCATGAGTTTCATCTATAAATAGGAGAGTTAATCACATTGTACGGACTTACGCTATTCTGAATAAAAACGATACTCTTTTCCCCCGTGGACGTAGATCATACCGATCGAACCTCGTAAATCCCTCGCGTTCCTCTTTATATTTGCATACAAGCCATATACAAATTTGGGCCGCAAATCGAAGATTCATCATATTTATAACTAAAAATTGCAACATGAATGATTAAATATCCTAAGTTTGAGAATAACATCCGACTCTAATTGTGATAGATTATAACACCATAATTGCTCCAAAAAAAAAGACAATTCATAGCTTTGAATATTGGTACATATTAATTGTGATAATAGCAAAGAATAAAATCCGACTATCCTATAAGTGGTAAGCTAGCCTTTTTTTTCAAATAAAAAGAAAAAAACAGATTGAGTAGAGGACGGAGAAAGTAAAAACCATTAATACGTACGTATTGCATATAACCATAAATAAAGTAACCGAAAACACATACACATATATACTCCCTCCGTTCCATTTAAGGTGTTACGTTTTTTAAATACGTAACATATTCCCGGAATCGATTCATCTTACATTCCGGAATCATCTCCATCTAGAATCGCAATATATCTTACAAACTTGCAATCTAGATGCATATAGTTACATCTAACAATCTCAGAAATTACATCTTAATTCACCATCTTAACTTAAAATACTAGACAAAAAAAAAATGAAAAAAAAAATTCAGGGTGATTGAAACCAACATTTCAAAAATTGTAACATGCACATTTTATGGAAGCAGATGGATTTAATGATTTTGATCAAGCTAGCCCCTCTACCTGATCATCAGTGGACATCCGGTGAAGAACAAGAACTCGAGACCTTGTAGCTCATCGATTTTCTCCGAAGAGATGCTAAATTTGGGGCAGTTTCGAACCACCAGCTTCCGAAGGCTCGTAGGGGAGCCGGAGTAGGTGGCGATGTTGATGGTCGTGATCTGAGGACTGTCTTTGATACGACCAAGAAATAGTCGAGATATTAGTTCGAGAACGTATGTTTATTACTAGTGTTTTGTGTATTGTCTTTTAATTGTACTTTTGTAATTGGGCCGAGGCTATAAGCCCAATTAGGATCTTAGCCATTAGGTTTTAGTATGTGAACCTATTTAAGGTTTCATTGTACGTGGCCGTCATATTATCGTGAATGAAATAGTTGTTATCGTCTTCTGTTCTTCCTTTGTTCTTCTTCTTTGGAGTTTGGCCTCACTCGAAGAGTGCCGTTTATCGATTTGGAGTTTGGCCTCACTCGAAGAGTGCCGTTTAATGATACGCCTCGATCTAATATCACAAAACACTAGTAATAAACATACACTAGTAATATCACTCGAAGAGTGCCGTTTTGTAATTAGCCTCGGCCCAATTACAAAAGTACAATTAAAAGACAATACACAAAACACTAGTAATAAACATACGTTCTCGAACTAATATCTCGACTATTTCTTGGTCATATCAGAAGGTTTCTTCGTCGCCAATGGAGGAAGAAGCTGAAGTGATAATCCTTTCCATTAGATTCGAAGAAGAAAAACTCACTCCCTCAAATCTCATCAAGCTCCCTAGCAATTTCAAAGAGAGTGGGACCCCCTGGCACAGCTCAGCCAGCCGTTTGCCGGCGTCGCCACCCTCTCTCTCTTCGGATCTAGAGAGAGAAAATGCCAACGAGCTGAAGAGAGACCACGAGTCACGTGAGGACAGCGGCTCCAGAACGAACGGCGCGCCGCCTACGGTATCTCCGACCCTAGGGTCACGTGACGTGACGATGACCTTGGACCCCACGCCGACGAAGCGGAACCAGGAATCCTTGAGATGCCGCCATAGCTCCGCCTTCTCGGCGAGCTCGTCGAAGTCGTCGACGACGATATCGACCACCATTCTATCACCAGACGATTAGTGACGAGCATTCTAAAGACAAACATTTTACGTCACTATTTCGTCACTATTTTCAGATAGTGACGGAAATTCTTATTCTAGTGACGGAATTTTCTGTCACGATTCGCAAAATTTCTTGTTGTGGATGAGCGAGCGGTGGGAGAGGAGGGTGTCGACCACCATCTCGTGCATCTCGACCAGATTGTTGAAGGAGCAATTCATCCCCATCGCTGACTTCAGCAGCTGCCTTGCGATGTCGAGCAGCTGGTGGTGGTGGTCCGCTGCCGGCCGTCGATCCTCACCCACGCCTTCTACGAGGATCCGGCGGGCGAGGGCCGTCTTCCCGATCCCGTCCCTCCCCACGATGGGGACGGCGGAGAGCTGCGGCTGCAGCGGGTCGGCAGAGAGCAGCCGGGACAGGTGCCTGATACGAGTATTTTATTTTAAATATTTGTCGTTGGGCTTAGCCCTTTTAATTATTTGGGTCAATCTTTTCGGGTTTTCTTGTTGATTCTTTCCCGAATCGTAGGTCGAATCAACCCTAGGTATTTAGTATAAATAGGAGGATTGTATCTTATTTTCATTATCAAGAAATATTATACAAAACCCTAATTTATTTTGCTGTCTTTTTACTTTTCTTTTCTTCCAGTAATCTGGCGTGTACGACGAGCAAGGTTCTCGCGTCTGCCGTTGTATCTTTTGTTTCTTTTCGTTTCTTGATAGAGGAAATCGCCCCATCCTCTATCAATTGGTGCTTTCATTGAGAGCTTCCAAAGTGGAGTCTCTTTGAAGGGTCGAAGCATCGGTTCTTGAATCAACGAGCCGAGGATAGCGATTATCAACGGCGCTAGAAGTCAACGAGCGGCGGCGATTCGTGTCTATCAATTGGCGCAAGGAGGGTGGAGTCTATCAAATTGGTGATTAGCCACGATTCAACCAACGTCAAATATATTGGGGTTTCCATTGAATTTGGACTATGTGGATACCCAAAAATTCAACCAACATCGAGGTGTTTTTCGGCAACGTTCACGCCGACGATGGTGTCTCATCCCTAGCCTAGCTGGATTGAGACAACAGCGGGCAGCACACAGCCGCTCCCTCCGCCGATTCCGCCGGCGTCATCCACGGCGCCGTCGTCATCCTTATCTGCTCCAGTTTCGATGGAAGCAATTCTAGCAAGGATTGCTCGTTTGGAGGCTCGACTCGAGACGTCGGAACGACGTTGTGCTCCGGCATTCACTCCATCGCGAGGGGAAGGTGATATGTCATTCGGTGCGCAACGGGATTGGCGCATTCCGTCGTGGGATCCCGGCAGCCACCCGAGCCCACAATCGTGGCGACCGCCGCTGCCCCAACAAGCACCATGGGACTCTCCATGGTTGCGCTCCAATCACGAGCCGCCACGCCCGGACCCTGATCTGCCCTACGGCATGCCTACAATGTGGCGATTATCGACGTGGGAGACTCAATCGACGGGGTTATACCAGCCTACGTTCGCGCATTCTGACCTGGTGCAACCTCCTCTAGGTTTCCGGCAGCCAAGCCCCGCGCCCCAGCCATTGTTGGCGGATCGCCACGTCCCGTGGGAATCTCCATGGCAGCCGAGCCACGCCCCGCCTTCTCTCAAGGAATCTGTACCGTGCCCCGTGGCAGAAGAGGCGGCAGACTCCAAAGGGCCTGGCGCCACCGAGAACCAAGACCCTAGCTTCGTCCATGCGACGAGTGGCTCCGGCATCGGTGAAGGCAATGCCAACAACGCCGCTCAAAGCTCCGTCGCTGATATCAACGACAATGAGTTCGAGAAGACATTGGAATTCACCGACGCGTTGATGGACCAAGGCTCGAAAGTGGCAAAGGAGCGCGATCACAGCGAAGCCATTGAAAGCTACCGCCTTATCCTAGAAACCGAGGGCCACACATATAAATTTGAGATAGCAGAGGACATGTTCTGGAGAGGTGGGGAGCCATTTCGGATCACCGGAGGGGACTTGCATTATTTTCGAGTGCATCCTTAGTACTGGAGAGATCGACTGCTGAGAGCAAAGGCATTGGGCTTGAACACAATCCAAACCTATGTCCCGTGGAACTTACATGAGCCAAAACAAGGCCATCTGGTATTCGAGGGCTTTGCAGATATAATTTCATTTCTCGAGTTGTGTAAGGAATTGGATTTGTTGGTTATGCTGCGTGCAGGCCCTTATATATGTGGAGAGTGGGAATTGGGTGGCTTCCCTGCATGGTTGCTTGCAAAGGACCCTGCTATCAGGCTAAGATCATCTGACCCCACCTACCTTGAATTGGTTGAAAAGTGGTGGGGCATTCTACTTCCGAAAGTGTCTCTGCTTCTTTACAGCAATGGAGGTCCTATTGTAAGGGTTCAGATTGAAAATGAATTTGGTTTGTATGGGGACGACAAAGCTTACCTGCATTATCTTGTCAAATTAGCCAGAGGACACCTTGGAGATGATTTTGTTGTTGCGTTTGCGAAGGAGGGAGATGAATTAGAGCGTGCTTCTGCTTACTCCAATTGTGGATGGGCCATGTTGTACCAAGCCCAAGAGGAGGCTGTACCGTTTGGTTTTATACCAAATAAAAAGGGTGAAGGTTCGGGGAAGAAAAGGTCGAAATCATGAGAAGTTTCCCGACGATTGGTTGTTTTTGGCTTCTATGCACTTGCTGAAGTATATAAAGATCCTCACCTTGAGGACAAGGTGATTCTCAAGGGTGGGAGAGTTGATACGAGTATTTTATTTTAAATATTTGTCGTTGGGCTTAGCCCGTTTAATTATTTGGGTCAATCTTTTCGGGTTTTCTTGTTGATTCTTTCCCGAATCGTAGGTCGAATCAACCCTAGGTATTTAGTATAAATAGGAGGATTGTATCTTATTTTCATTATCAAGAAATATTATACAAAACCCTAATTTATTTTGCTGTCTTTTTACTTTTCTTTTCTTCCCGTAATCTGGCGTGTACGACGAGCAAGGTTCTCGCGTCTGCCGTTGTATCTTTTGTTTCTTTTCGTTTCTTGATAGAGGAAATCGCCCCATCCTCTATCAGAGCCGCTGCTCTGCCGCCCCACGACCGAAAACGTGCCGCGCCTCCGATTTTACGAGAGGCAGGAGCTCGTCCAAGACGGCACCGGAATACGGCGGAGGGACGTGGTCGTCGTCGTCGTTAGTGGACTCCGGGGACCACTCCATCTCCGACATGTCCACGTCGGAGTCGGCTGCGCAGATGATACGGATCAACCCAAGCATGCACGCGAGGATGAGGTTGAGACGGACGTGAGTGAAGATAAGGCCAAGGCGAGTGGCTCGTCGGGCGAGGTAGAGGATGAAGTGGACGTCCAAGATACGGAGGGCCGGCCCAAACGAGTGGTTAAACGGCCCGAGAGGTTTAATGATTTTATACGATAATCGGGCTTGGCCCAATTATCGATTTATCGAGTCTTTTATTTTATGTAATTCTTTTCGGGTTTTCTTGTTGGTTCTTTCCCGAATCGTACGAGTCGAATCAACCAGGGTCCTAGTCTATATATAGTGGGATTAGGGTTTGTAATTATCATCAATGAGAAGCAACCCTATTTTCATTCACGTCTTTTATTTCCCGCAATTTTCTTTCTTCTTGTTTGGGCGCAATTCCGACGTGATCGACGGGGAGAGCCCGCGACTGTCGAGGATCGTGTTCGGGTGTTCGTTGCAAGGAATCGCGATAGGAGTAGAAGGCTCTTATCAACTGGTGCTTTCATTCGACTTCTTCCTTCCATCATACAATGAATCCTAACCCTAATCGGGCGTTCCATCCCCACTCGACGGCGCCACTGACGTCAACGCCGCTGGTTTCGTCGGCCTTCGTGCAGCAGTCACCGTCGTCGTCGGGCTCCAATCAACAACCCTTGGAGACGCTGATCTCCGTGCTGCAGCAAGGGTTCGCCCGTCTTGAGGCTAAGTTCGACGCCTCCGATCCTCGCACGGTGCCACCATCGTCGGTGCCACACTCGGAGCGACCATATGAGTTGCAGGGATCAGGCTGGGTCCCGCCTTGGCCATCGGGGAGTCTCCAGACATCATCAACAGCGGTGTCGACATCACCGTGGGAGGACAATCAACGGGGATGTTCGGGTCCGCAAGGAGGCTACGTGCCTCGCACTTACGCGTCGCAGGGACCCACGGCTTGGGACTCTCCGCACGATCAGCACAACAACCGGACCATCGGCGCTACTCACACGGCGTGGGATCGCCCGGTGGTGAATCGGGGGGAGAACCACGGCCCTCGATCCTCATGGGAGACGAATCAGTCGATAGGGGGCCCTTCCCCAACCTCGTCCGAGCCGTCCCGCTTCATGCGTTTGGATCCTCCGATGTTTGATGGCTCGGACGCGCAATCATGGGTAACGCGAGTTCAATATTATTTCGATTACATTATGTTACCTCTTGACCAACGCTTACATAGTGTTATTGTGTTGTTTTCGCCCCCGGCATCAGACTGGATTTTTGCTTATCGGGAGACCAATCCTCATGTGTCGTGGCCTCAATTCCTGGATGATGTGCGTCGTCGCTTCGATCCGAATTACTTTGTGAATTACATTGAGGTGTTATCTAAGCTCACTCAGTCGGGGTCGTTGTTGGATTACAATAACGAATTCGAGAGGCTAATGAATCGCACCCACGGCCTTACCGAATCAGCGCTCATTCCGATGTATATTGGCGGTCTTCGTCAGCCTATCCGAGGCCAAGTTCATTTGCAGCACCCTCGTTCTGTGTCGGCTGCCATGTCGCTTGCTTCGGAGTTTGATAGTATGGCGGAGCGAGGGTATTAGGCGGGGAATCAAGCTTCCCGTCGTCCGTGGCCTACTCGGGATTCGCGGGGGACTACTTCGGGAGCAAGCTCTACAGCTCCGAGTTCAGAGGTTTCGAAGGTACCGGCTGCCGGGAACAACGGGAATCGCCCACGGGAGTTTTCGAAACTGCCGATCGTCCGCTTGTCGTCAGCTGAGAGGACGGAGAGGAGCCGTCAAGGGCTCTGCTGGTATTGTCCGGAGAAATGGGCGGTTGGGCATGCATGCAAGAAGCCGGTGCTGGCGTTTATGGGCACGGATGAGGATCTCGCGGCATTGGAAAAAGGGGAGGAGTCCGTCGAGGAGGAAGCTACGGGATCGGAAGTCGTTACCACGGATTTGTCGCATTTATATAGTCTCGATGGCCGTCCACGGGCAGCGTCAATCGAGTTGATCGGGTCTTTGGGTGCGGCAGAGGTGCGAATTTTGGTGGATACCGGGAGCTCGCATAATTTCATTCACCCCCGGATTGTTGAGCGATGCCGCCTCCCTTTGACTAGTATCCCTCCCTTCCATGTGTATATGGGCAACGGACAATCTTTCGTGTGCTCTTATAAGTGCGTGCGGACGGAGTTACAAATCCAAGGCAATGTGTTTCAAGTGGATTTGTTTGTTTTGAAGTTGCATGGGCCGAGTATGGTTTTAGGTATGGATTGATTGCATGAGCTTCGTAGGGTGACGACCGATTACGAGAAAGGCACGTTGGAGTTCCACAGTGAGGGTCGACAGATTTGTTTGCAAATCCCTCCTCGTCGGCCTCGGCAAATCTCAGCTAGGGCTTTTATGTCTCTCATGAGCCATCGCGACATGGGGGTGTTGTTCGAGTTGATACCTCTCGAGGCGGCTACACCGTCGGCCGAAGCCGAGAGTTTCGAGGAGGCAGTGGCCTTCCCGGCCGATATTCCGGAAGAGGTGCGAACGATTCTGGAGGGTTTTCCGTCGGTTTTCTCCATTCCCAAGGGCCTTCCTCCCATTCGCCGCTTTGATCATAAGATTCATCTATTGCCGAACACAAAGCCGGTGAACGTTCGCCCATACCGATACCCGTACTTCCAAAAGAACGAGATTAAAAAACAGGTTAAAGAGATGCTTGAGTCGGGTATCATTCGGAGAAGTAGCAGTGCCTTCTCCTCTCCGGTGCTTCTGATACGAAAGAAAGATGGATCATTTCGATTCTGCATTGAATACAGAGCCTTGAACGGAGTCACAGTGCCGGATCATTTCCCTATCCCTACTTGCGATGAGCTATTTGATGAATTAGGGAAGGCTCGGGTGTTTACAAAGTTGGACTTGCGTTCAGGATATCACCAGATCAGAATGCATGACGAGGACATATTCAAGACGGCATTTCGCACCCATGACGGGCACTTTGAGTTCCTCGTAATGCCATTCGGCTTAACGAATGCCCCATCGACATTTCAGGCGGCCATGAATGATATTTTTCGGCCTCTCCTACGGCGATTTGTGATTGTCTTCTTTGATGACATACTTGTTTACAGCCCATCGATTGAGAGCCACGCCATGCACCTTGCGGAGGTTCTTGAGATTTTGCAAGCACACAAGTTTTTCATCAAGTTGTCCAAATGTTCATTCTGTTGCACTTCGGTGGACTATATGGGGCATATCATCATGGAGGGCAGTCTGAGAGCCGATCCCGCGAAGTTAGAAGCAATGGAGGCGTGGCCAACGCCTAAAACAGTGAAGCAATTGCGTGGATTCTTGGGCCTAACGGGCTACTACCGCCGTTCATTTCACAGTACGCAGTGATTGCATCCCCATTGACGGACTTATTGAAGAAGGACGCGTTCGTGTGGACCCCCGAGGCGGCTGCGAGCTTTGCCGCGTTGAAGTCGGCCATGACCTCGGCGCAGGTTCTTCGTTTGCCGGATTTTTCGAAACAATTTGTGGTGGAAACCGATGCTTCGGGATTTGGTATTGGTGCAGTATTGCTTCAAGATGGTCATCCTTTGCCTTCTTTAGTAAAAAGTTGGGTCCTCGTCGTAAACTCACTTCGACCTATCATAAGGAGATTTACGCGATAGTTGAGGCTGTTCAGAAGTGGAGGCAGTACTTGTTGGGCCGGGAGTTCGTGATTAGGACCGATCAGCGAAGCTTGAAGGAGTTGCTCCAACAAGTGATACAAACTCCAGACCAACAATTATATGCGAGGAAATCGATGGGCTACAAATTCACGATTGAATACAAGCCGGGGGCAGCTAACAAGGTGGCCGACGCTCTCTCCCGTTGTGAAGAGGAGTTGACCGATTCCAAAACGGAGGCTGAGCTGTTTTCGGCTATGGCCCAACCTATGCCGGACATCTTGGAATTACTAAGGGCGGAGACGAGATCGATTCCGGAGCTGCGCGCCCTGTGCGAAGCCGTGGAGGCTGGGAATGCCCCGCGTGGGTTTAGTATGCACGATGGGCTTTTATATCGTGATCGCCGGCTGGTGGTTGCTTCGACGTCTGACACGAAGACGGCTATTATGTATGAACATCATTTGACGCCCTCGGCAGGCCACCCCGGTGTTGATAGGAACTTTCGTCGCTTGGCTTCGCAATTTTATTGGCCGAATATGCGCAAGGAGGTGAAGCAGTTTGTCTCAGGGTGTTTTGAGTGCCAAACAACGAAATATTCCACGCAAAAGCCGGGGGGCCTTCTTCAACCTCTCCCGATCCCTTATCATGTTTGGGACGAGGTGACGATGGATTTTGTGACGGGTCTACCACAGTCTCGAGGCTTCACAGCAATCATGGTGGTGGTGGACCGGCTTTCGAAATACACTCATTTTGCCCCTCTTCCGACCAATTTTGATGCGTGGAGGGTGGCTAAGCTGTTCGTCGACACGGTGGTCAAGCTCCACGGCTTCCCATCGTCGTTGGTATCGGACCGCGACTCTGTTTTTCTTAATGAGGTGTGGAAAAATTTATTGAAACTCAGTGGCACCAAGCTGCGTTTTACCACGGCCTATCATCCTCAGTCGGATGGGCAAACGGAGGTGATGAACAGGGGTCTTGAGCAATATTTGCGAGCGTTTGTTGCCGAGCAGCCGGCAAAGTGGTCGAATTTCCTTCCGTGGGCCAAGCTCGCACTGAATTGCTTCTTCCATGAAGGACTCGGGATGTCACCGTTTCAGGCTTTATACGGCCGTGAACCGCCGCCGTTGATTGCCGTGCGGCCTTCGGCAGCTTGCCCTCCGTCGGTAGCCGAGGTGATCAAGAGTCGGGGTGAGATGTTGGTTTGGCTTAGGAAGAATTTGGAGCGTGCGCAACAGCGAATGCGGGACTCGGCGAATAAACATCGTAGGGATGAGCAATTTCAGGTCGGAGATAGGGTTCTCTTGAAGCTCCAACTTTACCGTCAGCACTCGATTGCAAAACCGTTGTCGGTGAAGTTAGCTCGCCGCTTTTACGGCCCGTTTGAGGTCCTTGAACGCATTGGTGTGGTGGCGTATCGCCTGCGCTTGCCGGAGGAGAGTAGGATACATGATGTATTCCACGTGAGTCTCTTGAAGCCGTTCGTGGAGGGCTTGGGAGTTACGCCGGCGGATTTTCCCTCGTTCTTTGCTAGGGGGAAGGCGGTGGCGCGTCCGGTGCGTTTGGTGGAATGCCGGCATGTGCAGCGAGAAGGGGCTGTGGTGGAAGAAGGTTTGTTGGAGTGGGATGATGATGATGGAGCTGTTCCGTCATGGGAGCCGATGGAGGTGGTTCGGCGATGTTTCCCTTCCCTTCTCCTTGAGGACAAGGAGGTTTCTAAGGACGGGGGAGTTGATACGGATCAACCCAAGCATGCACGCGAGGATGGGGTTGAGACGGACGTGAGTGAAGATGAGGCCGAGGCGAGTGGCTCGTCGGGCGAGGTAGAGGATGAAGTGGACGTCCGAGATACGGAGGGCCGGCCCAAACGAGTGGTTAAACGGCCCGAGAGGTTTAATGATTTTATACGATAATCGGGCTTGGCACAATTATCGATTTATCGAGTCTTTTATTTTATGTAATTCTTTTCGGGTTTTCTTGTTGGTTCTTTCCCGAATCGTACGAGTCGAATCAACCAGGGTCCTAGTCTATATATAGTGGGATTAGGGTTTGTAATTATCATCTATGAGAAGCAACCCTATTTTCATTCACGTCTTTTATTTCCCGCAATTTTCTTTCTTCTTGTTTGGGCACAATTCCGACGTGATCGACGGGGAGAGCCCGCGACTGTCGAGGATCGTGTTCGGGTGTTCGTTGTAAGGAATCGCGATAGGAGTAGAAGGCTCTTATCAGCAGATCTGAGGACGAAGCCGATGATGCCGTGGTGCGGCGGCTTCTCAGCCGCGCCACCGTGTATGGATGATTTGGCTCTGTTGGGAACCCCTTGCAGTTTGATTTTGATGATGTTTATCGAAACCACACTTAGGCATATTTTACTTGTTTAGGGTTAAGGCCGATAGATCGACCTGCTCCCTGTTAGTGTTGGGAATTGTTAAGAACAACATGTTAAGGGGGAACCTATAAGGGATAATTTTATTGTTTTGATTTGATCCCAAAACCCCAAGTGTTCTATTCTCAAGCGACCCATTTTGATGTAGTTTATAGGTTAGAATTTTTCTAAGCCTACTCTGTTAGGATGGCTCTTTATTTTGTTTAGATTATAGGCTTCAAAATTTCAAGAGAAGGCCACTCGCTTGAGTGTGTTTTCCGAAGCGAAGCAAGTCTAGCGAGCCGAAGTGAAGCATGCCGAAGCTAGCGAAGCAAAGCGAGCGCTACAGTGGAATCAAAGTGAACCCACCAAAGCGAAGCGAAGCGTGCGCTACAAAGAGAAGCCGAAGCGAGTCAACGCGGGTCAACACTTAGTTAAGAAGTTTCTCGGGAAACTTATTTCTCAAAGTGACTCACTTCAAATATGACCGTGAAGCGACTCACTTCAGTGCGGCCGCTACAACTTCAAAGCGAAGCGAGCCACTACCTACCAGAAAGCGACAGCGCGACTCCCGCCCATATTTTGAACTCCAGTCAACAGGAGATCGTAGCATTTATTACAAGATCTCCACGTGTCGAAAGCGGAGTGGAGCGGAAGAGTTGACTGCCAGGCCGACAAAGGCGCCGCAACAGTACTGGCTCGCTCCAGTTACTGTTAGCCTTGTAAGTTAGCCAATTTTGGCAAAATGCCAAAACTGGACGTCTGAAAAGGTGCCAGCCTGCGCAAGTACTGTCGAGAGGAGGAGGGACAAGGCCACCAACCAAGCAACGGATCTCGGCCATCTCTCCGCCTATAAATAGTGAAGGATGAAGACGAAGAGAGGTAGAACACTACTTGAGCATTCGAGCGCATACAGCAAACAAACACTCCCAAGCCTTCGAGCAATCTTCGAGTCTTTGTTTTCAAGTGTTCTCCGAGTTTCCAGTTCATCGGAACTCGTCTTCACAACCTTCACACATAGAGTCTAAGCCCACTTCAAATATCCAAGCTTAGAAGAAGAACTCTAGCCAATCTTTGCATCTACTGTAAAGAGTTCTTCACAGTGTGTTCGTCAACCAAAAACCCTAAATCTGTCTGTTAGGTTTTTGAGTCGTCGTTAGGTTGTTTCGATCCAAGGCCCTTCTTTCATCGATTGAAGAAGCCTCGATCATAGAGTCTAGATCCAAGCTTGCACTTACATCGTTCGTGTAAAGCTCGATCGAAGCTAGGCTGTAAGGAGAGCCCGTAATCTCCCTGTCTGTGTTTGACTGAAGCGAGTGAAGCTTCCAATCCTTGTTAGGTTTGTGTAGTGAACCCGCAATCACTACGTCAATCGTTTGATCCAGGCGACTGAAGCCCGATCTCGACCAGGTTTTTGAAGGACCCGTAACCTTCAAGTTCTTGAGTGAAGAGAAGAGTTGCCGTCGTGCAACAAGTGGACGTAGGAGCTTTATCTCCGAACCACTATAAATCTTTGTGTCGTATCTCTCTAACCCTAATCTCTTTATTATATTTGATTATTCATTGCATGAGCATTTAAACAAACAAACTTGAATTCTTTAATTACCTAGGAAAGATTTAGCTCACCAAATTCCGCACACACACACACGAGTAAAGACTCCCTCTTGATCAAGTGCTCGCTTCGGTCAAGCAGGCAAGCTACATACTGTAGATCTAGCTTCAGCTAGGTTTTAAGTATCAAGTGAGTTCTTTACTTGTTACTCTGAGTTAAGGGATTTGAAGTTGAAAAACTTCAAAATACGTATTCACCCCCCCCTCCCTCTACGTACTTTTCCTATTAACAAACCGGGACCAACAAGTGGTATCAGAGCCAGGTTCTTTCGAGCCTCTGCTTTGCATATCCGAAGCGAGTCCCCACTCGCTTCATGTTGTCTCACTGAACCGGATCCTATTTTCCTAAGTGCATCAAAATCTCACTCACGCATATTGCATTTACTGCTGATAGTTTGCTATGTCTACATACAGTGCATCAAATCTTCCACAGTTCTCGATCGAAGGATACGAGACATGGAGTTTCCGAGTCGAGACCTTCCTATGCTCCATCCACGACCGGATGTGGGAAGTCATAGAGGACGGACCAATCAAAATCAAAAAGGCCATATCTGTAAACGTTCCAGCTGCTGAAGGACGCGAAGCTCATGTCAGACAGGAGTACGTCGAGAAGGACAAAGATGAATACAATCCCAACGACTTCAAGATCGCCAACCTTGATAAAATCGCACGTCACACGATGCAGAGCACCGTGTCTGACGCCTATCTACCACGGATAAGGAAGTGCGCAACAGCGAAAGAAATGTGGGAAACCCTAGCCCTCATTTCTCAAGGAACAGACAAAATCAAGGAGAGCAAACTCGCCGTTCAGATGCGGGAGTTTGAAAGTCTGATAATGAAGCCAGGAGAATCCATCGACGCCTTCGAGCTGAGGGTTACAAACATCATTGCAACTCTCAACTCACTTGGGAAGGAACTCACAGACAAGGAAGTCAACCTGAAGATTGTCCGAGCTCTCACAAGGAAGTGGCAAACCATGAAGGAGTTATATCTAGCCACCAAGGATCTATCAAAGCTCACACCGGAGATTCTGTTCTCCGAACTCAAAGCTCATGAATTCGATCTGAATCGAATGAACCTCGACGAAGAGGATGAAGCGCCCACTACGTCAAAAGGAGTAGCTTTCAAAGCTGCCGAAGGGCCAAGCGAGCAGTCGCTAGCCAAGATGACGAGGGAAGAGTTGGAAGAACATGTTGTGTTCTTATCCAAGAACTTCAACAAGATGAACTCTCGAGTGGGCAAATACAAAAGATTCTACAAACAATACAAGGGGAGGAGCACTGATGCTCGAGAAGGAAAAGGAAAGAGAGAAGAGACGACCAAGACGATCCCGCGCGACATGATGGAAGTGGGATGTTACCACTGCCACAAGATGGGCCACTACAAATCCGATTGCCCAAAGCTAAGTGCCAAAGAGCGCGAAGAATTGAAGGCCAAGAGGGATGCTCCAAGGCGAGCGCTCGTAGCGAGTGAAATGCCGGTCGCTACAACTAAAGATCCACCAAGCGACTCTGATGCTTTCACAGATCCAAACTCCAGTGATGGTGAGGATCTTGGATTTATGGCGCTCACCGACGAAGAAACAGGAGAGGTATTCTTCTATCCTTCAATCACTTCAATTACACTAGCACACACTGTCAATGAGGAAGAACAATCCTCTTCATGGAGTGGTTTGACAAGCACCAGAAATTGTCAAGCGACCACGAAGTGGTAAAACAAGCTCTGTCTCAAAGCGAGAAGGAGAACCGAAAGCTAGCCCGTGAGCTTGACGAAGTCAAACTTAATTTAAGGGCTATGACTAGTAAGTTTGAGGATCTCTTCGCTAGACATCAAAGCTTGGAGGGAAGGTATGAAACCCAGTCCGCTCTAGTTGCCAACTTGAACAAAGCATCATATGCTAGGCAGGCACTAGAGGGCTCGCTTCTGCCTTTTGGTAGGAAAGCTGGCCTTGGATATGAGGGTGGACCTCCCAAGCGACTGTCTTTGTTGGTGCATCTCACACTACACCATCAGTCACTTTGGAATTGCCCACTGCATCCAAAGCGACCACTAACAAAGATAAAGGCAAAATGGCTGAGAACCCTAAAAAGAAGCCTATGAAGATGTCTATATCTTTAAGGGCAGATCCTAAGGGCAAGCAAAGTTCAACAGTTCCTAGCACTCAACATGCTAAGTCTTACCAATCCAAGGGTAAAGGGAGAACTGTTGAAGCTTCTAAGTCTCAAGCCAAGACACGAGAGACAAAGGATCTACCTCCTAAAAAGAGGAGTAATGTCTATGTGTCACGTTATCCGGACTGGAGATGGTCCAACCGGACTAACGTTGAGGGGGAAGAATTCGAAGCACCAAAGAGGCCGCTTCGAAATCCCAAGGTTACTCAAGCGAGTCGGGGTCAAATTCCTAGTTGGACCGCTTCGAGAAAACCAAGCGAGCCGCTTCAACAGACTGTAAAACCCAAGTCAGTCTCCAAACCCGTAGCTAATCCAAAGCGAGTCGTTTCAGGATACAAGCAAAAGGGTAAGAGCATGGGTATGCCTGAAGCGAGCCGCTACCCCTCTTGCACACACTGCTGCACATGTGAAGCTGCTTCAAGGCAGAAGTCACTGTTTTCAAAGGTCGAGAAGCCCAAGACACAAGCTTCATCTCAAAAGAGAGTGAAGCAAGTGTGGGTACCTAAGGGAACTAACCTGCAAGGACCCAAACTGATTTGGGTACCAAAATCTGTCTAATTGCAGGTGAGCGCCGTGGATCCCATGCCAAGTGAGGGTCAACTAGTTTGGTACTTGGACAGTGGATGTTCAAGACATATGACCGGCATGAAAGCTCTACTTCACAACTACATAGAGAAGAAGGGTCCACACGTAACCTTTGGTGACAACTCTCGAGGAAGCACCAGGGGATATGGCGCACTGAAAGTTGGAAAGCTCACAATTGAAGAAGTCTCCTACGTGGAAGGACTCAAGCACAACCTGCTATCCATTTCACAATTTTGTGATAAGGGGTACAGGGTGGAGTTCATCTCCAACAAGTGCATTGTGAAGAGCAGACTCACATCCCAGATTGTGCTCACTGGAATCAGGCAAAGGAACGTCTATATAGCACAATGGGACAGCTGCAAAAAGGAAACTTGCCTAGTTGCAAGGAGTGCTACAGAAATAGGATGGCTATGGCACAGACGCTTGAACCATCTCAACTTCAAGGCCATCAATCGCTTAGCTCGAAAGGGTTTGGTGCAAGGCATACCAAATGAAGTCTTCATCAAAGACCATCCATGCTCACCATGCCAACGAGGGAAGCAGACGAAGAAGCACTTCGCCAGTCTCGAAGAAGCTTCGTCAAAGCGAGTGCTCGAGCTGCTTCACATGGATCTGTTTGGTCCAGTCACTCCAGTCAGTGTAAATGGAAGGAAATACACTCTAGTTGTAGTCGACGACTTCTCTCGCTACACTTGGGTTGTATTTCTCTTCAGCAAAAAGGAGACTCTGACCAAACTGCCACAACTACTCAAGCGATTGGCTGTGGAGAAGAATCAAGCAATTGTGACCATCCGCTCCGACAAAGGGACAGAGTTCTTGAACTCTACCATCGAAGCTTACTGCACGGAGCATGGCATAGCACATCAGACCTCCTCAGCACGCACTCCTCAGCAGAATGGAGTTGCTGAAAGAAGAAATCGTATCATCAAAGAAGCCGTTCGAACCATGATTGCAGACTCGAAGCTTCCAATGAAGTATTGGGCCGAAGCTGCCAATACAGCATGCTACACGCAGAATAGAACGCTTCTCTGCAAACGGCACGACAAAACACCATATGAAATATGGACAGGGAGAATTCCTAACATATCCTATTTCCATATCTTTGGTTGTAGGGTCTTCATTCACAACAATGGGAAGTCGCAGTTGAAAGCTTTTGAAAGCAAAGCTGATGAAGGAGTTTTCTTAGGATACTCTATGTCTAGCAAAGCCTACAGAGTGTTCAACTGTAAAACCCTAATTGTGGAGGAATCACCCCATGTCGTATTTGATGAATCTTCTTTAAGTCTTCCACAGGAACAGACTCAAGCGAATGAAAAAGATCAAAGCAAGGAACCCTCAAATCAACTCACTTGGGACGTGCTCGATGAAGATGATGAGATCAAGGACTCAAGCGAGCAGAATCCCAAAGGTGAAGTCGAAGCTGCCCCAAAGATTCCGGAAGCGAATGCTGGCCAAGCACCCAATCCAGTCGCTTCAGATGATGAAGCGAGTGACAAGGAAGAAGATGAAGATGAAGCTGGCGGATCCAAGCGTGCATGGCTTAAGGATCACTCACCAAGTCAAATCATTGGAGATCCATCCAAGGGTGTAGTGACCAGAAGTCAAGTATTTGGAGAAAGTGCCATGTTCAGTTGCTTTCTCTCAAACATTGAGCCGTCATGCGTGGAGGAAGCCCTAGCCGACTCAAATTGGGTGATCGCCATGCAAGAAGAGCTGAACCAGTTCACCAGAAATGACGTATGGTATCTCGTGGATCGTCCCAAATTTCAGCATGTGATTGGCACCAAGTGGGTGTTCAAGAACAAGACAGGCGAGGATCACAACGTAGTGAGGAACAAGGCGCGTCTCGTTGCCAAAGGCTACTGCCATGAGGAAGGAATCGACTTTGACGAGACCTTCGCTCCTGTGGCCAGACTTGAAGCTATCAGATTGTTCTAGCCTATGCAGCAGCCAAGAAGTTCAAAGTCTATCAAATGGATGTGAAGAGCGCGTTCCTCAATGGTGAATTAAAGGAAGAAGTGTATGTGGAGCAGCCCCCGGGTTTCGAGCAAGGAGATAAAGTGTATCGCTTGAAGAAAGCCCTGTATGGGTTGAAGCAAGCTCCCAGAGCTTGGTATGATACACTATCCCAATTCCTAGTGGATAATGGCTTCCACAAAGGAAAGATAGATCGAACTCTATTCACCATCAATCATGGAGATGATATGCTATGGGTTCAGATCTACGTGGACGACATCATATTTGGATCACCAAATCAGTCGCTTAGCGAGAAGTTTGGAGAGCTGATGAAGACCAAATATGAAATGTCGATGATTGGCTTGATGAGCTGCTTTCTAGGTCTTCAAGTAAAGCAGCAGGATAATGGAATTTTCATCAACCAAGCCAAATACACAAGAGATATGCTTGCCAAGTTTGGTGTTCAACATGCTAAAGCTGTGAAGATTCCAATGAATACCAACTGGAAGATGGAGCTAGACGAAGGAGGAAAATCTGTAGATCCTACAGATTATCGTTCCCTAATTGGGTCACTACTCTATCTCACTGCAAGTAGGCCAGATATTGCTTTCGCAGTCGGAGTCTGCGCTCGCTTCCAAAGCAACCCCAAGCACAGCCATCTTGAAGCTGCCAAAAGAATTCTTCGATATTTGAAGGGCACTGTCAAGATGGGTCTATGGTATCCAGCGGAGGACAATTTGGAGCTCACTAGATATTCCGATGCTGACTATGGAGGGTGCAGAGTTGATAGGAAGTCAACTTCGGGCACATGTCAGTTCTTGGGAAGCAAGCTAATCTCGTGGTTCTCTAAGAAGCAAACAAGCGTAGCCACTTCAACAACTGAAGCTGAATATATGGCTGCGGGAAGCGGCTGTTCTCAGATCCTATGGCTTCGTCAACAGTTGAAGGACTACAAGGTTGAAGCGAATGAAATTCTATCTTCTGCGACAACAACAGTGCCATATGTATCTCGCAGAATCCAGTGCTTCACACCAGATGCAAGCATGTGGAAATTCGACATCATTTCATTCGTGATCATGTCGAGAAGAAGGATATCAAGCTCGAGAAAATTCATACCGATCTCCAGCGAGCAGATATCCTCACCAAGCCTCTAGCTGAGTCTCGTTTCAATCAGCTATGCATGGAATTAGGGTTATTGGACCCTGGTGAAGAATGCTAGTTCCAGGATGCACGAAGGAGTGTTCGCTTGTTCTCTTGTGCGGCACTCGCTTCGTATCTTCACCAACTCAAGCGAGTCACTTCAAATTCCACTCGCTTGAAGAAAATGAAGTGAGGTGGAGAAAGGTGGAGTATTGGAAGAAGTTCCCTACCAACTTATTGGAATTGTTAAGTATATGGTTAAGGGGGAACTAATGCTTCTCTCGGAGCAAGCTACTTCCAAAGCGAGCAAAGAATGCTGCTATCTTTGAATTCTGCATCGCTTCAATTTGCCCTAGCTTGGGTCAAAGCGAGTCGACTGCAGATTCATTCTCTAGATTGTAGGAAAGCTTGAAGGTTTACCTTTTTATACAAAAGGTTGCAGGGCTGGTGACATGCTTCTGCGTAAAATACGAGATTGTCTTGTCAGAGCATTCTCATTGTCATCCTGTCCATTTCTGCTCTGAGATAAGGACTTGTACTCATCCCCCATTCGTCGTGAATAAGTACACTTACGTGATGCTCCCTTCGGGTTGTAGTAAGCTTGTGTACTATATTCATTTTCTCCCCCATTCACTTCGATGGAGGACTCTCTAATCCGTAGAGGAAGATGAATGCCATGAAGACCAAGTCCAACAAGGAATGACCATCAAGTGGAATCAATTCAACAAGATAAAGTCTTCATTAAGAGGTATCAATCTCCTACGATGTGAGATTGACTGGTAAGTGTTTCAATTTTAAATACACTAAGTGAGCCGAAGCGTGCTAGAAACCTTCGCTCACTACGTGGAAAATATGAAATGAATCTGACACAAATACAAAGAGGAAAACACTGTTGTTTATCCTCGAAGTATGTAAGTCAGAAACATTTTAAAATTAAGCAAAGAAATTTCGTTTCTATATTCCAGTCGCTACAGAAGGCGAAGCGAGTGATAATTCACTTCGCAAGTCATCGCAAGCGAGTGCGGAACAGTCACTCAAAGCAAGTACTCCGCAAGCGAGTAAAAGCCAAAGCGGCCCAACTCGTAGCGTGCGGATACAAAGCGAGTACTCTGCAAGCGAGTAAAAGACAAAGCGGCCCAACTCGAAGCGAGCGGGTACGAAGCGAGTATGAGCTGTCTGCACTCGAGTGCCTATTTCACTTTCTGCCAAGCATTTAATGCAGGTTCACGTACGGCGAAAATAACGAGCGCGTGGCTCTCACTTCAAATTTGAAGCGGGAAAAGGCGGAGAAGATCCAGCCATCGAATCTCAACAGCCCCAATCTGTAGCCGTTGGATTAGTGCCGTATAAGACAACCCAATCACAGCAGGCCACGTGGAGACGCCGAGCAAGTGGCGGTTCACTTTTACTGTGGTGACGCCGGACACATCAGATCCATCACCGCACGTCCGCCGCCTACCTACAGGACTTACGGCAATATTTCCGTCCTACCCTTGCCACGTCAGCCAAGATATAACTCTATATATATGAGACAATGCAGAACTGCAGAACCTTTCACAGCCCTAAAAAATTTCCATTCTCGTGCTTAGATCTGCAATTTCTGCAACTCTCAAGTCTCAACCCTTGTTTTTTCATCGATAAAACTCCGTTCAAAATCCTTCAAAACTCACCATGGGCAAGAAGCAGAAGACAGAGACAATGGAGGAGTTTCTCGCGGAGGCCAGCAAGCACATTAATGTTGAGCCTCATCTCGATCCCTCAATTATCGAGGAAAATGGTTTTCTCCGTAGAGCCGTGACCATGGCCGGTCTATGGAAATTTGTGACGGCGGTTCCGTCAAAAATACTGGCAAAAGCGGTGGGTGAGCTTTTGCTAAACTTGAGGAAGGAGCAGAATACATCTTCCTTCACTGACCCTCGAACCAGGAAGCCGGTGGAGGTGGACATGAGTGAACTTATCGGCGCGTTTGACTTGCCGAGAGAAGGAGGAGACTCACTGCTCGATTTGGGTCTTTCGGCCGGAGTTCAGTACGGTCGTTTTGCAACCGCCAAAGCAGATCCGAATTACAAGGAGGCCAGTATCCGTTCAAGCTTGAAGGCCCCCTTCAATCATATCTGCGAGCTCTTCTCGAAGAGTGTCGCATGCTACATCGGAACCCTGGACACTCTCTCCGAGACGAAGCTGATCGCCACTGCAGTAATCGTCGATAGCCTGATTGGAACCAGCTTCAATTGGCACGGTTGGTTTCTCAAACAAATTCACGAAGCTGCTGCCGATTTTGCGTTCGTGAAGGGGAGCGCCGATCAGATTCTCCGCAAGGGGAAACTGAAGTTCTTCTCAAGGCTTTCCTTTGCTTTGGAGAAGAAGTTTCCGGTCAAAGCATGGCCGGAAGATGACACCATCGTCTACAATAAACAATCCATCTACTATGACAAGTGCAGAAAAACCAAAACGTTGATGGATTTGGGACTTCTGGAAGTTGAAGTACCCGTAGCGAGACCAGTTGCCGAAAGGCAAGCTGAAGTGAGCCAAGCTAGGCCGGTCGCTTCACCCGGGAAGCGAGTCGCGTCCAAGCGAGGCAAGAAGATGAAGCGAGTCACTTCGCTTGTCCAAGAAAGCGAGGCGGTGGAGAAGCCGCTTGAGGACATTGAAGTGACTCAACCCCAGCCTTCACCAACCCAAACCCTCAAACCACTACAAATCCAAACCCAAACCATCCAAATACCAGAACCTCAAACCTCATCAACTCATCAACCACTCACCAAATCACCCCTCTCTCCTCATGAAGAAGAGTCTGCATCTTCTTTTCATATCCCCACTGTCCCATTCCTCAGCATAGATCAAGCTGCTGCCTACACTACCTTTCAACCACTTCAAACCCAGCCAATACAACCACCACCCACCGAAACCATACAACCACCACCCACTGAAGCCATCCAAATATCCGAAACCCAAGAAGCCTCATCACCTTCCCAATCCCTCTCGACATCGGCAGCTACAGCCGATACCGCACAAACTGTCGGAGAACTCCCCATCATTTCACAGTTCGTACCTCCTGCCCTCACCATTCAAGAGCGGGCTCTCGAACGCTATGTCCTAGATAGAGAGCAAGCCGCAGAGACAATCAATCTCCGCTACTCGAACGTTCCATGGAGCGACGTGTTTTACACCAATGTCGTCGACTTCTTGACATACATCACCTATCGTGGAACGGAGTACTATAAAATTTTCAGACTCCTCAAAGCCTTCACAGAGGAGGAACTGATTCAATTAGAGGCCAAGTTACTCAACTTCATTGGCGAAAATGGCTTCCATGCCTTCCTTGAAGGGACCAGCTTCTGGGAGAAGCTGGATGCAAAGGTGAAAGAAGCTTATCCACTCGCTATAGTTCCGAAGCGAGTGCCCTCATCCCATGAAAGGAAGCTAATAAGGGAGCATAAAGAGGAGGTGGAATTAAAAGATGCGGAGATCGCTAGCCTTCATAGCGAGATAACAAAGATGAGTGAGAAGATGGAGAGGAAGGCGGGGGAGGTCATCAGTCTTAGAGAAGACTTTGACAGGAAGAAGAAGGAGTTGGAGGGAAAGGTGGAGGAAAAGGAGAGGCTGCTGGAGGAGAAAGAGAAGGCGATGGATTAGTGGGAGAACAATCAACAACAATCACCGAACTCAAGGGCTCGCTTGATGCGGAAAGGAGTCGCTTGAGGGAGGTTAATGCCAAATTAATCACTCTTGGCAAAGAGAAGAAAGAGCTGGAGAAGGAGATAAATGAGCTGAAGGAGAAGGTGGAAAATACAGAAGGAGAGTTGGTGATGAAGGGAAGCGAGCTGCTAAACACCAAAAAGACTCTGGACTCTCTCAGAAATGAGATGAAGCTTCTGAAGCAAGAAAGTGAGACTGATAAGAAAGTACTAGAGAGTCGGAGGAGAAGTGCGCAAGCTATTGACCTACAGAACGCTGAATTAACTCTACTACTGGAAAAGGTCAAGGAGCTGGGTGAAGCGTACACAGAAAAGATGGCTGCAAGTGCCGAATTCCATCTCTCTCTAAACCAGAGAGAGAGGAGCCTTGAGACAATGCAAGCTGAATTTCAAGCGGCTCAGGAATTTTGGTACTTCAACTTGCAGGAGGAGAAGAAGGACTTGAAGAGGGAAGTTGAAGCGGAGCTGGAGGCTCGCTTCAAGGAAGTGGAGCCGTTGGAGAAAATGATGGCGTCAGTTGTTGAGAGAGAGAAGCAGTGCGAATACCTGCTAGAAGAAATAAGCTTCAAAACAGCTGATTTAGTGGCACCCTCCATGGGAAAGACCAAACAGATGCTTCAAGCTGTCTTGAACGCGGTCAATTCACTTAACCAATCCATCACAGGAAAATCGATCATCCTAACCCCTGGCAGTGATGATGCCAAAAAGGGGGAAGGACAGATGAAGCTAGGAGGAGTCGGAGGTTCAGGGGGAAGCATAGTTGGAGTAGAAAGAATGCTGGAGGGAGGTAGTGGTGCCGGTGATAAGGAGGATGTAGTAGATGAAGCGAGGGCTCTGGGCAAAGCAAAGCTCACGAAGGAGGAGTTGTTGAAAAAGCTCGAAGAGCCTAGCAGGCCGCTTCAAGAAAAAGTGCTGAGTGCTTCAATTGCACGGCATCCTCCGGTGACCGTGATTACGAAGGATGAGAAGCGGAGGCAGGTGGAGCAGGATGCTGCCTTGGCGTGGGAGATGGAGCGCCTTTTTGAACTAACCAAAAAATCTATTGCTGCAGGTGCTTCATCTAGTTCCCAAGCGGCCGCTTCACCCAAAGCGCCCGCTTCAGCCGCCGCGCCAGCTTCATCAGCCGCACTCACTTCGACTACTGTTGCACCCACTTCATTTGCAACTGTCCCCTCAAGTGCCGTTACGAAGAAAGACATGCCACCTCCCCCTCTACCGAAACTTCCTTTGAAGCGAACTGCTCCAGAGACGAAAGGAGATGACCCCACGGCCGAATGCCAAAAGGTCAAACAAGCAGTTTCTTCAAGAGCAAAGAAGGAGGAGAGAAAACGGAAGGAAAGAGAAGAAGGAAGGAATGAAGGAGAAAGGGAGAAGAGAGCCAAGGCAAAGCGACTACAGATAATTGATGCTAGGATTGAGGAGCACTTCAGTGAAGTGATACTTATCCAATCTTCATTAGTGCGCAGTGCCTTTATTCCTCACATGCCTGATGAATCCGAAGCTTGCGAAGCTCAAGCCATAGCCGATGCATGCGACGTAGCGACTAAGGAAATGGTTGAGTCTGGTCGCTACCCTCGCAAAGATGAACAAGATTACATTCGCAAACGACTCAATGAGAAGCGTCCATCGTGGAACAGCGAGTCGGGAGCAAAATTCAAACAGATTATGGCTCAACTATCAAGCAGGTCAGAGGAGGAATTGGCCAAGCGGAGGAATGAGCATCCGGACGCCAGAGAAATTGAAGAATTCATCCCGAGAGATCTGCGCGATCTGTGGCTTGACTACAAGAATCTATTCATTAAAGCATACTACTATTGGGAGGTAGTGCCACTCCAAGATCGTTGCTCTCGGATGAGTGCTCTCAGCAACTTCCTTTGCATGTATGATGAGAAGCTGCGAAGGAAGATCTTCACCACAGCTGAATTGGCTCAGCCCAAGCCTCTGGTTGTCAAGGTTCCTGCTCTAAAGGAATTCCCCATGCCTTATCATCCAGGGACGGACATTCCAGATAGAGGAATCATAGATGAGGAAGTGACTGAAGCTTTCAAGCTGGAAAGTGCATGGAGAAGACCTAGTATTCACACAGTAGATACTATGGAATCAAGAGTTCTATCAGCCTATGTTGATACTGCTGCTGAAGAAGGAGAGAAGAAGAAGGAGGAAGAGGAGAAGGAGAAGGAGGATGAAGCTGCAGGAAACCTTTGAGTTTCAAGCTTCTTATTTTTGTGAACTGATGTTCATTTATCTCATTTCAATTTTTGTCTCTTCTGTGTCATTTACTCGCTTTGTGAATGACTTTACTTTTTGCTACAAACTCAAATAATTTAACCGAAAAAAAAGGGAAAGGAACTTAAAAGAAAATTACAAACGAAACTGCAAAGGAAGCAGTCGCTTGAAGTTCCCTTCACGGTTAGATAGACTAGATCTCTTCGTTATCTAAGTCTTATGGGATTTGGCATCATCAAAAAGGGGAAAATTGTTGGGAATTGTTAAGAACAACATGTTAAGGGGGAACCTATAAGGGATAATTTTATTGTTTTGATTTGATCCCAAAACCCCAAGTGTTCTATTCTCAAGCGACCCATTTTGATGTAGTTTATAGGTTAGAATTTTTCTAAGCCTACTCTGTTAGGATGGCTCTTTATTTTGTTTAGATTATAGGCTTCAAAATTTCAAGAGAAGGCCACTCGCTTGAGTGTGTTTTCCGAAGCGAAGCAAGTCTAGCGAGCCGAAGTGAAGCGTGCCGAAGCTAGCGAAGCAAAGCGAGCGCTACAGTGGAATCAAAGTGAACCCACCAAAGCGAAGCGAAGCGTGCGCTACAAAGAGAAGCCGAAGCGAGTCAACGCGGGTCAACACTTAGTTAAGAAGTTTCTCGGGAAACTTATTTCTCAAAGTGACTCACTTCAAATATGACCGTGAAGCGACTCACTTCAGTGCAGCCGCTACAACTTCAAAGCGAAGCGAGCCACTACCTACCAGAAAGCGACAGCGCGACTCCCGCCCATATTTTGAACTCCAGTCAACAGGAGATCGTAGCATTTATTACAAGATCTCCACGTGTCGAAAGCGGAGTGGAGCGGAAGAGTTGACTGCCAGGCCGACAAAGGCGCCGCAACAGTACTGGCTCGCTCCAGTTACTGTTAGCCTTGTAAGTTAGCCAATTTTGGCAAAATGCCAAAACTGGACGTCTGAAAAGGTGCCAGCCTGCGCAAGTACTGTCGAGAGGAGGAGGGACAAGGCCACCAACCAAGCAACAGATCTCGGCCATCTCTCCGCCTATAAATAGTGAAGGATGAAGTCGAAGAGAGGTAGAACACTACCTGAGCATTCGAGCGCATACAGCAAACAAACACTCCCAAGCCTTCGAAATCTTCGGGTCTTTGTTTTCAAGTGTTCTCCGAGTTTCCAGTTCATCGGAACTTGTCTTCACAACCTTCACACATAGAGTCTAAGCCCACTTCAAATATCCAAGCTTAGAAGAAGAACTCTAGCCAATCTTTGCATCTACTGTAAAGAGTTCTTCACAGTGTGTTCGTCAACCAAAACCCTAAATCTGTCTGTTAGGTTTTTGAGTCGTCGTTAGGTTGTTTCGATCCAAGGCCCTTCTTTCATCGATTGAAGAAGCCTCGATCATAGAGTCTAGATCCAAGCTTGCACTTACATCGTTCGTGTAAAGCTCGATCGAAGCTAGGCTGTAAGGAGAGCCCGTAATCTCCCTGTCTGTGTTTAACTGAAGCGAGTGAAGCTTCCAGTCCTTGTTAGGTTTGTGTAGTGAACCCGCAATCACTACGTCAGTCGTTTGATCCAGGCGAGTGAAGCCCGATCTCGACCAGGTTTTTGAAGGACCCGTAACCTTCAAGTTCTTGAGTGAAGAGAACAGTTGCCGTCGTGCAACAAGTGGACGTAGGAGCTTTATCTCTGAACCACTATAAATCTTTGTGTCGTATCTCTCTAACCCTAATCTCTTTATTATATTTGATTATTCATTACATGAGCATTTAAACAAACAAACTTGAATTCTTTAATTACCTAGGAAAGATTTAGCTCACCAAATTCCGCACACACACACGAGTAAAGACTCCCTCTTGATCAAGTGCTCACTTCGGTCAAGCAGGCAAGCTACATACTGTAGATCTAGCTTCAGCTAGGTTTTAAGTATCAAGTGAGTTCTTTACTTGTTACTCTGAGTTAAGGGATTTGAAGTTGAAAAACTTCAAAATACGTATTCACCCCCCCCCCCCCCCCTCTACGTATTTTTCCTATTAACAAACCGGGACCAACAGTTAGTGCATGTCGATGCTCTCTAATGTTCAAATGCAAGTTCGATCCACCCTGTAAGAGAAAGGTCGTTTATCGACCTGCCTCGTTCGGATCGAGCTGGCATATCTGCCTGTCTATCGACCTTCCTTATCAAGCTTCCAGCCTGCACTGCCTTAGAAGATTTCAAGTGCTGGATTTCAATATCAAGGTCGATGCTCCGCCTTCATGGAGCTTCACGACCTGATCCTTGCCACGTCGTGTGCCAGCAAGGACGAACTTTCCCAACGGCTAGAAGTGAGTCAGCATCCAACGGCTAGTGCCACGTCAGCCTGACTCCAACGGCTAGTTTTTCAAAACTGCCTATAAATACTTCAGCCATTATCGGATTCAAACACGGGAAACTCAAGCTATCAACGCCAAATCTCTGCCCAAATCTCTCTCAAGTTCCTATCCATTCAAGTGTTCGAAATTCCATTAGTTTCCCAAACACTTGACGAAGAGAGGTTTTTCGATTCCGATAAAAACCACAACGACAAAGCGTTCACTGCTGCTTGTCGTTGATTCAAACATCTTCTTCTCCGACCCGTTCGAAGTTAGAAAGACTGTTTTGTGTTCTTCGCCATTGTAGAGTTTTGTCAAGCTCTGTAATTAGCGAAAGGTTGTTTCTACGTTTCAGTACGAAAGGTTGTAAGGGTCACGACCCAAAACTCGTGTCTAGATATATTCAAGTTTGAGTGTATTTAGAACTGATACTCAGTCAGTATAAATAAGAGAGAGGTGGATCCAAAAGAAAAGGGATTCTCAGGTCGAGTCAGCCTGACGTGGATGTAGGAGGGTTTCTCCGAACCACGCTAAATCGCGGTGTCTCTCTCTCTCTCTTTATTTATCGCCCTTATATTTTATTATCAAACTGACGAGCATCAACCTGCTTATCACGCATCAACCTGCAACTGTTCACCAGCCTTAAGATTTTTCAAAGAGTAAATCAACCTCCACCAACTTCCGCATAAGCACAGTTTGATAAATCAAGCTTGTTCCCAAACGAGCTTGATAGATCAACCTGTCTCTGATAAGGATCGACCTTGACAATCGACCTGATTTTATAAAAGTCAAAAACGGTTGGTTATTGGTGTATTTCCCCCCCCCCCCCCCCCCCCCCATACACCAATTACTCTTTCCCGGGACCAACAAGTGGTATCAGAGCAGTGGTTCTTTTGACCGCTGCTTTGCATACTAAAAGTTCTTTATCAAACTTTTGGTCATTTTGAACCGATCCTTAGAACAATTCTTTTCATTCATTCATACCATATTATTTGCTATGGAGGCTTCTCTTCTCAGGGTTTGTGAAGACTTCTCCATTCAAGGCTTTGAAGACTGGAGCTTCCGAATCAAGATGTGTCTCAAGGCACATCACGTCCTTATGTGGGATATCATCGAAAATGGCCCCTCCCCCATTTATGCAGCGAAGATTATCGTGGATGGAACATCCCCCGGGGAGGCCACTTACGAAAAAGTCCTCAAAAATCCTCGCGACTACACAACCGAGGAAAGGAAGGAGGCCAGCCTCGATGACTACGCAAAAGGACTCATCTCTAGCACCGTTAAGGGCGTCTACCTTGCCAAGATTCGAAATCTTGAAACCGCCAAAGAGATGTGGGACACCCTCCGGTCCATCAGCCTGGGTTCAGAGGAAATGAAGGAGAACAAGCTGTCCATGGCGTGCAGCAAGTTCGATGACTTCAAGATGGTTTCAGGAGAAACCATAGAAGCAATGAAAATTCGCTTCACAGAAATCATTCTCGAAGTCGCTGCAATCAACCCTCACAAATATATGCAGCGCGAGAAGAACCTAAAAGTGATGCGTGCCCTTCCTGCAAATTGGCACGTATACGCCGCCATGCATCCAGCCCGTTCGGACTTCAACTTCCTCACCACCGAAGATCTTTTCGACATCCTTGTCGGAAATGAATATGAGATGATCCGAATCCATGGATCAGCACAGCCTTCCACCAGCAAGAAGGCTGATGAAAAGAACGACAAGGAGGTAGCTTTCAAGGTCGACTCAGCCTCTGCTGCTACCCCAAGTCCGATTGACGAATCCATCGTCAAAAAGTTCGAGAAGATGACTCTCGACTATGCTCTAGCTGCTAGGAGAAATGAGAAGCTCCTAGGGAAGGTTGTCAAATACAAAAAGTTCTACCGTGACAACAAGCGAAACTTCTCAAACCGCAACCACGACCGCCCTGACAAAAAGGGGGAAGGTAAAACCTCAACCTTCAATTCTTCTAACACACCCGAGGGTGGTTGCTTTGGTTGTGGCAGGCCGGGTCACTACAAGACCGATTGTCCGGATCTGACAAAGGTCAAGAGAGACGAGCTCCGTGCAAAGCGCGACAAAAAGCTCAAAGAACAACGAGCTGCCATGATTGCCGAAGAAACAAAGGAAGCTCATCTCTCTGACAGCTCGTCAAGTGATGACGAGGGTTACATCGCTTTCGATGAAAGTGATGACGAAGAATGTTTTGTTGGAGAGCACCAACAAAATGAGGGATCTTCAAAGGTAGATCCTCAACCCATTTCACTTTCTTTTTCTGACGATGAATGTGCAGAAGAAGGTGAAGACCTATCCGAGGCTGTGTCTTGGGAAGAAATCAAGAAACAGCTCGATGACTATGCCGACCTCGTGGAAACACTCAAAGAGGTCGTTGAAGATAATGCTGAGCTGATGAACAGAAATGAAAAATACAAGCTAGCATTAGAAGAAAGATTCTCTCCCTATGATGAAGAAAAAGAAAGGGAGATCGAAACCCTAAAGTCAAAGGTTGATGAATTGACTTTCCGGGTTAAGGAGTTCGATACCAGGGCGCTCGAGAAGGACGAGTCCCTCAAGACCAAAGATGCCGAAATACACAGCCTTACCTCAAAATTGGCTGACTTGGTTATTCGACACGAACTCCTCGTGAAAAAGGAAGAGAAACTTCAACTCACTTTGAGTCAGTTGAAGAAAAGTGGAAAGAAGTTGGAAGAAGTCCAATCCATGCAACGCAATCCGCGCGATCACTCTGGGATTGGATTCAGCGGAGAATCCAAGCAAAACAAGGATAAAGACTGTGAGGTCAAATTCGTGAAGGCACAGTCAAAATCAAAGAGTGTTCGGAAAGCCCATCAAGCTCTCCCTGATAAGATGGTCAAGCTGAAGAATCCAGTTCGACAGCCCCAAGCCATCCTATTAAAGCAACAAAAGAAGGAACAACCTGTTCCTAAAAAGAAAGAGAGTCGACCTGCCCAGCATCGTCGACCTGCCCCTCTCATCAAAAGCAGGCTGTTCATCCAGGGCGATACCAAGGCCAGTACTATCAAAGGCCGTATCACCCTCAGTTCTTCGACCCGGATTATCAAGGGTGCTACTGCCACTATCCTCAACAGTCAAACTTTCAAGACTGGCAGTATCAACCTGGGTTTTATGAAGAACACTATAATCAGCCTCGTCGCCCTCGCTCAAAGAAATCAAAGGCTCCAAAACCCAAGACCGCCACTGCCTCGTCCTCAGCCTCGGATAGAAGCAGACCGGCGAAACAGATCTGGGTCCCAAAGGCCGTTCCCGCAACCGATGTAGCACCCAATCTCAAATGGGTCGCTAAGTTTAACTAATTGCAGGTTGGGAAGGCTCAAAGAAGGAGCCAAGCAGCTCGTGGAGCTGTATGGATCATTGATAGTGGATGCTCCAAGCAGATGACGTGTGACAAAACGCCACTTTCAAATTATCAAGAACGAGATGGGCCACTTGTAACCTTTGGAGGAAATTCTAAGGGTCACACACGAGGTCAGGGCGATCTAAAAGTTGGTAAAACAACTATTTCTAACGTCTCGTATGTTGAAGGTCTTAATCATAACCTATTCTCTGTGTCACAATTCTGCCCGAGTGGTAAACGAGTAGAATTCACTGCTAACAAATGTCTCGTGAAAAATGAGGAAGGAGAAATACTTCTTACCGGAATTTTGCAGGATAGACTTTACATTGTTCAATGGAATGATTGGATAGAGACCTGCCTGGTCACAAAGGCTGATTCCGAGACAAGCTGGCTATGGCACAAGAGGTTGAGTCACTTGAACTTCAAGGCCATCAACAAGCTCGCACGCAACAAGCTGGTGAACGACCTGCCAGATCAAGTCTTCGATTGAGATCACATCTGCAAAGCCTGTCAAGCTGGAAAGCAAACAAGATCATCCTTTCCAAGTGTGACAGCACAAGCTTCAAATCGAATTCTTGAGCTTCTCCATCTCGACCTCTTTGGTCCAGTCACTCCCTTGAGTATAAACGGTAGAAAATACGCTCTCGTTATTATAGATGATTATTCTAGATTTACGTGGGTTATTTTCATGTACAAAAAGAAGGAGACCTTGGAGAAGCTACCCGCGTTGCTGAGCAAACTGTGCAATCAAAAGGAAAAATCCATCATCTCCATTCGATCAGATCGAGGCACCGAATTTATCAATGCTATGATCGAAGAATATTGCACCAAGAGTGTAATTCATCATCAAACCTCAGCAGCTCGTACACCTCAACAAAATGGCGTAGTGGAACGCCGTAACAGGTCGCTGAAGGAAGCAGCCCGTACCATGTTGGATGAAACCAACCTTCCAAAGAAGTTTTGGGCAGAGGCCGTTAACACGGCCTGCTATACCCAAAACAGGTCGATCATCACTACCCGACATGGAAAGACTCCTTACGAGCTGTGGAACAACAAGCTCCCCAGGTTAAAGTATTTTAAAGCTTTTGGGTGCTTGTGTTACATTCATAACAATGGGAAATCTCAATTAAAAACTTTTGATAGCAAGGCCGATCCAGGAGTATTTTTAGGATACTCAGAGGTTAGCAAAGCTTATAGAGTTTTTAATAAGAAAACCCTAGTTGTGGAGGTAACACCTCATGTTGTGTTTGATGAATCTACTTGTCTGTACAGAGAATCAAGTACAGGTCCAGATCAGTCCGCAACTAACAGGCCGTCTAACTCCCCCATTGACGATCTGCTAGTATGGACTCCAAATGATTTGGAGGAAGAGGATCAATCTGATCCAAAGGTCACACAGCAAGGGGGAAGTGATGCAAATGATACATCGGACTGTAATACATCAGCCGGACTTAACCAGGCTGATCCCCCTCCCTCAGTCCCCCAGACTGATGCTGTTCACGACCTTACATCCCAAATCGAGCAGCTCGATAGCACAATGGAACAGCTCAACATTCAGCCCGATCAGCAGGCTGATCAACAGGCTGATCAACAGCCCGAGCAGCAGCTCGATCAACAGCCCGAGCAACAGCACGTTCCCACTAATCAACCTTCAACTCATCCTGAGTTTGACGAACCCATTAATGAGCCCGATCCAATCATTTCAAACGAAGAAAGAGCTCGACACAGACGATGGATCGACGCTCATCCAAAAGAGCTCATTGTTGGGAACCCAAACCAAGGAGTGCGAACAAGAAGAATGATTGGTGAAAGTGCACTACTAAGCTGCTATCTCTCTCGAATAGAACCCAAAGATGCCTTTGAAGCTCTTCAAGATGCTGATTGGATTCAAGCCATGCAAGAAGAACTCAATGAATTCAAAAGAAATGAAGTATGGTCTCTAGTAGATCGTCCTTATCATCAAGGCGTCATTGGAGTTAAATGGGTTTACAAAAACAAGAGAGATGAATCTGGAGAAGTTGTCAGAAATAAAGCCCGATTGGTCGCAAAGGGTTACTGTCAACAAGAGGGAATCGACTATGATGAGACGTTTGCCCCCGTTGCAAGATTAGAAGCTATAAGGCTGTTTCTAGCTTATGCCGCTCATCAATGATTCAAAGTCTACCAGATGGATGTTAAAAGTGCGTTCCTCAATGGCGTTCTTGAAGAAGAAGTCTATGTGGAACAGCCTCCTGGATTCGAGGAGGGTGATTCAAGCAAAGTCTACAAGCTACACAAGGCCGTCTACGGACTTAAGCAAGCTCCTCGAGCTTGGTATGAGACGCTATCATCCTTTCTCATCGAATCAGGATTCAAGCGTGGTTCAGTCGACAAAACACTATTCACTATCAAAGTGAATGAACATATCCTTTTAGTACAAATTTATGTTGATGATATTATTTTTGGATCTAAATCTCCCATTTTGTGCGAAAAATTTGGTAACCTCATGACAGAAAAATATAAAATGTCTATGATGGGGGAAATGAATTTCTTTCTAGGGTTGCAGGTCAAGCAGTCCGATGAAGGAATCTTCATTAGCCAAACAAAGTACGCACACGAGCTGGTCGACAAGTTTGGTGTCAAAGACAGCAAGCCCGTCAAAATACTGATGCTCTCTGGTGGGAAGATCGACCCGGATCCTGAAGGAAAACCTGCCAACATAACACAGTACAGGGGTATTATTGGTTCATTACTTTATTTAACTGCTAGTCGACCTGATATCACTTTTGCAGTTGGAGTGTGTGCTAGATTTCAGGCTAATCCAAAGGAATCACACTTGGAAGCAGCAAAGAAAATTCTTCGATACATCAAAGGAACCACAAACTTAGGTCTTTGGTATCCTTGTGATGATAATTTGCAGCTTACAGGTTATTCAGATTCTGATCATGCAGGGTGCAAGCTCGATAGGAAATCTACCTCGGGTACTTGCCACTTTCTTGGAAACAAGCTGATTTCGTGGTTTTCAAAGAAACAAACTTCAGTAGCCACCTCCACCACAGAGGCCGAGTACATGGCCGCAAGGAGTTGTTGTGCACAAATCTTGTGGATCAAACAACAACTCAAAGATTATGAAGTTGAAGTCAGTGAAGTGCCAATATTCTGCGACAGCTCGAGCGCTATCGCCATTACTCAAAATCCAGTTCTTCATTCAAGATGCAAACACGTGGATATTCGACATCACTTTATTCGTGATCACGTGGAGAAAAAGAACGTAGTGATTGAGAAGATTCACACTGACATTCAACGAGCTGATATCCTAACCAAGCCACTTGCCGAAGAAAGATTCAAAATGTTGTGTGGGAAGTTAGGGTTATTAAATGTTGAGTGATCAGGACGATCGTAAGTCTACAGGCCGTCATCTTCTCAACAGCCTGTCATCGTTTTCAAAACAATTTGTTCGGGACCAACAAGTTTGTTCGGGACCAACAAGCAGGCCGTTCGTAGTCTACGCAGGCCGGTTTCTTCTCAAAAGGCCGTTCATGATTCAGCAGGCTGTTTCCAAGAAATCAGGCCGATATTAAGGGGGAACAGGCCGTCAACTAATGAACAGGCTGTTCGTATTTCAACAGTCCATCTTTTAAATCAGGCCGTTCCCTGCCAACAGGCCGATGTCTCTCAACAGGCCGTTTCACCATCAACAGGCCGTCAGTTAACAGCTCGTTATTAGATTAATACGAGTCATCAAGTACGATTCTATCGATCTTATATCGACCTGTGTTCCTCATAACACTTGAACAAATGATCCATTATTTGAGGGGGAATAAAGGCCGACATCTCCAGGTCGATATCGCATTAAGAGGGAACAAAGGCCGTTCTCACAAGTTCAGGCCGTTCTCACAAGTTCAGGCCGTTCTCACAAGTTCAGGCCGTTCTCACAAGCTCAGGCCGTTCTCACAAGTTCAGGCCGATATCAACCTGAATCAACTACATTAATGAAGGGAGAATCAAAAGGGCAGTATCACCCTTTTATCCTTTAACTTCTTTAATACGCATTGAATTCTGTCAATTATTAAAATTTATTTCTCAATGTGTTACATTGTTTAAGACTCTGTTGTTTTGCAGAAAATTAGGAAAAAGGAATAATGATTGCTATTTTTGCAAAACATCCAGTCAAGTGTCAAATATTGACACATTGACCAATGTTGCATTTAATTCCCTGCCACTTTTCTGAAAAAGTGCAAGTTTTCGCACGTTTTCAAATAGCTCACGCGCGGATGTGAACCGTTTCACATTCCACGCGCCTTGATCGTGCGGATGAGAGTTAAAGAGCAAATTTAAACCCTTTCAAATTCGAGTAATCCTAGCCATTCAATTTTTCTATATAAGACATGCTGTTTTCACTCAAAAACGTTACTTACTCTCATCATCTTCTCTGCAAAAACCTAATTTTTCATTCTCTGCAAAAACCACCGCCGCCGCGTTTTGTTTCTCACTCTCTGCACGAAAACACCATTCGCGGAAAATCAATGGCAGAAACATCTACTTCCGGCAAACCGGAGATGCAGTGGGACGCAATCTCTGCTTATCTGGAATCGCACATCAATACGAGCCATATATGGTTCGTGAGAACTTCGGTTTCCGCGATCTGGACTCCATGTTCGCACTGGTGGAAACGTGCCTTCCGTTCCACCGGATAATTTCTACCAGACCGGCGAAGTTTCTCCCGAAGATTGTGTCCGCCTTCTTTTTCAACTGGAATAAGGGCGATTCCGTTGCTTCCCATACCGTTTCTCTCGGTACCCAGAAGGCCGTTCACAACGTCAGCGTCCTCGAAGCCGTGAAAGCTGCTTTCGGCATCGGGGATGGCGGAGAAATGCAACTCTCCGACATCAAAAAGGAGCAAATGCAGCAAGTGTTCGATCGCGTTGCTATTGAACTAGGCCAGTACTTGGAGAGGTCGTTCAAAAGGACCGAGCTGCGCGTCCTAAGTACAGGC
This sequence comes from Thymus mandschuricus, assembly GCA_029379335.1. Taxonomy (NCBI): domain Eukaryota; kingdom Viridiplantae; phylum Streptophyta; class Magnoliopsida; order Lamiales; family Lamiaceae; genus Thymus; species Thymus mandschuricus. The sequence continues at coordinate 13,826,221 of CM057082.1, read as the reverse complement.
TACTTATGGACTTCATCCAACGGTGCTTCCTAGGGCACGTTGGAAATCACGACCAGGTCACGCCCTTCAAATTTCAAATAATGACAGCCGTGATCCTCGACCTGCCTATCAGCTGGGCCAAACTGTTAGTCTCCCTGCTCTGGGAGGAAGCCAGGCAGATCGAGTGCGAAATGAAGGGAGAGGCCGTGGTGGGAGTGCGTCTCCACATAGAGAAGAGGCCGCTTCGTCTCGCGACGAAGGCGACCTGCATCATCATTTCCTACTTCAAAAATAGGAAATGGTCGGATGCGGACGACTTCCCCCACAATTTCATTCCCAAGGATCTCCATCAGCTTGAGATGGCGATCGGGGTCGCGCCGCAGAATTACTACGGGTCGTCTGACCTCGTAAGGGAGCATCTCAATCGGACTGGTCAGTCCAAAATTGGGTGGAGGGTGCCTACTCGCCCTATCCAAAAGAAAAGGAAGGCCGATGATGTGCCAGTGCCTCCTCGCCCTGCCAAAAAGACTCCCCCCCCCCCCCCCAAAGAAGACAAAGCCATCTGCTCCTCATCCGACGAAGCCGATGCACCATGTGATGCCGATAGAGCCCGTGGCCGCGGAGCCTATTTCTGTCAGGTCGCCCACGCCTTCTCCATCGCCCTCATCTACCCCGGAACGGACTCCTTCTCCAGTCCGTACCGCGATCGAGCCGTCCGCCTCGCAGCATCGCCCTGCATCTCCTAAGCAGGTCGTTGCCGGTTCCTCGCCCTCTCCTACTCACTCCCCTCCACGCGTTCGCGCTGGTTCGGTGGAAATCCAGGATCTCACTGGAGAGGAGGAACCCCAAGACACCGTCTTGCCCATCCAGCCTTTCTCCGAGCAGGCCGTGTCTCCTGCTCAAGCAATGGTGGCTTCGATGAAGGCCGAAGCCAGGCTGAAGGTCATCGACCTGATGCCAGGGATCGATCAACTCCCCAAGTCCCTCGACCTTGTTGCTCGCCTCCAGTTCTATCTGGTGTGTAAGTCGAGCTATTATTATGTCTTTGAGGCCTTGCTGCAGGTCGCCTCTCTCGATGAGCTAAAGGTCGAGGAATTGGAGCTAGAGGCGGAGTTTGGCTTTTTCAGTGTGGAGGATGCGGCCTCAAATTTCCAATCTCTAGTGCTGTGCCGCATGAAGGTCGAGGCCAAGATTCTGGGTATCGACCTTCGCCCCCTCTACAACTCTGCCGCCGATGTTGGAGACGAGTTTGATGTGATTCAAACTTTGGAGCAATCGCCACTCAGGAATGAGGGTGGTGATCAGCCTCTTGATGCTGCTGCTCCGTCACCCCAAATTTCGAAGGTTGATGTGGAGGTCGTGCTCAATTCCATATCTGCCAAGCTCGAGTCCATCATCATCAGCCTTCCCAAGCAAATCAAGCAGGCCGTAGCAGAGGCCCGGGTCGATATTGTGAATGAAGCCAAGACCCAGGCCGATGAAGTTGCCAGGGAGCGAGTCACGTCATTTACCGTGAATTAATTGAAGGAATATACTGGCAAGCTCCTGCCGGCCCAGCTCGTAGCAAACAGAATGGCGTCCCTGGAAGAGATCGGGGAAGTAAAGGAGGACGTTGCCAAGGTCGATCAGCGCGTGACCGACCTGACCTCATCCATCTCAAATTCGGCATCGGCCTCCAATGATCAAATCAACGCCATACACGACACCCTCTCTTCCCTTCTCAATGGCCAACAAGAATTGAGGGATGCCGTGTCCAAGCTGCAGGAGGAGGACGCTACTCTTCTTTCCCTCATCAAAGCCCTTTCTGATGATGTCGAAAAGGGGGAAGAAGAAAGAGCTGCCGCCGCCGCCAAGAGGAAGAGGTCAAGCAAATCCAAAACCCCTTCATCCTCCTTGGCTCCTCCCCCTCCTCCTCCGCCTCCGCCTCAAAAGAAGCCTGCTTCCCAGGCCGCCTCCTCCAAGGTCGTTGCCTCCCAGGCCGATCTCATAGCAGCTGCTGCTGCTGCCGAGGCCGCCGCTGCCAAAGCTCGATTGGCAAAACAGGCCGAGCTAATAACTGCCATGCATCTAGCTGGTGCGACGCCGGAGCAGGCCGTGGATCCCGTCGAGCAGAAGCGCTTCATTGCCAAGCGCCGGGCTGAGGAAGAAAGGAAGAAGAAGGAGATGGATTGGATCAGCCAGTCCGCCCTCGTTTTGAACGCTGGAGTCCAGCAGCAGGCCGTCGAGTGGCTCGACGAAAGGCAGAACGCCCTGCTGCGGGAGCTCAACAGCTGCTTCATCCTCCTCCACTACTGGATCCATGACCCCTCCCTTCTTGCCGACGCCGATGACGCCTATGCGGCCTACATGCTCAAATTTCCTCACCAAGACTTCATTGGTGAACTTCGAGAGAAGGCTGCTGAGGCCGGTGCGATAATAAGGGCCCCAGCAAAGCAATTCTTCGCGCCCATGCTTCTTGGTGATTCGGGGTACTTGGATTACTCCCGAATCGACCAATACATCGCACTGACTGCCATCGGCCTGAACGTCAATGTGTCAAATTTTGATCCCGACTATTGCCGAATCAGGGATGGAATTTACTCAAGCATGAAGTCGAAGTCGAGGGAGCAGGTCCAGGAAGAAAGAGTGGCAGCCCGTGCACAGCAGAAGAGGTAGTTAGATGATTTTGTGTAATTTTTTATATTCATTTATGCTCACAGCCTGTCTTGTAAATTCTCTATGTATTTCGCTATCGAGCTTAATGAAGCAAAAATCATCTTTCGACCTGACGACAATATCTCTTTGTCCAGGCATCTGCCTTTACTGCTTTATTTACTTTGCTTTATTATCTGCCTTTCTTATATTTCCTTATCAATCTTTATGGTCAATCGATCTTTCAATTGTTTTATATCTTAGGAAATATTTGTAAAGTGTATGGTTTCGACATCATCAAAAAGGGGGAAATTGTTGGGAACCCCTTGCAGTTTGATTTTGATGATGTTTATCGAAACCACACTTAGGCATATTTTACTTGTTTAGGGTTAAGGCCGATAGATCGACCTGCTACCTGTTAGTGCAGGTCGATGCTCTCTAATGTTCAAATGCAAGTTCGATCCACCCTGTAAGAGAAAGGTCGTTTATCGACCTGCCTCGTTCGGATCGAGCTGGCATATCTGCCTGTCTATCGACCTTCCTTATCAAGCTTCCAGCCTGCACTGCCTTAGAAGATTTCAAGTGCTGGATTTCAATATCAAGGTCGATGCTCCGCCTTCATGGAGCTTCACGACCTGATCCTTGTCACGTCGTGTGCCAGCAAGGACGAACTTTCCCAACGGCTAGAAGTGAGTCAGCATCCAACGGCTAGTGCCACGTCAGCCTGACTCCAACGGCTAGTTTTTCAAAACTGCCTATAAATACTTCAGCCATTATCGGATTCAAACACGGGAAACTCAAGCTATCAACGCCAAATCTCTGCCCAAATCTCTCTCAAGTTCCTATCCATACAAGTGTTCGAAATTCCATTAGTTTCCCAAACACTTGACGAAGAGAGGTTTTTCGATTCCGATAAAAACCACAACGACGAAGCGTTCACTGCTGCTTGTCGTTGATTCAAACATCTTCTTCTCCGACCCGTTCGAAGTTAGAAAGACTGTTTTGTGTTCTTCGCCATTGTAGAGTTTTGTCAAGCTCTGTAATTAGCGAAAGGTTGTTTGTACGTTTCAGTACGAAAGGTTGTAAGGGTCACGACCCAAAACTCGTGTCTAGATATATTCAAGTTAGAGTGTATTTAGAACTGATACTCAGTCAGTATAAATAAGAGAGAGGTGGATCCAAAAGAAAAGGGATTCTCAGGTCGAGTAGGCCTGACGTGGATGTAGGAGGGTTTCTCCGAACCACGCTAAATCGCGGTGTCTCTCTCTCTCTCTTTATTTATCGCCCTTATATTTTATTATCAAACTGACGAGCATCAACCTGCATATCACGCATCAACCTGCAACTGTTCACCAGCCTTAAGATTTTTCAAAGAGTAAATCAACCTCCACCAACTTCCGCATAAGCACAGTTTGATAAATCAAGCTTGTTCCCAAACGAGCTTGATAGATCAACCTGTCTCTGATAAGGATCGACCTTGACAATCGACCTTTGATCGACCTGATTTTATAAAAGTCAAAAACGGTTAGTTATTGGTGTATTCCCCCCCCCCCCCCCCCCCCCCATACACCAATTACTCTTTCCCGGGACCAACAGGCTCTTTCCATTAGTTTTGTGTGCAAAAATTGAGTGGGACTTTCAGCGGATTCAAAATTTGAAAGCAATTCCCACAGAGCGCCGACGGAAGCCATACTGCTGATGATGATTGTACTTTGTGCATAAACAGATGAACCAGGTAATTTGATGTGGGGTTTGGGTATGAATAATTTGATGATGGAATTTGATTGTAACCTTGGATTTCATCAATTTTCAACGAATTTACCATTTTCAATGAACTAATGACTACCATTTTTTTTTTTTTTTTTGGTTTTCGAATTATTCATTTGATAGCCTCAACACGCTTAGGGCATGTACAATGCTAGAACCCCAAATGGGGTTCTTAGGGATGCCACATAGACAAGAATTGTTATTAAAAAATGACAATAGTAAGGTTCTTAACAATGGTTCTTATAATAATTGGAGGGTCCCACTTATTATTTTATTTCATTTTTTATCATTTTATTTGATAATTGATTTTATTTTATCATCATATAATTAATATGTTTTAATGCGGTGGGACCCATTTTTTCTTAAGATTACTGCATCTTATATAAGAACCTGGGTTCTTATTTTGAAGACCTCCAATGAGAATGAAATTTAAGGTACGGTTCTTATTTTTGCCACATAGATAAGATCCTTCTCATTTTACATGCTCTTACACAGTTGAACTCGTACATTTTAGAAAGCAACTCGATCAAGCGTCCGTTACGAGGATTCTTCCGTTAATTAGGAATCTTTTGCCGTCAACGGAATAAATACGTAATTGTTTATAGTGTAGTTGTGTGTTATTTTAAAATTTCCACGAGAATATCTCCTCGCTCCGCCCTTAGAACGTGACTACCTTAATTTTCTTCTTTTTCTTCTACGAGTATATCTTTTTTTTTGTATTCTTCTAGTGGATCACTATTTATTGTTGTGTATTTTTATTCTTCTTTAGAGGACCTCTAATTATTGTATATAATTCGTAAAAGTTTGGATTCTTTCTCTTTACATCTCTTTAAATATTTTTTTGGTGTGATTTATTAATAATTTAAGCACCCTTATTTATAGATGTAGACAATATCAACTTAGACAACTTATGATCGGACTTTTAGATTTGATATTGCAAATATTGGATCTAGGGTTGAAGTAGAGCGTTGTGAGAATTGTCAAATTTATTCCACTATTGTACATGACAACTTTTCATTGGCCGAAAGTTTCATATTTAATTTACTCCCTCCGTTGCAAATGAATGATTTGTTTTATTTCAGCACGAGATTTTAGGCGCAATGTTAAAAGTGGAAAATATGAGTTCATATTGAAATGTAATGATTAATTCTTTCTATTTTAGAAAACAAACCAATTGAATTGGGACGTCCCAATCAGGAAAGGAAGCAAAGTGAAATGAGACGGAGAGAGTATATATCTATTTAATCTTACAATTATATTTAATTTAATCCAAAAAAAATAAAAAAATATAAATATAAATGAATATTCAATTCTTTAATTATTTCCATGTGTCATGATTTAATACAATGTTAATTTTGACTAAAACTTGGGTTAGTATGGACTCACCAAGTGACTGACTGACCCGGCGCAGCCCGGCCCAACATAATCGTTGAAACAATGTTTTTTAGAATTAAGTAAAGAATGAGTGATCACGTGCTGCACATTTTATTTACTAGTATAAGTTATACTAGAAGGTTTGATGTTGTAAGAAATGGTACACAAACAATGGCAACAACACACTGCTCCGTCCTATAGTTCTTTTTGTTTCGCACAAAGACAATCAACTATTCATCCATAAATGGAACGGAATACTGTCTATACATTCGATCATGTTGTTGGCCTACTCCACACGTTGAGTTGGTTGTGGATATCGCCCACGCCATGCTTCTGAGAATTGGAACAATCACGATTCTCATCATCTTTGAACTCTTTCAACCTACAAAACAACGCGAACATATATATATATATATAGTGCTATAACACTACTTTGAAGAAGAAAACAAAATGTGAAGTGAAAATAACTCCAACACTACTAACCTTTACCTTTATTGAATTGTTTCACACGCCTGGAGCAGCTCGATTTGTTATGATCTCATGACCATTGCCATTGACCTCAATACCAGCTTCTGCAGCTTTTGATGCATGGAGTTCATCACCGCGCGGCGCCTCCTTTTCATCCCTCGGATTGAGGAAGGTATTACTAGCCTCTTCAAGTCTAAAATCTGACCTTCCACTGCTTGATGCTCCTCCTCCAGTCGATTCATCGTTGAAACAACAAAATCGAAGTAAATGTTGCTGCACTTCATCCGTAGTAGTTAGTGTATTCCACCAACTTTTTTCACACTGGATTGATTGTAGCTTTCTACAGTTTGTGGGAAGCAATGACAGATCTCTCAGCTTGTTGCACATCTTGACAATTATGGATTTCAATGAATTCCATCTCATCGGAGTAATCTCATATATGTTTATCAGCTCGGGCAAGTCCGACAGTTCCATCGTCTTCAGACGTCTTAGTAGATCATCCGAGTTACTCCTCAGCTCTTCGACAATCTCGGAAGTTCCATCACTCCCTTCAATGATCTTCGAAAGTTGGCAGCAATTCTCTACTTTGAGATACTCTAGGCTCTGCAGAGACAGAGCTAGTGCAATATCGAGAATCTTGGTTAGCTTCGGGCAGCCGTTGATGGCAGTGGCGGATGCAGAAATTTTGTTGAGTGGGGGCTATATTTTATAATTTTTGAGTAAAATGAAATTTACTTGATATTTTAATTCGACAATGGGAGCTTTTACACTATAATTTGCACAAATTAATCATAATTTGATAAATTTTAAAGGGTAAAATTTTGATTTTTCTGATTGGGTAGGGGCTTAAGCCCTCACACCCTTCCTCTTGGATCCGCCACTGGTTGATGGTAATGGCTGTCAAGTTAGCGAGAGTCGTAGGAGGAATGGGTCCATACCAAATGCGTGATCGATCTACGGTTCTGATCTTCTAGGATGTGATCCCACACCTTCAGATCTGAGACTTGGTGGACGTCTCAAGATCACTGGAACCTCGATCCCCCTCACTCAGTACCAGCGGCCGACTCTCCCTCTCTCACACGCCTAGGGTTTCACGCCAAACACAATGACGACTTAATGTGTGCTAGGGTTTAGATGAGAGACTTGAGAGTATTTATATGGTACATAAATAAGGAGATATGATTCCTTATTTATCTCCAACCATATCTTTGCCTATCCCATATTTATTCTCTTTCCATAACTTACAAATCCTATTCCTTTATTAATACGGAATTAATAAGGAATTAATCTGTTCAGTTATGCAACTGTATATCCGGAATTAATTCTAACAGATAGAATTTATTCTAATTCCAGTAGAAGAATAAATAAATAAATATATACCACATATATTTATTTATATGATATTTATCCCCATAAGATTTAATTAAATAAATCTTATCCTATTAGATTTAATCTTATCCGTGAATAACTAAATAATAAATAATTAGATTTAATCCCATAGGATATAAATCTTAATTAATTATATTTATTATCCATTCACTGGATATAAATCCAATATATATCATATACCGGGCCTGAGTACAATTTATTGAGTCCAAACTCAATAATACTATTTAGATCGATTCCCAAGGTCTGTTTGGGCCATCCTAGGGATCGGATACCAGACAGAGTTGTGCCTTATCTAATTCGATATTTCCATGTCCACCCCTGAACATGTATCTTATTAGAACTATGACGCACTCCACTAAAGTGTCATAGCTGAATCACCGCTCTGTCCCAATTATGTAGATTGGGTTGGTATTTTGTTTAGTTCGACCCCCGTGTTTAAGACCTTCCATATCCGTTAATCAATTTGAGCTACCATGACTGCTCCTAATTGTTAACATCTGTTCCTCAGGTAGTACCCGTTCACTCCTCATTATTATACCTGAACTTAATCAGCATGCATGACTTGGTATAATAAACATTGTGAACTCCCTGAGGGGATAACGTCAGCCTGCACTCACACACCTCACTCACACAGGACACGGCTTGTTGATAACACTTATTAGACATACTATGCATCTCCGTGTTACCCAAAGTACGACATGATTAAGATGAACTAACGAAGTTCATATCTTCGTAAATCAAAGTAACATCGAAGAATACATATACATCTAATAGTTTACCAAGGTTAAGATCGAGCTAGAGCCTGAGATCTATAGCTCTTCACCTATATCACCTTTGATACAGGGTCAGTATCAGAAGAGCATTATCTCTATTGATCCTCAATACGTTCCACCGTACCAGCATAATTAGTGATTAGAACTCATCACTACCATTAAGCTGCAGTCTAGACCGATAGCTCAGCCCAAGCTATCTCGACTGTGAACTGTTTATATCTCATCATTATCAACGACCTTCGTGATCCTCTCCGAACTCAGATCGACACGTGGTCTAAAACATGAGATAATGGGCTTTATTCTCGCTTATACATATTTTTCCAGATAGGGATTGTTAACAGTGGACCTGTGTCGTAACCACTAAAACAACTGGTTTTGCTTTAGGTATACAACAACCCCAACATTATTCCACATCACGACGGCCCTTATTAGCGGTATCTCTCATCTTTTGTTGAGCTCTCTCAAGATTCCGGTGAAGCCACAACAACATCTCCCCTCGCTGCCGAATAACCTCCGCCACTGAAGGAGGGCACGACGCCGAAGGTCTAGGCGCAACCAACGAAGGGGGCTCCCGTCCATACAATGCTTGAAACGGAGAGACACCAAGCCCGTCATGATGAAAACAGTTTAACGCAAGTTCCGCCCAAGGCAAAAAATTCGTCCATTTAACCGGATTGTCCGCCACAAATACACGAAGATATTGTTCGAGCCCCCGATTCCGCACCTCTGTTTGTCCGTCCGATTGCGGATGATATGCTGTAGTAAAATGGAGCTTCGTGCCACTCAAACGCAATAAATTTGCCGACACTTCATTTAAAAAAACCGAGTCCTGATCGGAAACCAAGGTTGCCGGAAAACCGTGGTGTTTAATAACATTGTCCACAAATGCATTCGCCACTCTCCATGCGTCGAACCGGGTCGGAAGCGGAATGAAGTGAGCATACTTAGATAACCTATCAACAACCACCTTAATCGCCGTGAATCCCTTCGACTGCGGTCTGCGGCAATCCAGTAATAAAATCCATTGACACGTCCTCCCAAACTTGAAAACGAATCGGGAGAGGTTGAAGTAACCCGGCCGGCTTTTGGGTGGAATATTTCGTTGTCTGACAATCGAAACAAGCCGAAACAAATCGTTTAACATCCTTTCTCATTGCCAGCCAATAGAACGACTGAGCTACTAGTCGGAACGTTCTATCAATTCCCGGGTAACCTGCTAAAGGCGTGAAATGGCATTCATATAAAATAGCCTGCTTCACTGTCGACGTCGAAGCCACAACCACTCTTCGGCCCCTATAGATTAATCTCTCATTAATAAAATAATCATTAGGACCTTTGCCATCCACAATTAATTGACGTAATTCCCGTAGTTTCGGAATAGAGTTCACGTCATCCCTCAATAATTCCAATATGTCCGGTATAGGTTGAGACACGGCCACCAACAACTCCATTGCTTCACTCACTACCAACGGCTCCTCCGAGGACGGCTGATCCTCTTCAAGACGGGAAAGTGCATCGGCCACCTTATTCGCGGCACCAGGTTTATACTCTATCATAAATTTAAAGCCCATCAACTTACGTGCGTATAACTGTTGATCCGGAGTTTGAATTACTTGTTGCAACAACTCCCTCAAGCTTTTCTGATCCGTGCGAATAATAAATTCCTGACCTAGCAAATACTATCTCCACTTTTGCACCGCCTCAACTATAGCATAAAGCTCTTTATGGTATGTCGATTTCACACGACGACGGGGCCCCAACTTCTTGCTGAAAAACGCTATGGGGTGCTTATCTTGCAACAAAACAGCCCCAATTCCGGTCCCGGACGCATCAGTCTCGACAATGAAGGGTTTCAAAAAATCCGGTAGGGACAACACCGGTGCCGTTAACATTGCCTTCTTTAATTCCGCAAAGCTTCGATCCACTTCACCCGTCCATTCAAATGCATCCTTCTTCAAAAGATCGGTTAGCGGCGAAGCTATATGTGCATACTCCACGATAAAACGTCGATAATACCCCGTAAGCCCAATGAATCCTCGTAATTGCTTCACAGACGTAGGTTGAGGCCAAGAAATCATTGACTCAAATTTCGAATGATCCGCCTTGAATGTACCCTCTGTAATAATGTGGCCAAGATAATCCACCGTCGACTCGCAAAATGAACACTTGGACATCTTTATGAAGAAATTTAGATGTTGAAGAATCTGTAAGACTTCTATCAAGTGCGAAACATGGTTGTCCAATGATGGACTATAGATCAATATATCGTCAAAGAAGACGATCACGAACCGACGCAATAATGGCCGAAAGATATCGTTCACTGTCGCCTGAAAAGTCGACGGGGAGTTGGTGAGGCCAAACGGCATCACAAGGAACTCGAAGTGCCCGTCATGGGTGCGAAACGCTGCCTTGAAGGCATCGGAATCATGCATCTGAATCTGATGATAACCCGAATGTAAATCGAGTTTTGTGAAAACCCTAGCCGCTCCCAATTCATCAAATAATTCCTCAGCGGTGGGAATCGGGAAATGATTGGGTACTGTCACAGCATTCCATGCACGGTAATCGATGCAGAAACGAAATGAACCGTCCTTTTTTCCGAATTAACAACACCGGCGATGAGAAAGCACTATTGCTTCTTCGAATAATCCCCATGTCTAACATCTCTTTCACTTGTCTTTCAATCTCTGCTTTTTGAAAATAGGGATAACGATACGGTCTAACATTCACCGGCTTCGTGTTGGGGAGGAGGTGAATGCGATGATCGAACGGCCGCTTGGGCGGAAAAACCGTCGGGACCTCAAAAACTACCCCAAATTGGAGCAATACATCTCGCACTAAGGGGTTGAGGTCCGACGGCAACTCCAGCTGAGACGGGCTGACCTCGGCAGCCAAAGCATTCGAAGACGAGGCCTCTTCGATGGGAATAATCTCAAAAAGGGTAGCCGACTTCGCTCGAAGTATAAACGATGAAAAATTCTGACACGATACCTTCCTCGGGACACGGGGAGAAACCTTCAAGCACACCTTCTTGTCGTCCTTAGAAAATTCGAGGGTTCCGGCGTCGTAATCACTTGTCACACGGTGTAACGATTGTAGCCAATCCAATCCCAAAATCACGTCGGGTCCGTGCACCGGCAACACAAAGAGATCCACCTCAAAAATATGCTTTTGTATGCTTAATTCCACCTTCGGGCTCATATGGGAGCATACCAAAGACTGCCCATTCCCCATGTAAACACGAAACGGCCGAATTGATCGAAGGTTAAGGCTTGATTTCTCCGCAATCTTCGGGTGAATGAAGTTGTGGGTGCTCCCCGTATCAACTAGAATAAAAATCTGAATATTGCTCACAAACCCATGCAGCTCCATTGACGAGGCTCTAGGCCTCCCCTCCAAACTATACAAGTGCGATAAATCCGTGGTAATAACCTCCGGCTCGTCCCCGTCGCCGCCCGACTGCTAGATTTCTTCGTCCTCGTCATCCACGCCCATATATGCCAACACTGGAGTTTTACAAATGCAGCCCACACTCCATTTATCAGGGCAGTACCAGCAGAGGCCCTTAGACGACCTCTCTAGTTTCTCGGCAGATAAAAGACGGACGATCGGGAGCCGCGACATGTCCTTCGTCCGTGCCGCAGAAGCCGTCGTTGAGGGCAGCTTTTGGACCTCCGAAGTAGGTGTTGTTTGTAGGGGCGGCAGTTGAGAGCTTCTGCCCGTCCAAGGCTTCCGACTAATGGGGGTAAAACGATCTGACGCGCTCTCAAACTCGGTAGTCAACGCCATAGCCGATGCAATCGAAGGGGGGTGTTGGAATCGAACCTGGCTACGAACTGGTTGACGGAGGCCTCCCAAATACATCGACAATAAGGTTGATTCCGAAACACCGTGAATTTGGGTCGACATGCGTTCGAACTCTCTGTTGTAATCCGCTAGAGCTCCCGTTTGCGTGAGCTTGGAGATCAACTCCACATAATTTACAAAGTAATGCGGATCAAAACGCCATCGCACATCATCCAAAAATTGCGTCCATGTTGCACTCGGATTATTGGCTCGATAAGCGATACCGGAGAAGAAAACAACATAACATAATGTAAGCGATACTCCGTAGGTAACATGATATGATCAAAGTAATATTGCACGCGTGTTACCCAACTTGTAGCATCGGAGCCGTCGAATAACGACGGATCCATCTTGATGAAGCGTGTTGGATCCGTTGAAGAAGAATAATTAGGGTTGCGGTGCGATGGAAGATCCCAAGCTGATACAGGAGGGCGAAAATCTCCCATTCTCGCCGATGGCCGGTCCCAAGTGGTCGGAACTTGTGTCTCACCAGGCCGGGAAAAACCTCCCGATGACTGGCCGCCCCCTCCTTGTTGATAAAAATCCATCTGCGACCACGATGGGGGTAACGATGCCGAAGGTATTGTCGTAGTAGTCACCATCGTCATCGATGCGGTGGAAACTCCATCCGGCGGCCACAACGGCAGTTGCCATCCCGACGGCATTCCATAGGGCGGATCCGGGGCCGGCCGGGACAGTCGCGTCAACTCCGACTTCTGATCCGAAGCATCAAGCTTCGCCTCCAATCGCTTCAAAACGGAGATTAAAGTTTCCTCCGGGACCGACACCATAGACGATGATGTGGGTGTGGTTCGCATCGCGGACGACACACGCGGCGGCCTCAAAGATGCGCCAAAAGTAGGGTTTGTAGGGAAAGTAGGGTTCATCCTCATAGAGCAGCAAGGTTCGAAGGATGAAAGCACCAATTGATAGGTACGGCCTTCTCCTATCAAGCGACGAATGATAAATTCACCACAATCGAGCAACATGGTAGTCGCGGGCTTTCCCCGACGATCACACCTTCTACGAAATAACGAAATAAAGATACGAAAGAAGGAAAAATTGGGTTTATATTTCTGCATGAAGAAACAAAGTATGCCCTAATCCTCTATATATACTAAGACCCTGGTTGATTCGACTCGTACGATTCAGGAAAGAATCAACAAGAAAACCCGAAAAGGAGCATTGCTCGACCCGATAAAAATAAATTGGGCTCGGCCCAAATAGTTCAATAATAAAAATTAAACCAACATCAACTAATGATAGGCTAGGAAGCCCTCAAACTTCTTGGGCTCCTTCGTAATGCGCTTCGGTCTCTCGCTCCGTCCCTCGACTTTGGTCACTCGCTTCGTCCCTCGACTTCGGTCTTCTTCTCACCAAGCTCATTGGTGTCAAATATCCCCTGCTTCTCTTCGTCATCTTTCTTCTCATCCTCTTCTTCCTCACTCTCATCCACCATTGACGAACTAGGGTTAGGGTTAGGGTTCGTATCAATATATCATCGACGTAAGTATTGAACACCGGAAGAACATGGCCATCATCCTCCAGCTTCTCCCGATTCGGCTCCGACTTCTTCTTCATCATCCTTCCTGGTTTCAGCCCATCCACAGCCTCCGAAGCCCGCGCGCTAAGCTTCAACACATCTCTACTCATTTTCGCGAGCTTCAAGAAGTTCGACGTTGCTATCTTCGTCTCGTGGTCGCCGAGCTTCTCGATCATCGAGCCCGCGGCCTCGACGTTCAACGGCGGTGCCAAGCCGAGGTGGTTGTTGGCCTTGATCGTGTACCTCTCGATTAACTTGGTGCACTTTTTCTCGATGACGGCGATTTCTGTTTCCATCAATTTGTAAGCTTGGGTTGGTTCCATGGAAGGGGAGTTCCTGAGGGATCGGTCGATAATTTCTTTCTCCGACTTTATTGAAATGAGAAGAGTTATGAGCTTGCTCATTCTTTCTTCCAAACGTTTGATGTCTCGTTTCTGGGCCTTAGCGTAAAGGAACATGTCTTTGCAAAACATATAAGCAGTAGACACACTTTGCACTACCAGTATTGAGGCCGCCACCATCCTGCTCCTGCATAGTGTGATTGATTATGATTCTGGAAACGAATCTAAAATCCAAACCGAACCATTATAAGTAGACTTAGAAGCATATCTTGCGATAGAAATCTGCGACACTAATAAAAGATCAATTCAACCAAAATCAAAAACCTAAGTAAACTTTTAAGATCGTTTATATATTTTTTAAAATTTTTGGTTCAACCAGTTTATAATTTTAGACTGGTTTTGACCCGAATGATACGATTGCTCAATCCGAGATGTTAAGTAGGACACGAATATTAATTCAGGAGTCCATAATTAGTACAGTATTAATTAGATATCCAATAAAAATAGATATCACATGCAAAATGAGAAATTATAGCTCAAATTATTATTCCCTTCGTACATTTTATCATGACACTTTTTTTTCATAAAGTAGACACAGAATAAATAATAAAGTGTCATGATAAAATGGACAAAGAGAGTATTATTTAGTTGATCATTTTGTAATCCTGAGTGAATTTATTGATTTAACATTCTTATACCTTTAAGATCCTTGCGTTTAGTATTCCTTCAGTTTCTTCTAACACGTACTTTGACATAAATTTAAAGGCCGGAGATACGGAAGACTCGAATTTGAGATCTTTGACCAACACACGCACACTCCATTTCTTTTGTCGTCTCCTCTCTCTCTTTCTTAAATGGATAATTGTGGAAGCTTAAAACAATTTTGGCATACAAAATTTGTCATGAGACATTAAAGGAAACAAATTTTAGTTGACTTACCAGAATTCTGAAACAAAATAGTAGTAGGAAAATATTCAGAATTACGAACATCCTAGTATAAAGCCAAACTGAAGAAGAATGGTAAAGTGAAATGGAGTATTATCGCTATCTAATGATCGATGAAGATGAAATTTAAATTGCATGTAAAATTAATTAAAACCAACCATTATGCAAAATCTTATGCTAAATAAATAGGGTGGTGCTATTTGGCCACATTATGGCCAGCCACACATAATTAATTAAGGAAAAATTAGGGGTACACCTAGTAATAAATATTATTCCTAAAAGTTAGCAAATTTTATTGACAGTTATACCCTTATAGTTATTTAGCTCTAAATAATTGAAATTTAGGTAGCTTTCTCCCATTCTCCATCTTTTTTAGTTTATGAAAAAAAAAATCTTATAAAAAATATTGTAATACTACTTTTGGCAGGTGTAGGAATTCAAAAATAAAGACACTTTGTTTTTGGTTTTGCTTAATAGTTATATTTATATATTGTATAAAAAAACGGTATGTTATTCTATTTGTGGTGAACGATTTCGTGAGCATATTTGCGTTTGTTTACTTTAGCATTATTTATTTAATTTATTTAATTATTTTACAATCTATTATCTTATAAATTATATTGAAACTATTAAATTTACCAAATATATAAAATTTGAAACCCAATCGTTAATTTTATTCATTTTTTAACTATTGATAGGAATAAAATAAACCAAGTTTAATATAATCATATACACACGCATGTAATTTAAAATTTTATTGATTTCAATATTAATTTACAAAGTACTCTAGAATATAAAACAATTGAAAAAAAATTGAAGAAAATAATGTCAAAGTGAGGAAACAACGAATGTGCTCAAAAAAATGCGTTCTATATTTTGTAGTAGTAGTAAGTAGTATATACTAGGGGTGAGCATAGTTACCCAAAAACCGAAAACTCAATATCGAGCCAAACCGAATAAAGTGAATTGCTTCAGTTAATTTGGTTCGGTTTCTAGAATATATTTAGGTGTTATTTTTTTCATTGCTTGAAATAGTTTTTTTTTTTTTTTTTAATTTTAATTTCATTATTCTAGCTTTATTAATTGTTGATGACCAAACGAAATCAAATTTTATATATATTCTCGTAAATTTAGAACATATTAGATTTTTAATTTAAATAATATAAAATTTTGGAATTAATTGAAATAATTAAAATAATTGTTAAGTTATGCTTTGTTGATATGGTTTAGTTCCTAACAAAATTTGGTTTGTTTCAGTTATACTTTTAATATTACAAATAATTTGGTCCGAATTATTATTTTTGACTAAAACAAAAACCAAATAATCGATTAAACGATCACCCCTATATACAAATGGTCAAAGGTCACGTTTTAGGATAAATATACATATTTTATAACATATAGGAATCAAACAATTTTTTAATAAATATGAGCAAAAATTATTTTTTAATTCTTATTTAATTCAATTTGATAATAGATGAGACATTGAGACTATTATCACTCTATCATAAGAGGACTTTTTCAACAAAAATGATTCACTATCATGTATAGTCACTAAACTAATACGGTATTAATTATTATTATTAAACAACTGTCATATCATATATATACTACTTACTGCGTCCCATACTAGATGACTCATTTATTCTTTAGTATGAGAAATTGAAGAGAGTGTTTTGTTTTAAATGTGTGATTGTTAATAAATGAGAGAGTTTATAATATAATCGTTTCCTAAATTTAGAGTGAGATGTCAAAAAAGAAAAAGAAAAAACAAAGCGGGTCATCTAAAGTGGAACGGAAGAAATACTACATTTTACACTGTAATAGAATTCAATTATAACGAAGATAATAAAATTATAACAAAACTTATACCAAAGGTTTAATATTTATATGATTAAATTATAATTAAATTAAGTATTATTTACATTAGGATATCTCACTATAGTTTAAATATTAATAATAATTTATGATGATATAGTGTAACATTCTGTAATATACGTATGATGAACTGTATAAAATAATTGTTGATTAATAATAATAATAATAATAATAATAATAATAATAATAATAATAATAATAATAATAATAATAATATTTTCCTTTGCAGTGAAAAACGTTAATTTTGAGTTATTTGATGATTATAACTACTATAATATTGGTTTTTAGTGCTATTTATTGGTAGATGAAACATGTAATAATTGTTGAAATAGAGTAATTTTTCAATTTAAATGTAATATTCCATTAAATCCTCCAAAGGGAAAAGGACAATCTTGTAAAATTAGATAAGCATTAAATGTGATTACTAATTTATTAACAAAAATGCCACTATGTGGCTGGCCATAATGTGGCCAAATAGCTTTATTGAAATAGATTCTGGGGCAACATTAAATTCAAGAAAAGGCCATTATTTCAATTAATTCTGCATAAAATCGAAACATGCATAATAGCAGAAAGAAAAATAATTCAAAACTGAACGAAATATACCTGACTCGAAGTACAACACAAAGTGCTCTGTGTACCACAGACGTTTCCTTCCTTCACATAGCAGCAGCAGCAGCAGCAGAGACTAATGAGTGAAATTTTGTGCTGCCTCTCCTAATTAAGTCCATGGTCTACTTTTCCTTCATTTATTGGACCGTTGACATAACAGCTTATAGTCGTTCTAAAAAATATATATGTGTAGCTTTCAAAAACTAAATGACATATACGTTATTCAAATATATAATGTTTTGCAAATGATGCATATGAATATCTCGCATTTTGTAAATCATGAGAGAAGCATTCGCTTTTCACCTTAGGTGACAACACTTTTCCCTAATCTATATATTATATAAAAGCAGAGTACGGAGGGCATTATCGAAAGTTTATATAAATTAAATTTATAATAATTTTATACTAAATTAAATGATCGTTACTTAAATCGGTGGACACAACTCTTCATGAAAAGTTGTATGCATGCAACTTCAATAGACACGATATATATGTACCCACATAATCAAGGCGCATTAACGCAGCAACGGGGAATTGTCGGTCAGGTAATTCTGTGCGAATTTAGGAGCATGATAATCGATGGCAATTGATGAAAAAACTTGACCAAAGTCCCAATGTGCGGCTGGTGCTCCCGTATCAAAATAAAAACATGAGAAAAAGAAGGAGAAGGAGAAGGAGAAGAAGAAGAAGAAGTAGAAGAAAAGGAAACTTCGGACTTCGAACATCATCTCCAAATTGATAGGTGCAAATCTCTCTCCTCCTTGTACTAGCTAAATGGGTTCCAAATCTTATGTGTTTTCGATGCGGTGTTTTCATTGTAGTGAAAGATAATCATGAAAGGTAAATTATTCGGTTAATTCAAAATCGTCATTCGGAATGACTAATTCTATTCGTACGATGAAAAACTCTCCGTGTAAGAAAATAATTAAATTTTTTGGTATGATGGGTGTTGGCAGAAGAGAGAAAACATTTGATAAAAAGCACGCCTGGCGTGCCTCTAATTGCCAATTGCCATTAAAGCAGCAGCAGCAGCAACAACAACAAGATAAATATTGAACCAGATAAATATCACAATCATTGTCAAAAAAACTAGATTCGCACAAATTCTATATCAATGATAATCATTGTTGATGAGGGTTATTAATGCAAGGATAGAAAACTTTAGATTTATGATAGTTTTTCTTAAATGATTAAATATTTAACCAAAAAAAACGGGATGGGATCCTCTATCCCTAAATTGGTGTACCAATGGTGTCTCGATACAATATTAGGAAGTTTTGACATACACTAATTACCAAATTCAAAATGTCTCGATACAATATTAGGAAGTTTTGACATACACTAATTACCAAATTCAAAATGACCACTAATAGAGAGAATTCAAAAGTTTCTAATTTAATATCGGGGACACCATTGGTACACCAATTTGGGGACAGAGGATCTCATCCGTTCCAAAAGGTATCAAAATAATTATTCATAACTGCTCAAATTTCAAATGCATACAAATACTCTGAAATTACTATTATTTTTAAACATCCAAGGATTGTTAATTTACAAAATTGATGATCTATGTATTAGTATATGCTGGGATTAATTAGCATTAAAAATATTACCCCTAGCTATATATGCATATTATCTTAGGAAAATTTGTGCATTAGAACTGATAATATTACAAAGTATAACAATATATTATATTTAAAATTTTAAAAATATACTACTGCTATATAGAGCTTTTAAATTGTCGGGTCTGGCCCAACGGACTTTGGGCAAAATGTGGCTGGTAGGGCTGCAAACGAGCCGAGCTACTCGGGACTTACTCGGTGCTCGATTCGGTAAAAGCTCGTTCGAGCTCGAACTCGTTAACAAACGAGCCGAGCTTCGAGCCCGAATTCGAGTTCGGTTAACTTAACGAGCCGAACTCGAGCAGTAAGGTGTTCGGCTCGTTTTGCTCGCGAACGTGTTCGGCTCGTATATTAATCGAACATGTTCGCGAGCCTGCTCGCGAACTCTTAATCGAACCTCTAATCGAGCCTCTAATCGAGCCTGTAAACGAGCTTTAGCATTTATGCGTAAAATTAATTGTAGGTAAGAGAATTTGAATTATTGTCAAATGTTCTTTTTGGATTATGTTTTATATTTTGGATGAATTTCATTTGATGGATTTTTATTTGATGAAATTCATTTTAATTTAAGTTCATTTGAAGTGTTAAAAGAAAATATTAAATATGTTTATATCATGTCTTTTAAACGAGCTCGGACTCGAGCTTTTCACGAGCCAAATTCGAGCCCAAGTCCGAACCGAGCACGAGCCGAATTCGAGCTCAAAATTTTTAACCCGAGCCGAGCTCGAGCCCGGATTTAAAGCTCGAATCGAACTCGAACCCGAGCCCGAACCTGTCAAATACTAAACGAGCCGAACCCGAGCAAACCAATACTCGATCAGGTTCGGCTCGTTTGCAGCCCTAGTGGCTGGGTAATTCTATCCGCAACGCCCAAATTACTCCCACAACCACCAATTTAACTAATTAAACATAAGTATTAGCGAATGTACTAATTTACCCTTGCGGCCCTTGAAATCTCCCCATTTGCGCAGAATATTACAACCCCAAATTTGAAATTAACTCATCATGCAGACAACCGGTGCAAATTTTGAACTTAAGGTTGCATTCTATGCGAAAGATAATGAGAGAAAAGAGAAAATTAGCCTATAAATTTCATCCATTTTCTATTTTTTCCCCTTCATTTGCACTACAATGGAGAGAAAATATTATCTCTCCAATTTGGTGTTGTAAATATTTTCTCCAATTTAAGGAGTAAAATTCTCCCCCATTGATAAAATGTGAGAAAATGTGAGAAAATGAGTGAAATTTATAAGCTAATTTTCTATTTTTTCTCCTTTTATTTCGCATAAAAAAGAACGCAACCTAAATGAATATTAAAACCTCCAAATCACTTCCTATATAAACTGGACATCAATGAGGAGAATTTCGTTCGACAAGCCTATCTCTCTCTTATTCTAGCATAACAAACTCCCTCCCTTGAATCAACAAATGCTTTCTCTGCGATTTGTCTGCATTCGAAGGTGGGATGTCCAATTTGTGACAAGGGGGTCTCGCCAAGCCCAATAAACTTGTGGGTTAAGTTTTGAATTGAATGTTGTCAAAACGAGTGGAGATGCCATACGCAAAGAAAAGTGACATAAGAATTAGAATCGAAGAAACCCTTTTTCATGAATAGAATCGAAGAAGAAGACCAATTAACTTTAGGGGTTGCGATCAATGAGATTTGATGTTTTGTTAGTAATTAACTTTGGGGGCTGCAAATTTTCACACGTCAAGGGGTTGTACACACTGTTGTTACCCATTAAAACACTATTTAAATGATACATTAATAAAATCTTAATTAGGGGCTGTGAGGAGTAATTTTGTGGCTGTGGATAGAATTACCCAATGTGGCTAGCCTAGCCTGACCCAAAAATCTACCTAACCTAAAAAACATGTACCTAATCTTGCCCAATTAGTGTAAAATCTTTAGACAGGTTGGGTAAGCCGGACCCACCAGGTTTTTTATACTTTTAGGTCAGCCCGACCTGGCCCGAAAATAGGTCGAGGCTAGGCCCGTCCATTGGGCTGGACCCATTTTGACAACTATATATATACTAGTAATACTTAGTACTAATACTCACTCCATCTAATTCAGTTAGAGATTACTCTTTTTGACACGGGAATTAAGACGAAAATGACAATAGTGAATAAAATAGTGTTAATGGACTTTAGTGGGTTAAAATTTTATCATTTTACATAGTATCCCTATATGATCAGTAAAACAGACGAAAATGAAATTGAATTATTCTAATATCAATGTGACGGAGGGAGTATTAACACCAAAATACATTTTTGAATTGAATAGAATTCAAAACCAATTTGATCATAAGTTCAGTTAGTTCCCTTCGGTGAACTTTTACAGTGAACCAAAAGAAACAAAACAAACCATACATGACGATAAACCTAATCAATCCCAACAACGATCGATGGATCAAAACTATCAAATCCGAAAACAACGACACAACCGTCAATCCTATCAAGGTATGGATTAAACCAAACAAATCAAAGAAAATTTGGCTCCATAAAAGTTCAATTGGAAACGAAAACAGAATGAGGTTTCAACTGAAGACGGTTCGGCTTGAATAAAAAAATCTGGATAATATTTAGGAAATCCAGCTTTGTATTCCATATGTATGATGCATCAAACATAAATCAAGGTGTAAGTACGTCCTCAAACTGGATAACACATTAGTACTGTAAATGATCGGAAAACACGCTCGACGAAAGAGAACAATTCGTTACCTGGCTCCAAGTACAACAAGGAATGTTGTTGGTACTGCAGGTGCGCGAGGAGAGAGGTAAGATAGTCTCTCTCTCTCTCTCTCCCTCTCCCTCTCCCTCTCCCCCCTATTGGTTCCTTCACAAAGTGTTGTTTTTTTTTTTTTTTTTTGAGAGGTGCCTCTTCTTATCCAAGTCAGTCAATGGGGCCTTATATAACATATACGTCGGGAACGGAAGTATATATGTGATGAGAAGTTTCTCGGCTTGATTATTTTTTGCATTACAAAATTCAAACTCAGAGTTAATAACGTGTTTCGTTCTTTCTAAGAAAAGTTCACCGATAAAAAAAAAATTTAAAAAAATACGTAGTATATATACATGGCTAAACGGGTGATTCCCGATACAAAATACTCCCTCCGTTTCTTTTAAAACAACCACTTTCTTTTAGGCAAAAATTGAGGTATATTGTATAATTGTGTTGGTCCACATACTTAAAATGAGGGTTTAGTGCATAAATGTAGTGTATTAAAAGATTAATAGGGTCTGCACATGAGTTTGTTGGGCCAAAATATGAAACTGACCATTTAAATAACGCGCCTCAAAATAGTAACGTAACCATTTCAGAAGAAATGGAGGGTGTTGGTTTTTCGCATGCAAAAGATAATAAATGAAACATTTTATGCACAACTATAATGCATGATAACTATAATTATGATACCTTTTGCAAACTATCATAATACATTTTAAATGTAATTACAATGCACTAGTTAATCAGCAGCGTAGATCAAGCGTAGATCAATGAACAAAATCACTTCTCACTTCTTATTATTAAACCTATCTTGTGTGTGTGATATCTCAGTTATGAATAAATATACTGTATTAATTTATGAAGAGAAAAATATGGATCGAATTAATCGAAGGGAGGAAATGAATTTAACGGAGAGAAACCGTAACCGTTGACTATTTCATCACGTTTCCGACCGTTGACTCAGAAACCGTAACCGTTGACTATTTCATCACGTTTCCGACCGTTGACTCAACTGCTTTTTTATGGTCTTTCTAAACTAATACTCCCGTATGTGTTTAACTCTCAACACTTAAAATGTATTTTTAAACCAACAATAAGTCAATAACTATATATTAGTATCTGTTAGGAATATACTTCCTTCGTCCCAATATGTGAGGTATATAATATTTTAACAGGACTAATGAAGTGGGACCAACGGCGGAGCCACGCTGGGGCCTGGGGGGCCATGGGCCCCCCACTTTTGGGCCCCACAACTATACTTATATATATGTACATTTATATGTGTATGTATATTTTTGATTTTTATTGTAATAAAATATACTATTAATTGAATATTATTTTCTGGCGGGTGATATTCACGTAAATTTTCGTTTTTCTTCTTTTTTCCCCTTCATCTTTAGAGTTTTGATGAAATTATAAAAAAAATTCGTGTCACTTTATTAGTTTCAGAAGGAAATGAATCAATAATAACACATATGGACAATAACCAATGTCTTATTATGTGTTAATTTTTTTTCCTTTTGAAATTTTTGATACAATATTAATGGTATGAAATATAAAGCATATCCTTACTTTTTAAATAAAAATTTCATGTAAAAAAATTAATCAATACTTGTTAAATTTTATGTAAAATCGGACCCCCCACCAAAATTATTCTGGCTCCGCCGCTGAGTGGGACGGAGGTGTATATGCTTCCCAAGCACGGTTCATTTTTTTTTTAAATTGTTTATTTCAACCAACACTACATGCATTTGCCTTTCTGTTCGAGGTGGCACATTCTCCCTAATATTCTCTAATCTCCCCGGGGCCTTCATTCATTCATCGAATGTTTTTGATAAAAGGGAGAAATTTAATAAAATTTAAAATACTTAATATATTCCCGATTGATATATTCATCCTTAGTAAAAATTTGCGACCATTCCAACTCCAAATTTAATAACTTTGACAATATAATTGCCAACACCACCGACTTCTCACCTGACGTTGAGAATTAATCACGGTTAAAAGGGATGTTAAAAATTACTAATATTATAGTATTACAATCATAATGAACATTTCATAAATTAATATTAAGTTTTTTTAATTATTATATATCTGAGAAAGGTAAGCAGTCTTTATAGTTTATATATTTTCGACCACTAGCTAGGTTGTAACTTGTTGAGCACCATCACCGGCCAACATTAATCCGCTTTTGGACTAAACCCGTACGGTTCTGTTCTTGGGCTCATTCCCAAAATACCTCATACTAATGGAGTGTTGCTCTCCTTTATATATAAGGTCCACCCGCTTTATATTTTCGATGTGAGACATGTTGTTTGCACCAACCGCATCCAATAATCCTCCCCTCAAGCACAAGGACCATGTCTCGAGCTCTCTCTTCCACCGATATCTCGAATCGTGGAGGCACACTGTAAAAATGGCTATGAAAGTGTATGATTCAATGTACGAAAGTCGAATTCAGAGTAATGGAGATAGTATATTCATTCACCTCAAACCTCCCTTGAAGGAGTGACCCGGGTTCGATCCCTGGTGGGAGCGAATTATGGAGATATAAGGTGGCTTGGAGATTTTCTTGGAGTGTTTGGGAGCTAGGCGTACTAACATCTAATCTAACATCAAACATTTGCCCGATCAAAAAAAAAAAAAAAAAAAAAAAATACTGTTACATCCATTCCTCTATATATATATATAATATATAGCTAGCTAAAGAAGAAGAGACTTGAAAAGAAAGTAAACTAGACTCAATCTACACCGTACACGTCATCCAAATCTAACGGATACAATATAACTAGCTAACTAATAAACGAACGAATAACAAAACTCCACGTAGGCAGTACAACCACGTCAACCAAAATGTGATCCTGGGTTCAACACCCAAACTCAACAAACCTGAGATTAAACCTTCCTTTCTGCATGAACACTACTTTCATCACCACGATTGAGCATTGCACTACCACCATTATCCAACTGCAATCCACCATTCTTACACCCCCCGCAAGATGAGAATGGTGAACATCAGCCAAACTCATCTTGGACAACAGAACTCGAAAACGAGCATGAGAAAGAGACTTAGTAAACAAGTCCGCTAGCTGTCGAGAAGAAGATAGATGGTGAGGAAGAATAAACCTAGCCAAATACTGATCACGAACAATATGGCAATCCATCTCAAGGTGTTTAGTGCGCTCGTGGAAAACTGGATTACGAGTGATATGCAATGCAGCAGAATTATCACAGTAGAGATTGATTGGAGTTGGAACCAGCACACCAAAATCCCTCATCATATAAGACACCCATTGTAGCTCCCTCACTGTAAAACCCATTGCCCTATATTCCGCCTCTGCAGTGGAAGATGAGACCGTACTCTGTTTCTTGCAACGCTAAGAAACTAGAGAACTCCTTAGAAATATACAATATCCAGTGAGGGATCTCCTAGAATCTGGGCAGGATCCCCAATCTGCATCACAATATGCTTGCAAGGTTAGAGAACCAACTACAGGAGAGAAAAGTCCCAATGAAGGGCAAACCTTTCAAGTACTTAACAACATGTAGCGCAACATCCATGTGAGTCTTTGCAAGTTCAACAACAAACTGACTAAGCTGCTGGACAGCATAGGAAATATCAGGCTGGGTGAGGTTCAAATAAAGAAGTCTACCCACTAGCTTTCTATAAGACTTTGGTTCAGTGAGGAGTGAATCTGTAGCTTTGCATAGATGTATTCCTGGAGGTAGAGGGGTTGACACTGAAGTACAAGAAGACAAACCCACAGTATCAATAAGATCCAAAATGTACTTGCGTTGATTCAAAGCTACACCTGAAGAACCTCTTGCAATTCCCATTCCAAGAAAATAGTGAGCAATCCCCAGATCTTTGATGGTGAAAGCAGTGTGTAGTACATTCTTGAGATCATGTATGAGAGCCTCAGATGGACTGCAAATAAGGACATCATCTACATACACAAGTATGCAGATGAAAGAAGCTCCAGTACCTTGAAGTAATAGACAATGATCATGCATGGACTGAGTGAAACCTTGACCAAACAGTGCTTTACAAAATTCCTGATTCCATTCCCTAGATGCTTGTTTTAAGCCATAAAGGCTCTTTATCAACTTACAAACTTCACCAGGTTTAGCATCTAGAAAACCCTTGGGTGGCTCCATATATATTCCATCATGTAGATAGCCATGCAAGAAAGCATTGTTAACATCTACTTGATGAATACACCAATGTTGTATAGAAGCCACTGCAAATAGAAGTTCACAGTCACAAATTTGGCAACTGGAGAAAAAACTTCTCGATAGTCTATGCCGAATTCCTGATCATATCCTTTGGCTACCAGCCTAGCCTTGTACCTCTCTATTTCTCCATTTGGTTTTAGTTTAAGCTTAAAGACCCACTTGCTCCCAATAGCTTTCTTTCCAGGGGGTAATGGTACCAAATTCCAAGTCTGATTTCTCTTCAATGCATCTAATTCAGTTTGCATAGCGTCCACCCATTGTGGTGTCTTACAGGCTTCTCTATAATTCTTAGGTTCATGTGTAGTGGTGATGTTAAAAATATACCCAAGATAAGGATCACTTATTGATGGAGATACAATAAATGAAAAGGTAGGTGGTGAGGAAGCACCTCCAGGAAATGGAGGTAACACATCTGTATTGATATGACCAACAAAATCTTGCATCCAATCTGGTTCTTTCCTCACCCTAGTGCTTCTCCTTGGAGAAGCAGGTGCCTCCACTGGATGTGCAGAAGAATGCTGAGGTGATAGTTCAGCATTTGGTTCTGCTCTCACAGTGGGTGACACTTCATCATTGGTTACATCCTTCATTTGCACATCCACAACATCATCTCCCTGTTTTGTATCTGCTATTTGAACCAAAGGTAAAGGTGTATGATCTGCAGTAGTATCTTGTGGATTAGCAAATGGGAATATATCATCTACAAACTTCACATCTCTAGAAGTAAGTAGTTTATTAGTGCTCAAATCATACAGCAAGTATCATTTATGTGATGCCACAAAACCAAGGAAGATACATTTATTGCTTCTAGCATCAAATTTACCTTTGTGTGGAGACAAGTTTACATCAAATGCCAGACAACCAAATGGCTTTAGGATAGATAGATCTGCCTCCACTCCAAACAAAAGCTCATGAGGAGTTTTCCAGTTTAACACTTGGCTTGGAACTCTATTAATTAACCGAGTGGCAGTCAAAATTGAATATGGCCAAAACTTTAGAGGCAAAGAACTTTGGAACATCAAAGCCCTTGCAGAGTTAAGTAGCATCCTATGCCTCCTCTCAACCACACCATTCTGTTGAGGGGTATAAGGACATGATCTCTGATGTATCATGCCCAACTCATCTAATAACTCTCCCACTTGCCTGTTGACAAACTCAGATCCATTATCAGTTCTCAAAATCTTTATCTCCTTTCCAAATTGAGTCTGAACAAGCTTAAAATACTTCCTCAGTAAAGAACAAACCTGCTCCTTTGACCTCATCAGATATGTCCAAATTCCCCTACTGTGATCCTCCACAATGGTTAGTACATACCTTGCATTGTCTATGTTATCTTCCCCATATGGTCCCCATACATCAGCATGGATCATTTCAAACAAATCATTAGTCCTTTTATTCAAAACTGGAAACTCATTTCTGCTTTGTTTAGCCAACAAACAGACTTCACACCTTTCTATGTTGGCTACATTCTCATCTGTAAACAAACCTTTGAACATTGGCATATGCTTCATTGCAGTAATTGAGGCATGTCCCAAAAATATGTGCCATTTTTCTAGTGTCATATCCTTGGGATTAGGATTATATACATGGCAGAAGTGATTCCCCATTGCAATCTCCAATATATACAAATTATTCACCATTTTTCCTATCCCTAGAATATTCTCTATCCCTTGTTTCTGTATAATACATCTCTGAGGTAAGAACACACACTTAGCTTGTGAGTCTCTCACCAAATGTGACACTGATAGCAGAATATGTGTAAACTCTGGCACAAACATCACATCATTCAAGTAGATATCCTTATTAATCCTTACACTGCCACCACAATAAACCTCTTTAGCAGTTCCATCATGTAGTCTAACTAACAGAGGCTTATCATATTTGAAAGTGGACACCATCAAATCCACATCACAACACACATGTGAACTTGCCCCTGAGTCAATAATCCATACATTTCTCTCCATACTTGATAAGACACTAAGGGCGTGTTTGGTAGGAAAGATGGGATAAGGTAAGATAAATAAACCTAAGACTAATAGTGTGAATAGTTGTAAGATTATTAATCCTACATACTTGTTTGGTAGGTGAGATAAAAAATCCAAATTATTTTATTTTGTATTTGATAGATAAGATAAAATTTAGGGTTAAAATCGAAAGACCAAATTATCCTTGTTAATTGCCCTCAAATGGGTGACAACTG